>KN819342.1:21807-39228 GCA_000827475.1 Paxillus involutus ATCC 200175
GGAAACCTCCTGGGGAAGAAGCTCGGAGACACCCGAATCCTCCCTGTCGAGTGTCAGCAAACGAAGGATACAGTGCAATGAGCCATCTTACCATGCCAACTTGGGCTGATCATCGTCACTGGTGTCGGAAACCTCTTCCACCGATCGAATGGAACCAGGATCCTCAAAACAATCGCTTGCAGTGATCACCGTTTCTCTGCATTGGCCCTCGGAAACCTCGGAAACCTCCTGGGGTAGCCGCTCGAAAGCTCTGTCGACATACTCCCTTCGGGGGCCGTCGAGTGTCAGCGAAGGAATGGTATGTGAGGGGCTACCTTACCGTGCCAACTCGAGCTGTCCAGAGCGTATGTCACACTGAACATCCATTTCGCAGGCAGAACCGACCTCGGTGTGCCGAGGGTCTTCGGCATCACTATGACCAAGTCCTGTGCTCGCGTCGAAAGCGTCTTTCATCTGTTGGACTATTTCGGGCGCGCCATACGGTGAGTCAGCAAGTTCGCCTACACAGAACACCAGACATGACTTAGCAGGTTGCGCGATGGCTCAAAGACTGCAAACCTTCAATAAAATTGTGGGCTCTATGTGCGACGAAGTGAGATCCTTGAAGGCGGCCTTGGAATCACCACAATGGTATGTGAGGATGATGCAACGTTCGGAACAAGTGTACTTACACTCTGCGGGCGCAATTTCCTCGAAGGACATGGGAGAGGATAGCTTCATGGAATAAGCACTCGAATTGATAACACCACCTCCAGCGTCGATGACGACGACACCTTGTTGCTTGGGCTTTTGCATGTAGTAACCTACAGATCTATCGGGGCAAGCGATGGACATTTGGGAGAGAACTTCTGACGCCAGGACGTTGTTGACGCAGAAATGTAGACTAGCCTCCCCCTCCGTCAACAGATGGATTCGTGCCTGATGTTCATCTCCGCTAGGAATGAGCCCGGCAAGCTCAGCAGCTTGGCGAATCTGCTGTTGCTGTAGACCCTCCCATCCGTTCGGATGCGTCAGGACGAACTCGATGCGGTTCTCGACGGATCTCCACAACGAGGCCCCGTTGGCGTGGGATCCGACGATGTAGGTGCGAGTGCATGTGAACAAGTACCGCATGAAGTCTCCCAAAACCTGAACAGCGGTTTTCCCTCGAGGGAGGGGTGGGATGTCGCCATCTTTGATGTGAGACGACGGCAGGTGTTTTCCTCGCAGGTGAAGTTTCCACCTAGCAATGTATGGAGATAAACGAAAGTGAAGTGCTTAGTCCCATTCAGCTTACCATTGGAGCTTAACCCAATTCTCATCCTCGGCTTGTTTGATGATGTGTGGTTGTGATGTCTCGGCGCCGATGGCTCGCACAACACTTTTTTGGTCGTAGTACATTGTGGACGGTATCTTGTTGTCACCTCCGATGTGTTCTTGTGCGGGAAACCTGCTCAAACGTCATCCAGTAGAACCCGTTCAGCTTCTAAGGTTCCTCTTACCTTGAGACTCCAAGAATCTTGGGAACCTCCCCAGGATTGAGGATGCAGTACGAGACCCCACTGTACGTGGTGCCGACATCAAATGCAATAACTAGATTGCGGTACTGACCTTTGTACGGCTGTCTGGAAAGCATGTTAAGGTCAATGCTAGTAGAGCGTGAATTCAGGTGCTTGTAAATCGGAAATCGTCGAATCAGCAGAAGTTGGTTGCCCTTCCGTTTTTAAGTACCACCAGCTGGGTACCATCATGTTATCCCCCGTACACCCACTGAACTGTCTCCACGGTACACGGGCCCGGATTATACCGAATGCAAGGAAGTTTGATGAGCACGAGGTGCGACTAAACGAGACTTGTGAAGATCATTATGTGCTGCAAGAGGTCAACTTGACAGGGGCATCAGACACAGAACAGTCCAGTTGGATAAGAAGCTTCTCCCCCGTATTCATGGGAGGTTGGACCCCAGAACGTTACTATTCGCAGTAACAAGCCATCAAGTCAGCATGTCCCAGGTTTACGCCTGTCAGATGAGATCGCTGTCAGCGGGAAAGATTGCAACAGCTCAATTGAGTTTGGACTCAGGCGTGAGATGGTCAGCGAGTCCGACGTCCTGAGGGACTCGCAGCTTGCATTGCGGCTAGTATCCTCCGTAGAGGAGACTATCTTCCTTCCACTACAGTGTGTCTAGGGGAGACTGAGTGTCCTCTAAGTTCGACCATCGATATGGTGAATGGCAGCTGAGCCTTATGTAATACACCTGGCATCAGGGTGTGCACCTGCCAGTGTGTGTACGAGTGTGGAAACAAGGGTACCTCCAGTGATGCTGGCGCGATTTTTCCTGACCAAGAGACTTCCATCGAGTCCAACCGCAGTAAGATTAGTGTGACGGATAGCTTGGTGTGACCATTTGAGATACGACCTTCCAAGTAGCTTCAGATGCGGCACATAATACATCGATTGTATGATGGCGTTCGAACGTTGGTTATGCTATCTATTGGGATAAGTCTGATGCAACAATATACACGGTCAATGAAGGATAGTGAAAGCCCAGGGGTTGACAGAGGAGGCAGGGTTTTGCGAGCCGTTGTACCGATCAGATGTCGTGCACAATCGACGCCGGACTCCTGGATGCTTGAGTCAGAAAAGAACACCCACGAGGTGTGCTGCATCTCACCTCATCTCCACACCCTGCGTTGACACGAATGTATTAGTAGGTGCATGTAATTAATGTAGAAGGACAAACCATGTCACTCCAGCTAATTTGTGCTTTCAACTCTGTGAGACCGACGAGGAGGATGACATCGAACTGCAGAGAGTAATAGATACCCTCATTGAGCGATGGTTGCGGACTCAGTGAATTGATGAGCTTGGAAGTGTCGGCGATCACGGTACACATCTTGGTGAAGGATGCTACGATTTCGAAAGCTGTGCATGAGTACCAACGGGGTTAAGTTTTTGCAGAGCTTACCGGCTTCCGTATCCGTCCTGGTAGGCTTCAGGATATTTCCTCCATATGCGAGGATGGGAATTTCTATGCTGGTAAATTCAGAACGCGAGGCCCGTTTGGCAATGAAGGACCGCCGAAACTCTTGCTGCTCAAAAACTTGTGTCCCCTTTTGGAAGCGTGAGTGGAGGACCCAACGAGTTAAAGTGACAGTCCAGACCTTCACCAATATCGAGGAAAATCCCTTTCGCACCATTAAATGCCCTGATGGGCCAACGAATCGTGTTGCCTCTCTCTCCCGGTGCTCGGCGAGGTTAGGGTCATACCGTGGAAGCCATTCTACGCCGTAGGTGAACCTGGACGTTCGCGAAGTGACAAGGTGATCAATGTAGAAAGTCACCGCTCCATCCGCCTTGTTGCTGAAGGAGATCAATGAGTCTGAGACTACTAGTACTGCTCTGTTGTGATACGCACACGTGACCTCCATGTCTCCATAAATGCAGATCAGAGAACGCAGGGTGGTTCTGAAGACGCCGATATAAGAAATCGCTAGCGGCATAACTACCAACCAAGAATGCATACTGCCATCACCATCAGCCACCTGAAAAACCACAACGGGGAAAACTGAAATTCACCTTGATCGGGATGGCCGCTGCTCTGCATTGTTTCTCGAAAGCCTCAGCGATCTCCTCGACAGAGGGCTCAAAGAACCTTGCGACATCCTCACTGCAGTGACCGTCAAGTGTCAGAAAACGAAATGTATGTCATGGGCCACCTTACCCTGCCAACCTGAGCTGACCGGAGCGTATGTCGTACCGAAGATCCTTGTCACGCATGGTACCGAACTTGATGTACTGAGGTTCTTTAGGATCACGAAACCTAAGTTTCGTGGTGGTGTCGAAAATGTCTCTCATCTGTTGGACTATGTCGGGCGCGCCATACTGCGAGTTGGCAAGTTTGGCTACAGAAAGGATCGCATATGACTTAGCAGGTCGCGTGATGGCTAAAAAGGCGCAAACCTTTGATAAAAGCGTGGGCTCTTAGCGTGACGAAGACAGATCCTTGAAGGCGGCCTGGACATCATGGTATGTTAGAAAGGTCTCACATCCGAAGCGAGAGTGCTCACATTCTGCAGGCGCAATTTCCTCGATCGACGTTGGGGGAGATAGCTTCACGGAATAAGCACTCAAATCGACGGTACCATCTCCAGCGTCAATGATGACGACGCCCTGATGCTCAGGCTCTTCCACCTGTTCTTCAGGTTCATCGGAGCAAGCGATGAGTATGTTGGAGAGAAATGCTGGTGCCAGGACGTTGTTGACGCAGAAATGTAGACTAGCCTCCCCCTCCGTCAACAGATGGATTCGTGCCTGATGTTCATCTCCGCTAGGAATGAGCCCGGCAAGCTCAGCAGCTTGGCGAATCTGCTGTTGCTGTGGACCCTCCCATCCGTTCGGATGCGTCAGGACAAATTCGATGTTGTTCTCGACGGATTTCCACAGCAAGGCCCCGTTGGCATGGGATTCGATGATGTAGGTGCGAGCACATGTGAACAAGTACCGCATGAAGTCTCCCAAAACCTGAACAGCGGATTTCCCTCGAGGGAGGGATGGGATATCATCATCTTTAATGGGAGACGACGCGAGATGTTTTCCTCGTAGGTGAAGTTTCCACCTAGTAATTTAAATAAACGAAAATGAAGTGTTTGCCTCCTCTGAGCTTACCATTCGAGCTTGACCCAATTCTCTTCCTCAGCTTGTTCGATGATATGTGGCTGGGATGTCTCAGCGCCGATAGCTCGCACAACACCTTGTTGGTCGTAGTACAGGATGGACGGTATCATGTTGTCACCCTTGACGTGTTCTTGTGCGGGATACCTGCTCAAACATCATCAAGTGGAATCCGTTCAGCTTGCATGGTTTCTCTTACATTTCGACTCCAAGGATATTAGGAACCTCCCCAGGATTGAGGATGCTGTACGAGACCCCGCTGTATATGGTACCGACATCAAATGCAAGAACTAGCTTGCGGGACAGACCTCCATACGGCTGTCTGGGAATCATGTCAAAGTCAGTGTTGGAGCGTGAATTCAGATACTTGAAACGCAGAAAACGAGTTACACGTTGCCTTTATCTTTTTGAGTCGGCATGGATCCACCACGAACCACGCACCTACCATATGTTCTACCGGCCCACAAGGGCCGCAAACGCAAACATTGAACTGCCTCATTCACGAGCGCAGATCAGACCGAATGCAAGGAACTCAAGGAAATTTGATGGGCATGAGGAGCGACTATAAATGAAACTGCTGAATATCCTCATATGCCGGTAATAAAACCAGTGTCCAGTTGGATCAGAAGTTCGCGGTCCATATTCACAATGCGAGTTTGAACTCCTAGCTAGAACCACATTAAGATTAAGTTGGCGCTATCACTGAGTTACCATGGTTGAGAATTAGAGAGATCGATCATCATCGACGAGGAGGAGGCTAACCTGTTGGAAAAGTGGCTGCGCCCCGTCCACGCCTCGCCCGGTGCCGGGCCCGACGCAAGAGGGCCCAACAAGCTTGAAACGGGGCCCAGAACGGGCTGTTCGCAGCATCCAATCCCAAGTTTGCGTCTGTCAGATGAAGCTTGCTGCTTAATTGATCTCCCCCACTGCCAGTGACTCAGGTCACTGCCAGCAATGGACATCAATTAAACTTGGACTCAGAAGAGAGATGATTGGCGACCCCGTAGGCATGCCGACTCGAGAGCTTGCGCTGCTGGGATTACTATGCCTTACAGTGTACTCGGCAGCACACACCAGTCGGCGGTCACAGGAATATCACGGATCGTCACAGAATGTCACAAATGCCGCATTCAGGTTCCACTCGGCACTTCCTTCCAGCCAATGGGAGTATGATGTGGGCAAATGAATGCATTCGTACTACGTAGCTACGAGGTATTAGCGTAGCTGTAGTAGTAAATATACTGATGCTTTCCCACTGGCAGCATGCCGATCACTGAGCGTTTGGCAGGAAATCTAGTAGCAAATGTCCTGGTTAACATTGAATTTATGCAGGACCGAGAGGACTTACATTCCTGGCTTTGGCTGCAGCAATTTTGTTCTTGTATAGCCCACTTGCAAGGCTCTGAATCACCGACTGTGTGTATACTGCGCGACTCATACCATGGGCCAACAGCGCGTCACTGCGAGTCGGCAGGTCACCAAAATGGCAATAAGAGACTTCAAACTCAGCTCTCGGCACCTTCGGCAGGTGACACCGACGTGATTCTGCAGCGTGACACTGAGGTTTTTGACGATCTCACTCATTTCTACTGATTTTTTTTCCGTTCAAGCTCGCAGTGGATACTCTGACTAGTAGTGTAGAGTATTAGTGCTTGGGGACAAGCAAAAAAAGTTGTGGAAGTAGTGGATATTGCAAAACTGCCGACTGGTGTGTGCTGCCGAGTACACTGTAAGGCATAGTATGTAGCGACAGCAGACATCTCTGAGTGACACTGCCTCGTGTCACAACAAACTACAACACCAGCGCATGGCGTTGATCTTATCTACCATCATGTTCCTTATTTCTAACTGATCCTTATCATGCTTCGAAGTATAAAATAGCTACAAGTTCTAGATTCCTACCCTAGTGTTTTTGAGACTACAAACAGAGACTTTTACCCTGTGACTCGTAGTTACAGATTAAGACCGTCAAGTGACTGTTGGAGTCAGGCTGTGGCTACACTGGCTAGTGTATTGCACCCGCGAGTTGGAGAATCGCTCTGCTCAGGCTCGAAAGGGCACCAACCCCTGTCTAGCTTGCACGAGACTTCAGACTTCCTCCAACCACAGTAAGACGTACATGTAATGGATGTCAATTGGTGTCACCCTTTGAGACGCCTGTCAGACAGGGGCAAACGACTCCTTGAGGGCACGGACGAATTCATCCCAGTCGAACTTCGTTCCAGATACGACAGACTTCGCTTCTTCTTTCCGATAGTACGCGCTGGACCAGGTATTGGCATAGCCCTGATTCATTAAGGAAAGGGTGATAAGGATACGCTCCTTTTCGGTGCAGTTGGAGTAAAACGAAAAATACATCTGCACGTGCTGGAGCCAGTCGGTGAACGTCGACTTATCGCCGGAGAACGCCTGAGGCTTCGGTATTTTGACATTGGTTGGTCCAGGGTCGATGTCGTCGGACCCAGTCATGGCGAGTTTACTGAAAGACGAAATTGGAGCAGGTTTAGCAGCCGCAGACGAAGATGGCATAACGTTGTGCTAATGTCAGACCTCTAAAGATCGCAACAAGCACAAACAACGTTTTGATCGCTAGAATAGAAGTTGAACGTTGAGTACCTACAACAAATATAGACGGTGCGTGGACGGTACCTAGAATAGAAGAGGACAACGTTAGGGAAAGAAGAAAGACATAGGAGTAAGAAACTAAGTATTCGAGCCGCTGACATAAACATGCGTCATAAACGAAAACGGTGCACGGACCCAAGAACGTCGAACCATGACAACGCCCAAAATGAACGGCGATCTTCCAAGTGGGGTCCGAGTCAGATGCAGCTCAATACGTTGATTGTACGACGGCGTTCAAACGCTGGCTATGCTATCCAGACGTTCAGATAAGTCTTATACAACAGAACAGTTATTGGAGGATAATGAAAGTCCAGGGGTCGACAGAGAGGATGCAGTGGTTTGCAAGCCGTTGTACATATCAATTATATCTCTGAGTACACGACAGACGCAGGGCTCCTGGATGCTTGAGTCAGAAAAGAATATCCACAAGTTGGCTACCTCTTACCTCTTCTCCTCGCCCGGCGTTGACACGAATGCGAAGTCAGGATTCAAGTGTGTGTGAAATGTATAAGGACAAACCCCGTGTTTCCAGCTTATTTGAGCTTTCAACTCTGTGAGGCCAAAGAGGAGGATGACATCGATGTCGAGGTAATAGATACCCCCATTGAGCGATTGTCGCGGACTCATCGAATGAATGAGCTTGGAAGTGTCAGCTACGAGTCCGAGAACTCTGCATGAGCACGAACGGGACGTGCGCTTCTCCAGGGTTTACCGGCTTCCTTATCCACCCAGATGGGCTGGAGATGACTTCCTCTGTACGCGAGGATGGGAGTTTCCACGCTGGTAAATTGAGAGCGCGAGACTCGATCGGCAACAAACGACTGCCGAAACTCCTGCTCCTCAGATACTTGAGTCCCCTTTTGCAAAGCGTGAATGAAAGATCCAGCGACTCAAATCCAGTACAGACCTTGACCAATATCGAAGAAAATCCCTTCGGGAGCATCAGGTGCCCTGACGGGCCAATGAATTGCGTTTTCTTTCTCTCCCAGTGCTCGGCAAGGTTAGGGTCATAATAGTGAAGACATTCTATCCGTAAGTGAACCTGGCCGTTCGCGAAGTGACAAGATGATCGATGTAGAAAGACACGGCTCCATCCGCGACGGCCTTGTTACTGAAGGAAAACGATGAGTCTGAGACCACTACCCACAACTCTGTTGCGATACGCACCCGTAGCTTCCAGGTCTACATAGCTGCACATCAGAGAACGCGGGGTGGTTCTGAACACCCTCGTATAGGAAATTGCTAGCTGCATAACCACCCACTAGGAATGCATGCTGCGATCACCATTAGCCACCTGAAACACGAGAATGGAGTGGACTGGAGTTCACATTGATTGGCATCGCAGTTGCTCTGCGTTGTCTCTGGAGAGCCATGCTTTCTGCGATAAGAGTCCAGTGTCAGCGAATAAAAGGTATGAGAAGGGCCACCTTACCCTGCTAATTTGAGCTGGCCAGAGCGTATGTCGTACTGAAGGTCCATTTCGGGGTCAGAACCAATCTTGATATACTCATGGTCTTCGGCACCACTGCGATCGAATTCAAGTTCTGTACTCGCGTCAAAACACCCTTCCATCTGTTGGGCTATTTCTGGCCCGTCATACGGTGGGTTAGCATGTTCTATCAGAAATGACTTAGCAGGTTGCACGATGGCTCAAAAAAAAACGCAAACTTCAATCCAATCGCGGGCTCTGTCACTGGGCACCGCCGCTTCTATGCATCGGTCCTCGAAAACCTCGGCAATCTCCTGGTCACTGCCAGATGAGTCGGACTCATAAATCCCGGCGACATCCTCCCTGCGTTGGCCGTCCAGTGTCAGAAAACGAAGGGTATGTGAAGAACTACCTTACCCTGCCAACTCGCGCTCTGAATCCCTTTCGTAGGCAGTTTCTCTGCATGGCTCCTCGAAAACCTCTTCCATCTGTGAGGCTATTTCCGGACCGGGCTCGTCATACGAGTTGGCAGGTTCGTCTACAGATATTACCAGATATGACTTATCAGGGTGCACGATGGTTCAAAAAAACACAAACTAACACAAACCTTTAATACAATCGCTGGCTCTTTCAGGCATCGCCCTTTCTCTGTATTCGTACTCAAAAACCCCTTCGTCTTGTTGGACTATTTCAGGCCCCTCATACGAAGAGTCAGCAGGTTTGGCTATGGGGGATATCAGACACGACTTAGCAGTTGCACAATGGCTCAGAAAACGCAAACCTTCAACACAATCGCAGGCTCTTTCAGGCATCGCCGCTGTCCTGTGCTGTTTCTCGAAAGCCTCGGCAATAGCCTGGTTAGATGACTTGGAAAATCTGGCGACATACTCCCTACGTTGAGAGTTGTGTGAGTGAGTGAACGAAAGGTACGTGAGGGGCTATCTCACCCTGCAAACTCGCGTTCGCCAGAGCGTATGTCACAGTACGAATCTGTTTCGTAGGCAGCACCGAGCTCCCCAAGTTTTGCACTCGTGTTGGAAGCGTTTTTCATCTCTTGGACTATGTCCAGCCCATCGTACGGTGAGTGAGCAAGTTCACCTGCAGAGAATATCAGACATGACTTGGCAGGTTGTGAAAAAACGCAAACATTCAATGCAGTAGCGGGCTCTTTCAGGCATCCCCGTTGTTCTGCGTTGGTCCTCGAAAATATCGGCAATCTCCCGCCAGTGGTCAGACGATTCGAAAGTTCTGGAGACATACTCCCTGCGTTGGCCATCGAGTGTCAGAAAATGAAGGGTATGTGAGGGGCTACCTTACACTGCCAACTCGAGCTGTCCAGAGCGTATATCGTGGCACTCAACATCCATTTCGCAGGCAGAACCGAGCGTCTTCCGCACCACTGTGACCAAGCACAAGTCCTGTAGTCGCGTCGAAAGCATCTTTCATCTGTTGGACTATCTCGGGCGCACCATACGGTGAGTCGGCAAGTTCGCCTACACAGAACATCAGACACGTTACACGATGACTCAAAAACTGCAAACCTTCAATAAATTCGTGGGCTCTTTGTGCAACGAAGACAGATCCTTGAAGGCGGCCTAGAAATCATCACAGGTATGTTAGGATAGTACCGCATTCGGAACACGTGTGCTTACACTCTGCAGGCGCAATTTCCTCGAACGACATGAGAGAGGATAGCTTCATGGAATAAGCACTCGCATTGACAATTCCACTCCAGCATCAATGGCGACGACACTTTGATGCTCGGGCTCTTCCACGTAGTCATCATCAGGTCCATCGTAGCCAGCCATGGGTATTTGAGAGAGAACTTCTGATGCCAGGAGGTTGTTGGCGCAGTAATGTAAACTGGCCTCCCCCGCCGTAAACAGATGGATTCGTTCCTGATGCTTACGACCCCGGGGAATAAGCCCGGCAAGCTCAGCAGCTTGGCGAATCTGTTGTTGCTGTAGACCCTTCCATCCGTTCGGATGCGTCAGGACAAACTCGATGTTGTTCTCGACGGATCTCCACAGCAAGGCCCCGTTGGCATGGGATCCGACGATGTATGTGCAAACACATGTGAACAAGTACCGCATGAAGTCTCCCAAAACCTGAACAGCGGTTTTCCTTCGAGGGAGGGGTGGGATATCGCCATCTTTGATATGAAACGACGCCAGGTGTTTTGCTCGCAGGTGAAGTTTCCATCTAGTAATTTATAGGAATAAACGAAAGTGAAGTATTTCAAGGACCTAGTTCAGCTCACCATTGGAGCTTGACCCAATTCTCGTCCTCGGCTTATGTGGTTGGAACGTCTCAGCACCAATAGCTCGCACAACACTCTTTTGGTCGTAGTACAGGACGGACGGTATCTTGTTGTCACCCCCAACGTATTCTTGCGCGGGATACCTGCTCAGACATCATCCAGTGGAACCCGTTCAGCTTCCATGGTTTCTCTTACTTTGAGACTCCAAGGATCTTGGGAACCTCCCCAGGATCGAGGATGCAGTAGGAAATTCCACTGTATATGGTACCGACGTCGAACGCAAGAACAAGTTTGCGAGACTGACCTCCATACGGCTGTCTGGAAAGCATGTCAAGGAGAGCGCGAAACCAAATGCTCGTGATCGGCAATCGTCCAGTTGGCAGAAGTTGCCCTTCTGTTTTTAAGTCGGCATGGGACCACCACTGGCCAGGCACTATATCATACCTCAATGGTACACGGCCGCGGATTAGACCGGATGCAAGGAAGTTTGATGGGCACGAGGAGCGACTAAACGGGACTTCTGAAGATCACATAGACTGCAATAAGTTAGCCTCACAAGTGGCATCAGACATAAAGCAGTTGGATAAGAAGCTTCCCTCGGTATATATAGGTGTTTCGACCCACAGAACGTGACCGTTCGCAGTAAAGCCTTGGCAAGTCACCCAGGTTTGTGCCCGTGAGATGAGATCGCTGTCAGCAGGAGAGGTTGTGGCAACTCATTTGAGTTTGGACTCGGGATGGAGATGGTCGACGAGCCCGTCGTCCCGAGACACTGGCGGATTGATGCTTGTAACTGATGTCCTCCAAGCTGAACATCGATATGGTCCCCAAGTGACAGCTTATCATTATGTAAACCCTCCGGCATCAGGGTGTACACCTGTGTACACGAGTGAGGAAACAAGTGGACCTCCAGTGATGCTAGGTGCGAGTTTTCCAGATCAAGAGACTTCCATCGAGTCCAATCACGGTAAGATTGGTATGATGGATAGCTTGGTGTTATTATTTGAGATACCCACGATCAACGGCGATCTTCCAAGTAGCCTCCCAGTCAGGTGCAGCCCATAATACATCGATCGTATGACGGCGTTCAAACGCAGGTTAGGCTGTCTATTCAGATAAGTCTGATGCAACAGAAGACACGGTCATTGGAGGATAGTGAAAGTCCAGGAGATCAACAGAGGAGATAGGGTTTTGCGAGCTGTTGTACGGATCAGATGTCATACATAATCGACGCAGGACTCCTGGATGTTCGAGTCAGCAAACAACACCAACGAAGTTGGCTGCACCTTACTTCATTTCTACACCCTGCGTTGACATGAATGCGTGAGTAGGTGCGTGCAATAAATGTAGAAGGACAAACCATATGTTTCCAGCTTATTTGTGCTTTCAACTCTGTGAGGCCAAAGAGTAGGATGACATCGATGTCCAGGGAGTAATAGATACCTCCAGTGAGAGATGGTAGCGGGCTCATCGACTGGATGAGCTTGGAAGTGTCGGCGATCACAGTACACATCTTGGTGAAGAATGCTACGATCCCGAGATCTCTGGATGAGTTCCAACGGGATGTGCGTTTTCTCAAGTCTTACCGGCTTCCTTATCCATCCAGGTGGGCTGGAGAAGAGTTCCTCTGTATGCGAGGATGGGGATTTCTACGCTAGTAAATTCAGAGGGCGATCCGCGATTGATAACAAACGGTTGTCTAAACTCCTGCTGCTCAGAGACCTGTATCCCCTTTTGGAAGTGTGAATAAAGGATACACCGATTCCAACTCAGGACAGTGCAGACCTTGATCAATATCGAGAAAAATCCATTTGGCACCATTGTATTCCCTGATGGATCACTGCATCGCGTTTGCTCTCTCTCCTGGTGCTCGGCAAGGCTAGGATCATAATAGTGACGACATTTTATACCGTAGGTGAACCTGGACGTTCGCGACGTGACAAGGTGATCGATGTAGAAAGACACAGCTCCATCCGCGACAGCCTTGTTGCTGGAGGGAAACGATCATAATGAGTCCGAGACTGCTACTCTGTTGTGATACGCACACGTGGCTTGCAGGTCTGCATAAATGCAAATCAGAGAACGCAAGGTGGTTCTGAAGACGCCGGTATAAGAAATCGCTAGCCGCATAACCACCAACCAAGAATGCATACTGCGATCGCCATCAGCCACCCGAAAAACCAGAACGGAGTCAACTGAGGTTTACCTTGATCGGGGTCGCTGTTACTTTGCGTTGTTTCTCGAAAGCCTCAGCAATCTCCTCGACAGAGGGCTCAAAGAATCTTGCGACATCCTCCCTGCGTTGACCATCGAGTGTCAGCGAACGAAGTGTATGTGATGGGCCACCTTACCCTGCCAACTTGAGCTGGCCGGAGCGTATGTCGTATTGAGGATCCTTGTCGCGCATGGCACCGAACCTAATGTACTGAGGGTCTCCAGGATCACGAAACCTAAGTTTCGTGGTGGTGTCGAAAATGTCTTTCATCTGTTGGACTACGTCGGGCGCGCCATACCGCGAGTTGGCAAGTTTGGCTACAGAAAGGATCACATAATTTAGCAGGCTGCGCACTGGCTCAAAAGGGGCAAACCTTTGATAAAATCGTGGGCTCTTTGCGTGACGAAGACAGATCCTTGAAGGCGGCCTGGAGATCATGGTGTGTTAGAAAAGTCTCACATCCGAAGCGAGAGTGCTCACACTCTGCAGGCGCAATTTCCTCGAACGACGTCAGGGCAGATGGCTTCATGGAATAAGCACTCAAATCGACAGTACCACCTCCAGCGTCAATGATGATGACGCCTTGATGCTCGGGGTCTTCCGCCTCTTCCGCCTCTTCCTCAGGTTCATCGGAGCAAGCGATGGGTAGGTTGGAAAGAAACTCTGATGCCAGGACGTTATTGACACAGAAATGTAGACTGGCCTCCCCCTCCGTCAACAGATGGATTCGTGGGCGATGTTCATCTCCGCTAGGAATGAGCCCGGCAAGCTCAGCAGCTCGACGAATCTGTTGTTGCTGTAGACCCTCCCATCCGTTCGGATGCGTCAGCACAAACTCGATGTTGCTCTCGACGGATCTCCACAGAGAGGCTCCGTTGGCATGGGATTCGATGATGTAGGTGCGAGTACATGTGAACAAGTACCGCATGAAGTCTCCCAAAACCTGAACGGCGGTTTTCCCCTGAGGGAGGGGTGGGATATCGCCATCTTTGATGTGAGACGATGCCAGATGTTTCGCTCGTAGATGAAGTTTCCACCTAGTAAATTTGAATAAACGAGAATGAAGTGGTTGCCTCCCCCGAGCTTACCATTCGAGCTTGACCCAGTTCTCGTCCTTGGCTTGTTCGATGATATGTGGCTGGGACGTTTCAGCACCGATAGCTCGCACAACACCTTGTTGGTCGTAGTACAGGATGGACGGTATCTTGTTGTCACCCCCTACGTGTTCTTGCGCGGGATACCTGCTCAAACATCATCAGGCGGAACCCGTTCAACTTACATGATGTCTCTTACCTTGCGACTCCAAGAATCTTGGGAGCCTCCCCTGGATCGAGGATGCTGTACGAGACCCCACTGTACGTGGTACCGACATCAAATGCAAGAACTAGCTTGCGGGACAGACCTTCATACGGCTTTCTGGAAATCATGTTAAGGTCAGTGTTCGGACGTGAGTTCAGATGCTTGAAACGCAGAAAACGAGTTACACGTTGCCTTTATGTTTTTGAGTCGGCATGGAATCACCACGAACCACGCACATACCATATGTTCAGTACACCAGCCCCAGGCCCAAAACACAAACACCGAAATGCCCCACTCACTGGGCCGATCAGACCAGATGCAAGGAAGTTTGATGGGCACGAGGAGTGACCAAATACGACTGCTGAATATCACCATGTGCTGGTAATGAAACAAGTGACGGCCCAGCTGTATCAGAAGCTTGCTGTCCGTATTCACAGGAGTTTGGACCCCTGGCGAGAACCGCATTAACACGCCATCTAAGTCAAGTTACCACCGTGTTTCAGAATCAGTGACCGAGAGATCGATCATCGACCATCGTCGATGTGACTAACCTGTTGGCACAAGTAGCTGAACCCTCTCCACTCCGGCTGGTCTTTGCCCAGTGCCAGGCCCGGAACTCTCCCAGTAACTATTCCACCGGGCACCCCTCCGCCCCAATTGACGCCCACCGCTGCGTGGACTGAGTTATGAATTCAGCATGCACTGGGATTCCCACACGAACTGGCAACAGAAAGACGAGTAAATTAGAACCGCCAGTACTCCTTCAAGTTGAAGCTAGGATTAGTGGAAAGCGGCGTGATAGTGGAGAAGTAACGTCTGTCTCGCTTGGGAGCCTTGGCAGAGGTTTGACTCGAGTGTTGACGTTGAAGACTCTATGCAAAACGCACAACGTGGCATGAACAACAAGCAACGGCAATTTCCGTTTTAACTTGTTTCCCCTATCCTGAGGCAGATACTTCCACGGTACACAAGTAACTTCTAGCATAATACGACAGCATAAACGGTCCTGAATTTGAAGAAGCCGGTACACCAAACGGAAAGCGTTGTGTATAACCATTACAACCATATGGCACAACATTCTCGATGGCGGAACTCTCATGTTCCGAGTCGCTTGCCCAATGTATCCTCGTAAACCACCGAGGCAGGACTCCTGCGAGAAGAGATGAGGCATAAGTCCAAGTGTGAAGAGCTACCTGTACCCCAGCGTTAGCTCACCTCATTTCCACTCCCTGGAGATCATAGACACGGTTACGAAATGTCAGTGCCAGTAGACATTAAACAGACTCGTGCAAGGAAGCGAACCTTGTCCCTCCAGCTTATCTGGGCCTTTAGTTCTGTCAAGCCAAAGAGCAGGACGACGTAGAAAAGTATAGAATAGTACGTGCCCCCGCAATCGGGAAGATAATGAGGTTGCATGCTATGAACAAGCTTCGACGTGTCCGCACGCACGGAACACAAAGTGGTGTAAGAGTCTTTCGTGAACAATTTTTGAGTCATAAGTCCAGCTCAGTGCGTCGAGACTTACCACGCTCCATGTCCGCCCAATAAGGGTGTCTTACCTTGCGACTCCAAGAATCTTGGGAACCTCCCCAGGATCGAGGATGCTGTACGAGACCCCGCTGTATGTGGTACCGACATCAAATGCAAAAACTAGCTTGCGGGACAGACCTTCATACGGCTATCTGGAAAGCATGTTAAGGTCAGTGCTGGAGCGCGAATCCAGAATCCAGATGCTTGAAATGCACAAATCGAAATCCCACCCTCAACGGGCTCAAGCTTGACCTGCAGAGTTCGCATATACTCGTCTCGTTGTTCATGTAGGCATGCCAGTGTAAAAATGCATAGGCCAAAACACGCAGCATACAGGAGGGTCAAGACCACCGTCCGCTTACACCTGAGACAAGGTCGGATTTGTTTGCCAATATTTCAAACCTACAGATTTACCTTCGGCAAATTAAATTTGTCAAGGTAACAGAGTTCATAAATATTTTAAATATGTTAAGAAAAGTGGCAATATTCAAAATATGGCTAAAATATGTGTCAAATATTATTGATTTTTAAAACATATGCAAACTCTGTACGCTTAACAAATTTAATTTGCCGAAGGTAAATTTGTAGGCTGGAAATATCCGCAAAACAAATTTGACCTTGTCTCAGGTGTTACTCTTGTTTCCGGAATTGATGTCCGCGCCACCAAACTGCCGTTTGAAAATTCAAAAAAACGAAAATCATACAATCTCTTCAAAAAATCATAGCTCACTCATTATCAGTTCTATTGGCGATCAGCGAACACGATACGATAGATGGGCTACCGGTCCTTATCCACAAAGATGAAAAACCGGGCCTTGAAGCTCTTGAACGATGGGTGGACAGAGATTGAGGTTGCAGAGGTATTTGGAGTATCGGTGAGAAGTCTCCGACGATGGGAAGACAATATTGCAGCAAAGGGTGAGGTTAACCCTCCCAGCGTGCTTCGAGGACACCCCAGAATACTTGACGCCGCAGTCATGGAAGATTTGTGGGTCCTCATCGAAGAATCGCCCGCCCTCTATCTCGACGAAATTGTCGACTATCTTGCCGTCGTCCACGAGATCCATATCTCAATAATTGCACTTCACAACAACCTCCAAGCCCTTGGCTTGACCTACAGAATGATGCAGCGCACAGCATCCCAGCGGGATGAATAGATCTGTCAGGCTTGGCGTGACGACGTTGCCGCCAACTTCAGTCGAGAGCAATTTGTATTCACCGGCGAATCCAGCAAAGACGGGCGTACGCTCTATCGCAGATTTGGCCGTGCATCACGGGGCAAACGTCCGACAGAGACAACTCCACTTGAACGAGGAGATCGATGGAGCATCTTACCCGCTCTCACTATATAGATGGCTTCCTTGCTGTCTGGATCGTCGAAGGGTCTGTTGAGTTCTATGATTTTATTGT
>KN819342.1:48912-64455 GCA_000827475.1 Paxillus involutus ATCC 200175
GTGTGTTGTGTTATACATGCTAAGCAGATCGTGACAGCAACAACCAATTTGAGCGCCCAATAATGACCTTGTGTTTATTCGGTAGGCATCACTGTGAACTCTATCCCTGGACCGTTTATCACCCGGCGGGGTTGTTTCGCACGGTGAGAGACATGTTGATACATGCAAACGCTGGTACACAACGGTGCATACCCCTCTGAAATGTGTCTTGAATGATGTCCAATGCAGATTCCATGCTTTCCGATACACCACTGGGACCATTCGAATCTGATGATCTTCAGAGGTTACTTGGCCTTGTGTCCATGACTCAAGGTTTTCTCTCCTCACTGCATGATTCTTCATCTGCTCATTCTTGCTGCACAGATGATATAATGGCAGACCTATATAATGACAGACTTATTAGCGCGGTAACCATTTTAGGTAGGTTTGAAGCCTTTCAGATCGTGCTTGAAGTGTTTGAAGTAACTCTCTAGCGAGAATAAACCGTCTGTTTCGTAGGTGGTCACTTTCCATGTCCAATTTGAAACTAAAGTAAACATTAGACCAATACAGATTCTTGAACTCCTATGGGCAACGTGGTGCGCGCCTCGGAGGTGGCCGATCGGTGTTCTCCAGGAAAATAGTGAATGAGGAGCCTGTTTCATGGTTCCTCAAGTGGGTAGATGTTGCACTGCTCGGTGCTCCGGTAGCTCACCTCAGAGGCATCCAAAAAATATGGGTCGACGAGTTAATCGATGAATCACGTTGGAAGACTTACATATCCAGCCTGAACACAGAATGGAATGGCTTCACTGTATATGTAAGTGCTCTGACAACGACGTTGTCAAAGATCTCCCACTGACCTCAGGGCAACAGTCTACCGTGATGTTGGCTGTTGATGTTAGTTTCCTTGCCGTGCCAGGAGTTCAAGCTGCTAGCGGGGATCCACAATCTGGGGCTACGATTGCAATCTATGCATCGGTCATTAGTTCAGTTTGTGCGCTCATCATTTCCGTGATTCTCGCTGGTCAAATACGGACGCATGACGTGGACTCCGTGGGTGGAGGAGTACGTTGCTGGTTTTCGTGCACGAGGATCACACTTAAGGACTCCCAACAGGCAGATTACATGCTGCGGATGACAAGGAATACACACGGAGTCGAGGTGCTCGCCGTGATGTTCAGTCTGCCTTATTCACTTCTTCTGTGGGCGTAAGTTTTATCCATCAACGTGCAAGGCAATCCACTGAACGTTTCATCGGTTCAAGGATGGTTTTCTTCATACTCGCCCTGGCAATTGTCGTTTTTTACACTTCCGACGTACTGACACTTGGAACAATGATTCCAGTATGGGGTATCCTCGTCTTATTGGCGCTTCTCCCCGTATGGTGGAGACGCCTACCTTCCTTTGCCCCCGGGACTGCTCATCCTCGCAGGCGGGCGCAGGCAAGCCAGGCATGACATTACATCTAGGGCATTCTGCGTAAATGGCTCAAACACCACCTGCGTCTGATGAGGTGGACGTCTCGGCATACCTTTCTATCGTCAATCTCTATCTCCTATCCTCGTATAGCTATCCTTGAAAGTAGGCAACGTTACACAATCATTTTCTTGTATGTCGTGGTCATGGTCAATATTCCAATACTTGTAGAACATGGCGCAATCTTTGTATATATCAGCGGCCTCTGGCTATAGGTTTCTCAATGTGTACACCGTGATGGAACTGAGTAGAGAGAATCAGTTCTGTCACCTCAACGGTCACGGTACAGCTAGGCTGTATCGTTCGCGCACAGCGTTGGCCGTAACGGTGCCAATTTTCGATATCGAGGTTCTACTGATCTACTATGACCCGAGTCGTGAATTCGATGCGCTTGGTTCATCTTGAATTCAAGCGTCCGCTCGCGAGCAATGGGATTGCGGACGCCGGAAGTCAAACCGCCGACACTGGAAGCTGAAGGTTGCCCCCTTCAAGACCCGCAGCGAAGACGCTGGATGTTGCGCCGTTGTGTGTCCCTCAGGCTCCGCATATTTCGAGAACCAACAACTTCCACTGCAGGCACTTCGTGCGTAAAACACAGCGGCCGCCGCCACCTGCACCTCCCAGTAGACCGAAAGTTCGCAACGCGTCGGTTGGGAGTCCACCTAACAGCTCAAGTGCCCAAGCATCACGGTGTCAGTTATTACTTACTCTACGAGGATAGCCTTCATCAGATCCTTCGATTCCACTCCCACCCGATATAACATACGTACGTAACGCTTACCCCTCCCGAGCCTTCAACGCCTCCTCCAACTCCCTTACTCTCTTCTCCCACCCCACCGCCTCCCCCAACTTCCCCTCCAACTCCCTAATCTCTTCCAACACACGGATGAGGTCCATGGCTCCTGCGCGCACAACCGCATCTGCTTCCTTCGACGCAGTGGCGGCGGAGGAAGAAAAGACAGGCGTAAACGTCCAGCTCCCTGTGCCGTCGCCTGTTAGCGTGAGTAAGTGGGTGTGGTACTTGGTCAGGGAGGGTCTATGGCGTATTCAGCGTTAGTGGTTTGATTATTGCCGAGATTCCGGGTTGAGAAACGATATAGAGAAAAAGACAGAACATACCTCAGTGAAATTGTGATGAGAGATATTCCCAGTGATTTAGCGTGTTCGTACATCTGACCCTCGACATCGCTCGATACGGCGCTCGTGCATTCTACATACCGGTACGGGGGAAGCTGATTAGGCAAGAGAAAGAACAATGAGAGGTGGCGGAGACGTACCATCCAAAATAGCAAACTTTGGCCGATGATAAAAGACGCGTGCAAGTGCCATCTACAAAACGAGTCGCAATCAGAATCGAAGCCTGCCCAAACGCTTCCCCGAAGTGGACATCACGACTCACCCTCTGTTTCTCGCCCCCACTCAGCACATCCCTCCACTCCTTCACAGTTCCCCATCCCCCCTCTCTCTCGACCAAATACCCCAAATGAGCAGCTTCCAATGTTCCTTGTAAATCTCGCAATCCATCCTCCACGTCTTCCTCATGAAGCAAATAGAACTCCCCGAGTGTCTGAGGGTAGATCACCTGTTCCAACAACGAGCCGGAGACCATGTATGAGCGCTGGGGTACCACGAATACTCCTGGTCTTCTCCTATTCCCGTCCTCAGCAGAGTCGGCTGTTGGACGTGTGACGCTAGCCCTAGCCCCGCTAGGAGCCCAAAGTCCTGCCAAGACTCTGGCGATAGCTGTCTTGCCGACCCCGTTAGAACCAGTGATCATGAGGTGCATACCGGGGTGAAGAGCAACGCTCAGAGCGCGGACGAGAGTTGTGGCGGATCCCGAGAGGTGGTCAGCGTTGGGTTCCTCATGCGTATCTTTGTCCTTCGACGACTCGAGAGACTTGGGGTCGGAGGTGGGTGGATGCAGCGCATGAGAGGGAACGCAAATGTCGACGTCGCGAAGTTGAAAGGTGTTCCCGTCACCTGGGAGTGCAGTTGGGAGCAATGGGAGGTTGTGTAGTGTTGACAGCAGGGTGTATAATCTGCGTTTCCGTCGTTGTCAATACCATCGCAATTACGAGAGGAACAGGAGCAGCGAAGATGAGTGACGTGAATGAATATGAGAGAAGGTAGCGTAGCATACCTCCCAGTCAACCCAGCGACCTCAACCAGATCTTTGTATGCGTACATGAGTCGTCCACCTGCATCTGCGAGGGAAAGGAGGAGTCGGCGATTAGATATGTACGCTGGGATCGGGGGCGTCAGCGAGAGTTTCGTATTGAAAATATCGGGCAAAGATTTGAACTCACTCTCCGTGCGATCAGCAATGACCCCCTCCCTTTCGTCTTTCCCATGCATCGCCTCATCACGTTTGCGCGTAATCAACAACGGGACAGCAATCAAGCCATACCCAGCTGCACTCCACAAATACTTGATTACGAAATCCTCGGTCCATTCATACGCTATCCGGATCTTGTATATCGAGTTAACGTGTTTAATGAGGCGCATGTAAGCTCGAGTGAGAATGTCACGTTCGAGGGGGCCACCGTTGTAGAAACTGTGATGATGAGTAGGGGATGAGTTGAAGGGTCGAGTGATGCAAGTACGGTCGTGCACTCACGCAACTTCTTCGCTCTCTCTTCCCACACGTCCGACTCCAGCGCGGTATTCGCCTTCTAAACGCGCTTCGACGGCAGCGAGGCGACCAAACGCGGGGGTGACTGCCCGGAGGATCTTGAAAGTAGTAAGTAGGCGGGCCAAGACATTGTGAATGTAATGAACGTAACGTACCTTGACTGTGATGTAGTAGTTCGCAAAGAGCAACAGAGTACCCCTGAACCCCAGAGATCGCGCAAGTTGGGAAGTGAAAAGCAAAAGGTCGAGGGAAGGCTTCAACAGATTACCACTATGCCCGTGAATACATACATCAGTACTCGCCCAACATTCCAAGGAAAACAAGCAGGCAGAGGAGAAGGGTGAAACGTACTATATGCCCGCGACACTATCCGACCATGCATCGACATCGGCTGTTATATATTGGTCGACTCCGTGGAGAAGGACACGATAATATCGAAGATGAGGCGCTGCAGAGAGGTATAAGACATTGATGTATTCATTAAGACGTCTCTTGAAACGGAGTGCAAGTGTTGACTGGAGATGGCGGATCTAGAGGTGAGAGGTGAGGGAACATATTTCCGGAATCAAGGTGTAGGCGTACCATGGAGTTGGTATATATGCTTGGGACAGCTAGGGCAAACCATAGGCCCAAGCCTTTGAGGAAGCCATAGCCGTCTGCACGAACGAGGTCCCTTACTATCCTCCCATCGAGTCTCGCCACGGCGATACTAAGGACGGTACGAAGTACGAGGAAGAAAGAATGAGCAAGAAGCAAGAGAGCTTCGCGAGTGGGGATGGAAGGGATGACGATACGCAAGAGGGATCTTAATTGTTGCAAGAAGGAAAGGGAGAGACCTGGCTTCGCCTTTCCGTCACTCGGAATCGTTGCTGCAAGAGGGAAGAGGCGGGCATCGGAGGTGAGTTGTTCCTGGGAGTGCACGGGGAGCGCAATGAAATTCGCATGAGTTCTCTTGGGAGTTGACTGGGACTTGTGCGCTGAGAATGGGCGAAAGATGGATGAACGGAGGATGAGGACGGACGCGAGGAGGACGAGAAGTGGTTGTCGGGAGGAGGGTTTGCGGAGGAGGTTTGCAAGACGACTTGCAGGAAAGCCTGAGATGTCCTGGTAGATGAACTTGGAGAAGACAGCCATCGCTCAGTCTATCGATGACTGCGCCAAGGAATGTAATCATCATTGCGATGACATGTGATTGCTACACCGCCACCGCCTCACCCTTTCCCAAAAGTGTCACTACGTAACAAATCTCCATCTGGCTGTACTAACAATTGCTTGGTTGATTTCACCTCTTGCGTGACTCCCTTCAATACTGGGGCCAGAATCGACCAGTTCTAGCAGCGATGGGCCCAGAAGGCATGCAGATCACGATTCCAGGTGAAGCTACTCTTACCCTACCTTGTGACTCCTCACCCATGCAACAGCTGCACAACAGACTTTGATGAAGACGACTTCCAGTCCACCCCAGTTCCATTCGGACGTTCTGGAGCGTTTGGGTTTGGTAGTGCACCAGGGCCAGAATCACCTACAATCCTCACCCCAACGACCGCGATAGCAGATAGAAGTTTCTTTAGTGCACACGCGCGGAATGATTCTCTCGCTTCTGACGACTCATTTCTTGACCATGTTCCACGCCGGCCCTTTGCACATGCTTCCCAGTCTTCCGTTGCGACCACCTCTACCACGGCGACAGCAAGCTCGAGCGTCGTCACTACTGCCACAGGCACAGGCGCGTCTCCATTCAGCAAGAAACCCTCTTTCGCCTCTATCCGAAATGCTTTCAAGTCAAGTTCGAGGAATAACACTGACGTACCTCCGCTCCCCAGCCTGGATCATACTCAGGCCTACCCAATTTTGAGGAATCCGTTCAACAAATCCACTTCCTCTCTAGCCCATTCTATCACTGCAACTTCGAAACAAAGCAATGCCACCAGTCCTTCACATCCACGCCCCCCGACTCCGGGGGAATCACGCGCTGCTCGATCTGCTTCTCGCGCTCGCGGTCATTCTATGGGGCGCTCCCATCACTCACAATCGGGCTCGATATTTCATAGCTCCGACAATGGCAGCGACCACGGCAACTGCCATCCACTGAGTTCACCTCCCCCGGTTCCACGCGTGCCTGACGCGCTCGTTGTTCCCCGAAGTGAAAGTCCGTTCGTGTCGGAGGAAGATGGTGGCATGAATGCTAGGCCATCCAAAAGTCCAGCAGATTACGCGCTCCATGCAGTTTTCATTCGATTCGCTGTTCTGGCGGAGGCAAAGATGGACGCGTTCGTGCACGAAAGCCCGGTAAGCGTTTATTCGATTCAACGATGGCCACCGTTCGTGACTCTGTCTATTCCTAATTTGCGAACCACAAACTATTTTTTTTTGTGAGATCGCTCAACTGACTCAACTCTTTTCTCCAAAAAAGGACAACGATCCCGTCTTGACTGACTTTTTCGGCCCAGCCCTTGATCCCCAATTCGATGACCTCCTCCGTTCCCTCGGCAAAATTGCCCAAAAGCACCCCAAGAACGTCATAGATGCCATCATGCGCTGGCGTCGGGAGGTCGACGACTTTCCAAGCACCAGCACACCCAGTCGATCTGCCTTCCACTCCCGTACAACCGAACGCAGGTCGCTTGCTGCAATCTACATCATGTGCCGAGCGCTGGTAGCCGCACTTTCTGCCCTCCCCGCAAATGCTTTGAGCGATACATTAGGGTATAGCTTGGAAGAGACTATTTTTGAACAGTTTAGAAAACCTTTGATGAGCACGAATGCGAATTATAGGTCGTGCGCGGAGCTGTATGCGGGTGTCTTGGGATGTCTAGCTGGGGTTAGGTACGTTCCTGTGGCAGTGGGGCACATGTATGGGTGTTGGATTATTGCTAACGATATTCCTCCCATATATCTGCCTTTCTTAAGGTTTGTGAGTGTTACCGATCGTTTCCTCAACGAACTGGTCCGAGTCGCGCATGGACATGTCGCGAAAGACTTTGACACGAAGTTCGAGAATCTAGTCAAGGGCTTGAGGTATGTGCAGATCAAGGTGAGCTAAGATGCATACATGGCCCAGAATAGACATGTGGTCTTTGGGTGGCGGGTGTTTATCTGAGGTTACAGGTCTGGCCACCAGAGGCTTTCGAAGAAGGCGCTGAGTTCATGGAGTCGTTGGCAAAATCCTTTGAGAAGGCGCATGGGCTGCGCTTCAAGATAGCTTTTGCGGAGACTCTCACACGACTTCTCCATCCCATTGGCAAGGTAGACAGTTTTGTTGTCTTTGCGATCTTCAACTAAATAAATCTCGGTTTTGCAGACTGCTCAAGCGGAGGTAAACCACCCGCAATGGGAGAAAGCGATCGAGAAGATTTATCCCCGTGCGAAGGAAATGATGTCAAAGCCCCGATATTGGCATGTTGCATATCCCCTGGCCGTAACAGCGCTATGTGTGGCACCCCATCAATACTTCCTCAAGAACTGGATAGCGTGTTTCGAGTATGGAATCAGTAAGCTCAAGGTAATATTCCGAGCGATCCTCGGTTGTTTTGTGCTCAAATGTCTGCTTCGTCAGGATAAACCACACCGGATTCCCATAATGAATGGGATGGTTCGCTTGATCTGGACGTATCTCTATCGTTGCCAGGAACCTGCGTCGACTAGCACGGCGAAACTTGACGGGCTTCTCAAACACTTCTTCCCGGCAGGACGGACATCCATATTTCCTCCTGAAGAGCATCTCGAGCCATTCATCTGCATCGTGCACTTTGTTCTCTCTCGCTATTTCGAATATGGCCGCGATTTCTGCCTGGATATACTGCAGGAATCAGCCAGTGCAACTGGGACATTGGCCCCTGAGCGTGTTGGGATCTTGGTGCAAGCGACTCTCTTGACAGTGTCCGGCATTGAACGCGAGGAACCTACGCCTACATGGCCGTCCAGTGCAGATTTCTCGGCGGTGCCTTCCTGGGATGATTACCCCTCCTCTTCTGACGTCCTCCCTCCTACCGTGCTCTCGAAACCTGGGGTGCAGGAATTCTTCGACCGCTTTGGTTCCGCTATTTCAACCATCGCACAAATGTGTTTCAACGCAGTGGGTCATATGTCCGTCTTTGATGAACAGTGGTCACTGGCACGGTTCTCTGGAGCCGACAGTGGGTCTTCATTCGAGCAATCCCATGGCATCGTCATACGTCGACATCCGGAGGGGGCGTTCGCATATCCGAACCACCTGGTTTCACAGATCAGCATATTGCAGACGTGTTACCAGTCCTGGCCACGGTGCCTGCGCGCCTCATCCCTCGCTCTTCCGGATGCAGTCAATATGCTCGTCCGAGGCGTCATACACGTCGAGCCTCGCGTCGGGGAGGTTGCTGGGGCCGCGTTGAGAAGATTTATGAAGGATGCGCGGTATGGACCTACGGTGCTGAAATGCTTCACTGCGTTGTTGTTCGAACCGAAGAATATGGCGCGGGAGGGTACTGGTCCTCGGTTGGTCCTCGAGAGTGCAAGGTTGTTGAACCTATGGACTGGCATAGTGGATACTTGGATTACCGGGTTGATCCAACAGCCGAAACAGGAGTTGACTGGCAGTGATTTGCAGACGGTTCTTCAGCAGGCTGGGGAGATCGCAGCAGGAGCACTGTTCCTCCTCTCACATGAAGTGCTGACCGTCCGCTGTGCTGGTGTCAAGCTAGCGCGCTCGCTTATTCCCCTTTCCGACCACCTTGCGCCTGACGGATCCACGGTCCCCGATTCTACCACCTCATCATTCCGGTTCTCGTCCCTGTTTGAGGATGGTATGAGGGAAAGCCCGCACCTTCAAGGCTTCGATGAGCTGCTGGACCGTGCCGAACTAGATCGTCTACAGCAATGGCGAAGGTCTGCGAAGCCGGACGTTCTTCTCCGAATTGCAGATAGCAACGTTGAGAAGGACCGCAAAATCTGGCGCTTCGTCTACCCGACGTTCATGCGGGCCTCGATGTCACGTTCCACCAAGCTCGTCTCTGAGTGCAGGGCTATCATCGAGGCTGCGGCATCACGGTACAACCCCATAATGCTCCAGCTAGCTGGAATATCTTCCCCCACTAGCCGCATGCAGCTCTCTCGCTCGTCTGAGCGGGAGGGATACAAGCAAGTGAAAGAGAACATGATTCTCATAGACCAGTGGTACGTCTGGATCAAAGTCCTGTGCTCCACTGCTGCTGTGTCCGACAGTCGACCGACGATGGCGCATGCTGGTCGCGAGCACTCTCGTGCACCTTCAGACTCGAGCTTCGAGCGCGAGAGAATGTCGACGACTCGTTGCCTGTTCAAGTACTTGACCCCGTTCTTGGATGCGGATTATACGCCATTTAGAGATGCTGCAGTCCTGGCCATCAGCGTGTTTCCTCTCGAAGCGTATTCCCAGCTCCTGGAGGACCTTAATCTCTTTGCGTCGCATCAATTTTATGATGAAGTTCGATCTAGGTCCGGTTCGCCTGGCTCTGGGATTCGCTTTCGGCGACAAGGCCGGCTGCATTCGGGGGTGGCTCGTATCTATTATCTCACTGCCCCGCATCTCCAGCATCAGAAATCGTCAGCGAAGCAAGATGCTCTCTCTCACGCCCTCAAGTTTGTCCGAAACACACAGGCATTCCTGCTCGCGCCCGAGAATCGTGACAACTATGCGCTACAGCGACTACGGCGATATTTCTGCGGACTCGTTGAACGTATCTTTGATGGATTGGCGGGTCTTCCTGACTCGGACCGATTCACACCTCCAAATATTCATCTCGTCCTTTACCGAATGTGCGAAGAGTGGTGTCAATATGGTACCCAGAGCGAATCAGCCAAAACAAGGTTCATTCTGATGCAGAGGGCGGCTGCGGCGGCGAGCAATGATCCTCAGGCGGAGTCGGATGCTGGCGAGCGGTTCCAGCACGAGACGAAGCTGTTGTCGAACGCGGCTATTGGAGCTCTTGCGTCTCTTTGTGTAAGTTCCGATCTTCTACTAGATCGCGTGCCCCTCATCACCGAATGTTGTAGCAAAAGGCTTATCAGCCGCCCGACACGATTGAAGGGATCTCTCCCATCGAACGCGCCGCACACGATCCTCCACGACCGCTCGAAGCAGCGCAAGTTCTAGAGCGTGTTCATGCAGTCTTCGAGGATGGCCATACACAACTGGCAGCGAGTGCTAAGTAAGCGCTTTTATCAACCACGCGGAGCTGCGCATGATCTGATTTTTTTCACAGCAAAGCGCTGCGATCACTCCTTGTTCTACCCCAGCCAAGTTCGCAACTGTTGACAGATGTACTGCACCGCGGGTTCTGTGATGCCACGTCCCCGTCCAGTAGCGCAGCGTTCTTCGAGACCATCGCAGACGTGGTTTGCAATGTCCCAGATCATTTCTTTACATTCCCTCAGATCATCTGCCTTGGCCTGGTGAACCTTTGTCACGCAAACATCTCCATCAGGCGACATGCATTCAAGGTCATCGTGGTCATGCACGAGCAATCAGCTGGTGTACTTGCGATGGCCGAGTTCGAGACTATGGTCGTCAACACTACCCCAGGCGTCTATCTCCAGGCTCATCGACTGGTCGCGGAATGTCTTGCTGGCGAGCACCCAAATGAAGCTTTCGGCGTCCTTGCTGAGGTCTCAGCGCTGCTTCTACGTATACACCGCAATGGAAACGAGAGAGTATGTCATCTGATGCTGCAAGGTTTGGAACATTGGGTTCCGAACCTTCAGGTCAATGCCGCCGACCTGACCACGTTGAAAATGACGCCAAGAGGCAGCATCGTGTTATATCACCTGCTCGCTCTTACCAAGCGATACAGTGACGTACAGCCTGAGCAAGTCGCTGCGATTTGGGCTCGGCTTGTTGAGGTACCGAACCCATCGACTGGGCGAGCTGTTGCTTCGTTCCTCGTCAACGAATCTCTCAAAGTTGCCACCAACGCCTTCGTCAAGTGCACGTCCGAAGTCATTGCATGTTTGTCACGATCAGCTGCCGGTGTCCAAATTTTCCAAGAGCTGTGCACCATCTGCGGCCCAGAAAGGATGCCACCGAGTTTTGAGCACAGGCTGGAGCAGCCCACGCCAGAGGAGCTCGAGCTGTGGTCTGACCTCGATGTGCTGTTCGCTGACGATCAACCCCGGCACCTCTTAGGTTCGGCGCAGTATGCAATGGTGTATATCGGCTCCGTCGCCTTGGAACGCATGTGGATTCACCACGAGCAGATCCCCGTCATTCTCTCAGCTGTTCTCTCCCATCTTGACCATCGAGTATCAATGTTGCGGGTTGCTGCACGTCGTATGCTATTCCAGTTGATGAGATCTTGCATCCCGAGGTACACCGCACCTGCAGACAAGGCGGGGCAACCAGGCCGAGCGTCTTTGTTATCAACCATCGCTTCGATGGAGGGACAGGGGAATTCGCTTTTCTGGTCAGAAAGCGATCCGGATGACGTGGTAATTCCTCGCATGGAGGTCATTGTTGATCAAGTCGTGTCCATCATTTCGGGCGATTCGTTCCAGACCTCGTAAAGAACCTCGGGGCGCTATCGATACCATACGTGGAGCATTGCCACGTTCGCAGCATCGCCAAACGGTCTCTCCAGGTCTACCGACTGCTGGAGGTTCCTCTCTCTCAAGATGACCTTGGGCATATACTTGGTCGTTTATGTATTGCCATCAGTGACGATGACACCGAGCTGCACGACTTTGCTGTAGAAATCGTGGCGACGCTTGCTGTCTCTGTTGTTTCAGAGGACCTCGACCCCGCACTCCTTCCCCGCCTCTTCTGGGCAGCCGCTTCATGTCTCATGACGGTTGTCGAAACCGAATTCGCTGCAGCGGTCAAGTTCTTGACCGCGGTAATAGCCAAAGTGGACTTGGACGATGCAGAGGTAGTCGAATCAGTGCTCGTTCAGCGTCCCGAGTCCTGGGATGGGATGTACAGTTTGCAAACCTGCCTCCTAAGCGGTTTGCGTTCTGGAACCACCATGGCTGAAGCCTTTGCGGCACTTCAACGGTTGACCAAGATCGCAGACTCTCGACTCATCGAAACGTCAGAACGCCGTGTTCGCGATCTCTTCACCCTGTCGCTTCCGTGGTGTCTGTATGCCATGACTCGTGACAGCCGTGATGCGGCACTTGACGATTTCTGCACTTCTGTCGCCAGTCTCGCTGCACTAGAAGGTCGAGACACGATTTCCCGTGTTATGACATCCTTCGTCAAGAACCGCTTCCGAACAAAGGACGACTTCCTTCGACAGTCCATCGCTGGTCTTCGCGAGCACTATTCAGCTACTCATTGGTCGGACATTGCCACACTCCTCTTGGGCCTGGTGCTCAATAAGGAAAACTGGTTGCGTGTCCACACAATGCAAGTGCTAAAGGCGTTCTTCCAGCAGCGTGACCCCCGGAACGCTCAACAATCACTCGCCACTGAACATCTCATGCCGTTGTTGAGACTCGTGGAAGGCGAGCTAGCTGCACAAGCTCTGGACGTTCTCGAAGAGCCGACCAAGGTATCGGGGGGTCAAAATTCCAGGAACGTTCTCCGGATGAGCATGCACACCTCGCTGAATAACACCGCCATCGACGAAGGAGAGATATTTGGGGTTCCCGAGGAGTCGGGATGGTGTATCGCCCACGTCAAATCTCGACGCGATGTATGCAGGGACAACATGATAGCGGTCGCACAGACGTGTATCGGCGCTCTGCGCCCTTCTTACATCAACTTGGAAGCAGGGTCGGAAATCGTGTCGTTCGCCGATGCGTTGGACGAAGACCTGGGTGTTTTAGTCCAGGATCTCCACGAGCTGAGCGAATTCTTCCAGAACACGAGACCGCAGCCCCGTCCTCTGCAACCTAGCCAACAGCTCGAGGAACGTGTCGCGTCCATCATCGCCCGATCTACCGACAACTCCAACGACAACCCGCGGACGCCGTTCACAGACGTTTTCAATATTAGCAAGCCCCAGGATTATTCAGACGATTCTGGGGATGACAGCGGCTCTGAATCAGAGCTCGATGCATTTATTTACGATTCACCAACATTTTACCACAGTGCTCCAAATGGTCATGGAATGTAGAATAGAACTAGCTTTTGTCGTTGCTTGAATATTGATATGTCCATATCATTGTATAATTAGGAATTGAGTCGACGGCTACCATGAGAACACACCATGGCATCATCTTCGTGGGCAAGATCGTCGGATCAACCTCCTCCGCAAACCCTCTTCCCGACAACCACTTCTCATCCTCCTCGCGTCCATCCTCGTCCTCCGTTCATCCATCTTGCACAGACATTGCCCCACATTTTTTCATTCCTCACTTCAGACTCAAACCCTAAAACTACAGGGCTAATGTAGCCCATATTTGTACTGTTGTATGAGGAAGTGGAGAGAGGATGCTACCTTAGGGTTAGGGTTTCCATCCGAGTTCACTCAAAGGAAATGGTCTGATTATTAATATTTCCAAAAAGAGTATATGTTCGTAATTAGGGTTAGGGTTTCCGTGCCCGTTCTCACGCCCTCCATGAATGTAACGGGCGAGGATTACGAACCTGCCAGTGGGAGATGAAAAGCACACAAAAGGACCTGAAAAAGGAAACTCATGGGGCATTTAGCAGGAATACGCAAAATATGCAAGATATGCAAGATACGTGCTGATATCCGAGTTAGGCAACACCTAAGTTCATCATCCCCCCTTTCCCACGCATCGCCCATTACTTTCTTAGATGTCTTGGCCTGCCTACTTACTACTTTTAAGATCCTCTGGGCAGTCACTCCCATGTTTGGTTGCCTCACTGCCGTTGAAGCACATTTAGAAGGTGAATACCGCGCTGGAGTCGGACATGTGGGAAGAGAGAGCGAAGAAGTTGCGCGAGTGCACAACCGTACTTGCATCACTCCAACTCATCCCCTACTCATCATTACAGTTTCTACAACGGTGGCCCCCTTGAACGTGACATTCTTACTCAAGCTTACATGTGCCTCATTAAACATGTTAACTCGATATACAAGATCTGGATAGCGTATGAATGGACCGAGGATTTCATAATCAAGTATTTGTGGAGTGCAGCCGGGTATGGCTTGATTGCTGTCCCATTGTTAATTACGCGCAAATGTGATGAGGCGATGCATGGGAAAGACAGAAGGGAGGGGGTCATTGCTGATCGCACGGAGAGTGAGTTCAAATCTTTGCCCAATACTTTCAATATGAAACTCTCGCTGATGCCCTCGGTCCCAGCATATTTAACACTACTAATAGTATTACTCCCTTCCGCTCATCATCACTGTCGCCATCCGCATGTTCGCGTTCCCTCGCCCACCTCAGTGACGGTCTACAAGACAAGGGAGCTACGAATGTTGAACTTGCGCTCATATCAGCATGTACAGCATTCATTACAGTGTGTTACTATCTTAGATAAGTAGTTAGATAAGGACTCTTAGTCACATCAACAGTCACATCAGTGACTTGTCACGCTTGTATCCAGTATATAAACCCAGCGCTGTAATAGCGCTCAATAGATTGTTTCTTATACTCCAACCACTACCTGCTTACCAGCAAGTAATCCCCTCAGCATAGGTGAGTAGAGAGTTCCTCTCGCTATGCCCCTGCATGCTTCAACAGGTTATGAGCCCCGAGATGCAGCCTCTTTGTGCTTTTATGGCTGCACTGAGTGCGCTCTCTAGCTCCCTGCAACGTCGCCTTTAATGGCTTGACATTGAGCTGAGGAATGAGTGCAGTTCTACTGCAGCTCAGGAATGATTCTCAAAAGCACCCTCAAGGGGCTGCTATCTTTCCTTCAGTGCTGTCATGGCTGCTGGCTGTCGCCCTGTATAGGTGCTGACCCTCTGCGTTGAACAGATACCAACATTTAATGTTTGAATACTTTGTTCTCACATATCTATCCCTCGTCACCTACCTTGGTTATTGTTACGATATATTGTTTACCCCCTATCTTTTTCTTTATCTTCCGTCTCTGCCCGTATCCTTCCGAACTCTGACTCATCTTTGGCTCAACCCAATTACCATCTTAAGCAACCATCCCTGTCTACCCAGCTTATCCTATGGAAGGCTGTACATTCCATTACCTTCCATCTCATTCTAGCCAATGGTGTTATGTTCTCTCCTTGGTCCGTGCGCAACCACGAACTCTTTATATAGCTGTCGATTACACGCATTGTACCTTAGCTTATTCTACGCCTGCAATACTAGCAAGCTTCCTCGACACTTCTGTTCCCTCTGGTCCTAGACCTGGTCTTAGTCACCACAGACGACTACTGATATTCTTGACAACTTAGTAAAGTCCTTCACAAAGACTTGAACAGTTGGTTGTTACCTTAGGTTGAACACACTAGTGTCACCCCGCGTAACAGTTATCGACTCATCATTCTCTTTTTTAGTAGATACCTTTGAACTTCGCATCAACGTCAACGATTGGCACTTCGACTTCTCCTGGAACTACGTCC
>KN819342.1:77330-88380 GCA_000827475.1 Paxillus involutus ATCC 200175
CCAATGGCCTTTCTCCCTCTACTTGGTCTGTGCGCAACCCAGACCCATTTATATAGCTGTTGTTAAACGCATATGTACTCCAGCTTATTCTACGCAATCATACTTGCATTCCAGACACCTCTGTTCCCAGAGTCTTGGTCAACTCCTGATGACCGCTTTCTTTCTTGACAACAAAGTACTTCTCATCACTTACAGTGATAGAGATAGGAAACATTGACTGTTACCTTGGTTGAACACTCTGGTGTCACCCCACGTAACAATACCTGTGACCCATCACATTCATCACACCTATCACACTTGTCACACCCGTTGCACGTCAGAACTGTCATATGATACCATTCCTTTATTATGTTTCATCTTCATATGCTCGTGTCACGATTGACAATCCACAAGTCACCTATTTAGGATGTACCAGCGCATAGCGTGCAAAGGGGTTCAACCCCCGCTATTTTATTATTTAGTCTCGTACGATACATGATTACACCTCAGGCGTTGTTTCTCTCTCTCATGCACAACTGAGGTGATTACCTAGTTTTATGCCATTGTTCATGAGCTCGTACTTACACCTACTACGTAGTTGTCTACTTTCATATAGGTGAATATAAGGTGTTGTTTCTCTCTCGAGTGCACGACTGAGTTGTCTACTTTTGTATAGACGTCCACTGTCGATTCTACAGATCCTTTAGTATATCTTGCTGTTCTGGTCCCCTACCTCGCCCTCAACTTCTTTTGACCTCTCTCCCTTGTCCCCATCATCCTCTGGCTCATTGTCTCATCTCGACGCATTCATCTCGACTTTTGACTCGACGTCCTGGACCCTCCTCAACTCACTGTCTCCCCTTCGCTCCCCTTCCTCATCAGGGGGCTCTGTGGGCTCGTTGGGACGGTGCTCGTCGCCATCCATCATGCCCACAGGGTTTCTTGATGGTTGGTGGTCATCTTCATCTTCCTCATTGTCTTCCTCATTCGCCTTCCTTGACATCTGCCTCATATGTCTCGACCTCAGTGGGTTCGACGTAGTGGCTCAACTCATTATCCTTCTCCCCCTCAAGCTGTACACTTGGGGGTGTCTTCGTCTCGCCACCTGGGTCGTGCACAGTGTCTGCCAGTCATTGTGCAGGTGTTTTGTTCAACTTCAGGGCATTGTCATTGTCATCTTATTTGGGGTAGTTGGGAGCTGGTGCTAGTGATGGTGGATAATGGAGAGGTGGGGGTTCTGGTGGTGTCCTGGGTGAGTCATCTGCTTCGTTTGTATCGTGCTGACCACCTTCATCAATGTCCGTCACTGTTGTCAACCATGCTTGCACCGTTCAACTTTCCTCCCCCACTTGTGCTTCCTCTGTCATGCTTTCCTCCCCCTCCTTCGACGTTCCTTCAACCTGCCAACTCCCTTCGACTTCCATGGCCTTGTCATTGGCCTCCTGCCCTCATTGACGTCCTTCGTTGAACAGTGTCCGTCGTGGCGATATGGTTGACGACATGATATCTTCTTCCTTAGTGGAGATGAATGAAAAGTCTAATAGGAGACTAGCAGCTGAGTCCTAGATGTTCCTATCTTCCACAGGTCATGGTCAGCGGTTTGTTAAAACAACAACACAAAATTAACAAAAGAAAACCTATGAAAGGCTGATGATGTGGGTGTTCATTGCAAGGTGATGTATTTGTGCTGCCAAATGCTTCACAAATATCTCTCAAGCAGTTGGGTTCAATAGGTATTGAAGTCTTGTAAAGCTTTGCTAGAGAACAAGTGTATAATTTCCTAGATGTGTAATGGTATACAGAGTTTTGGATAAATGATGATAGATGGGTTCTATCTTGAAACAGGGAGGGATTAGGAACTTTGTGGATAATAAATGGGCTCCTTCGACGCAGTCTAGAGCCTACTAACTTCATTTCTTTGACTGGCTTAGCGTTGACTATCAAACTGCTTGACCTATAGCACTCTCTGGCTAATATCGGGTCACTGAGCAGCTAGTACGAGCAATTACAGTGCTTAGGTGTTATGAAGCACTTAGTAGCTTAGTTCAGGTCAATTAAGACTGGTAGGGACTAACAATATAGTACCCTATTGAAGTTTTTAGTTGCACTTAGAGGGAGACTGGTGTAGTCTCACTCAAACACTGATAGATTATAGTTAACTGGGGATTATTATTTTTTCAACTGCCAAATCAGTACCCTTTATATACTACTTGGGGGTGGCTATGCTGCCTAATTCAGTCAGGGGTATACTTTGGCTATATCTAGCTATGTACCTTGATAAAACCTTTTAGAGGTGCTTTGGTACCTTTCTGTACATTGATAATACTATTTAAAGGTGTGCTAAGTGATGCCAAGGCAGGCTGTGCCAATGTTTAGGACAGTGCTGAGCCATGCCGAGACATTTGCTGAGTAATGTCAAGCAGTTATGAGTCAGAACAAGTCAGATAGTGACAGGCAGCTATTTAACAGGTGTCAGCTGTCATTTTAGACAGGTACTGCTGTCCCTGGCAGACACATCTGTCAGATGTCAGGTCCCAGTGGCTGTGAAGGCCTGTCAGTGCTGACATCATGTTTAAGTAAGCCTCAAGACTATATACAGAATGCTAAAATATTAATTTGCTAGATAAGTGACATTGTCAGGTAGTAACACAATGGAAGGTCCTGTCAGAGTTGTGTTCAATCCTGGAGGTCTGGAGCAAACCCGATGGATTGAGATATCGGAATGATGGGGAAGGGAGTCCAGAGGGTGTTGGAGTTGTAAGGGACTGTGGCTTCAACTTATGTGTTGTGCCCCTGTACGGGTCCTGTCCCTAGATTTCAAACAGGGTCAGATTATAAGTCCTGAGATTAACTCAGACTTAGGAAGCGGAGGATGGGTTTAGGGATTGATATCTAGTTGATATTCGAACTAAGGAAGTAAGGAGTTTACAAGGGGTTTATATACTAGGAGTCCAATATAATATAAACAGAATAGCGTTGGGGGTTAGGGAATCCTGACGCGCAGTAACAAAGGCTGTGATCGGAATGACAAAGTAAAGTCGTGTGGATGATGAATGGAATGTGGTGTTAGTAAGGATATGACAAATAACAGGAACCGTAATGGAGATGGACATAGGATGGATATAATTACTAATACAAGTCTGAAGACTCAGGATCAGGATCGGGGAACGGAATGGAGAAACAGAAGAAATAGTTCTAAGTATGAATCAGAGATGTCGGGATGTGTCGGGATACGTCGGAGTGTGTTGGAATTGGGTTGAATAGGGTGGGAATGTCACGGGACATGACAGGTCCTAAATAACCAAGAAAAATATGGTTGTGTGAAATGATGGTCTCTTTCCAGTGGTAAAGGTTATATAGTTGCATACTAAGAAGTTATAAGGGAAATACATTGTATGCCCCTAGTGTTTCTGCTTTAAATGATACTTTGCTTTGGTATATAAGCATATTGATGCATGATATAGGTTGTAGGGCTAGCACATTGCATGGTAAGGAGTTATAATGAAAATACACCATACACTCCTGGTGTTTCTGCTTGGAGTGATGCTTTGCTCTTGTGCACAAGTGTATAGGGTGGTACTAGTGTATCATGACCATACATGAACACAGTTCTATATATGTATGTCAGCAACCAAGGTGATGACCTTGAGTGTGTGGTTGTTCTACTCATGATATGGTCTGATGCAATGCACCTTGCCAACTTTGGTGATGCATTGCTCTGGCCCATATATCTCTTTTTCAGCAACCAGTCAAAATATATTCAAGGGAAGCCAACAGCCACTGCCTGTCATCATGTCACTTACATATCTACTGTAAGTCTTATAATAGTCTTTGCAAGCAGATATCAACTTCGTCAGAATTTTAGCTGCTCAACAACTTTTAAAATATATATATTGGTTTCTTTGAGGAAGGTTCATCTGATGATGTTTATACACACTGCAAGTGGGAGCTCATGCAAGCTATCTGGAAGCTACTATCTGATAAGAAAGTTATGCATGTATACAAGTATGGCATCATGATTTGATGTGGTGATGGGATTACTCAATGTGTGTTCCTGCACTTCTTTTCATACTCAGCAGATTACCCTGAGAAGTAAGTACCTCACTGTTGCTAGGTATCCAAAGGTGATGTTTGAATGCCTCCTTACAGAATCTTGCTTGCATGCATCAAGTTCCTGGGTGGATGTCCGTGTCCATGCTGTCTTGTCAAAAAGGACGATATATCAGACATGGGGATGGAATCCAACATGAAGACACAGGAGAAATAAGCATGAGTTGATGGTGATGAATGCAGAAAGAAGATCCTGAAGGCCCACAATTATATTTTCAAGCACGGAGCAGGTATCAACAGGAAACATGTCAAGGGTGTCTTTTATAGTGAGTCATTGGTGCCCACCCATGTAAGTTACCATTCCCTGTTTCCCAAAGCCCAGTCTCAACTAACTCTGAATTGCTAGAACACATTCTCTGATTGATTGATAGAGCATGTGTTCAGCTACTTTTGTTTGTTTTAGTGGATCTTCTGCATGAGTTTGAACTTGGAGTGTGAAAAGTGGTCTTCATGCATTTGATGCAGATTTTATGTGCTAACAGAGGTACACTCAATTTAAAATTGTGGTTGGAAAGAAACCTACTACTAGCAATGTAGGTACTGGAAAGTGTCTACATTTGGCCGAGGAATAATTCAATGATTCCACAAAAATGCATTAGCAATAAAGCATCTTGCTGCACATTACTTTGAAGACCTTCTTCAGATGAGTAAACAACAACATATTTGTTTTTATTGCAATGTCAATCAAGAGTCTAGTGCGCGCTTCCTGTTTTTGAAGGTCTCTGTGCCAACATCATGGTTTTGTCACATGAAGACAAGCAGACACATCCGTATTGGTATGCTCATGTCATCCATATCTTTCATGTCATGATGTGCAGCCATGAGAGCATGTACTCACCATTTTCATCTCCCACGCACATGAACATGTTCTTCATACGATGGTTCCGGCATGATGTTAACTACCCATCTGGCTGGATAGAAAAGTGTCCTCACTGACTCCAATTTTTCGATCAAGGAAATCCATCTGATGCCTTTGGTTTTGTTGACCCAGACTCAGTAGTGTGTGGTGTGCACATTATTCCTGTGTTCACATACACATACACTTGCACCAAGGAACTACTCGGACCTTTGCAAGCTCGTCACCAGAAAGATGGAGAACAGTTGGATGCTGATTGTAAATATTATAAAATAAATATGTAAGTTCTATGTAAATCAGGCTCTGAGCAACATTGACACTGAAATTTGCCAGGTTTGTTGACCATGATATGTTCATTTAATTCCAAGGCAGCGGCATAGGTCACAAGGCTACATGAGATTGGGATGACATCCTCCAGAGCAAGAGTAATGAAGTTGGCAACTTTGGTGACAGAGAGGATGAAGATGTCAATGCCATGATGCAGAAAACCAGCTTGAAGGAAGATGAGGACAATTCAGAGGGAGAGCAAGAGGAGGAGCAAGAGTTAGAGACTGAAGAGACTGAGATAGAAGAGTGGGAGGATGTTGTGGAGATGTTAGAGACGGGTTCAATCCTGGAGGTCCGGAGCAAACCCGATGGATCGGGTTATCGGGTGATGGGGAAGGAGTTCCGGAGGATGTCGGAGTTGTAAGGGATTGTGGCTTCAACTTATGTGTTGCGCCCCTATACGAGTCCTATCCCTTGATTTCAGGAGGGGTCGGATTTATAAGTCCTGAGATCTACTCAGACTTAGAAAGCGGAGGACGGAGTTAGGAATTGATATCTTTGTTGATATTCGAACTGAGGAAACGTAGGGAGTTTTTTACAGGGTTTATATACTAGGAGTCCGATGTGATATAAGCGGACTAACATCGGGGGTTAGGGAATCCCGACGCGCAATAGGAAGGGCTGTGATCAGGATTACAAAGTGAATGGTGCGAGGATGATGAATGGAACGTGGGGTTGGTAAGCATATGACAAACAAATAGGAACAGGAATGGAGATGGATATAAGACGGATATAATTACTAATACAAGTCCAAAGACTCGGGATCGGGGATCAGGGAAACAGAATAGAGAAACAGAAGAAATAGTTCTAAGTATGAATCGGGGATGTCAGGATGCGTCGGAAATGGGTTGAATAGGGTGGGAATGTCACGGGACGTGACAGGAGGACAAAGACAATGATGATGGTGATGGTGATGGAGACAGTGACAGTGACAATGATGACAATAACAAGAGGGATTCAAATAATGTGGCCAATGATGATGTCATGGATTGAGTGGTTCTGGACAAGGGAGAAGAGCTGGACAACAATATTTAAACTCATGAAACTCATAATTTTATAAAAGACTTATTTTATTTTATTTTCTGAGGCAGTGCACTTAATTGCACTTTTTGTAAATAATGACAACTACCAAAAAAAGGAAAAAATATTGATTGACTTGCACTAAGTGGCCAAAAAAATAAATTTGACACACAATAATGGTTAACAGACATATCAGCAATGATCTCAAATAAGCTGCAGTACATTTGAAAGCTTGAGGATAAGACTCAGATGATGAGATTTGCCATATCACTGCCCTCTCCAAGTCAACTCTTTATCACACACTTTGTTGTTATCAAGCTATTGGGAGTGTTGCCAAAGCAGCTGCAATCAGACATGGATGGCCTCACAAACTAATTCAACTCAACTGTCAATACCTTCTGTGTTTAGCTCATCACAAGCCAACCATGTTTCTGGATGAATATGCACATTGATTAGAAGAATATCACCATCTTCCTGTGTCACTGGCAACCCTCCATCAGTCATTCAAGTGAGCAGGCCTCAATGTCAAGCATATTCAGAGGCTTGCTTCTGAACAAGACCTGCTAGCTTGTGCTACATTCATCTGTTGTATTAGTCAATATCCTGCCAATTACCTCATTCCATTGGACGAGATGGCAAAGGATGTCAGAACATATGCATGGCTCTGGGGCTGTTTACCTCAGGGAACTAGATGTGAGCACCATGACCCATTTGTGCAAACACAACAGCTGTCACTGCTTGCAGCCTTGGTTCTCAACGAAGGTATAGTGGCAGCTAGAGTCCTTGAGGGATCATACACATATGAGACCTTTTGTGAGTTTTTGCATGTCGATCTCATTCATATATGATTTCTACTCTGGCCATGTATTGCTAACTTATGAAACTCAACAGTTACCGCTAACAAATCCCTATCCCACACCCAAGAGTGTCATTCTGCTTGATAACACACGGGTGCATCACTCACTGGAGGTGGTTGAGCTAATTGAAGGATACGGTAAAAGCATTACTTAAATATTGGTGTACCACTACTAACTCCTTCATGTTTTGTCAGGCTGTTAGATAGAGTATCTCCCTCCCGACTCCCCCGACTACAATCCTATTAAACAGGCCTTCAGCATCATCAAAGCACACCTACATTGCAGTGGCCTTGGTCTTTTTGCTCCCAAGAGACTGTATTATGAAATGTATTGTGCATGTGACTGTATCAGACCCAAAATAATGTAGGTTTTTTTTCATCACTCTGGGTACCTTTAGCTTCAAGTCATCTGTATCTTGGTACTAGTACATCACATAACATTCATGGTTATTACACATAGTGTTAGTATTCAACCCTAGTGAGTCACACCATTCCAATGGTTCTGAGATTCCAGTACCAGAACCACCATTCCAGAATCACTTCTGGAATTTTCCTACACTCTTCCAGACTCAGAAACACCAGAACACTTGGAAGCATTGACTTCATAACATTTATACTCACTTAACCTTTTAACTTTCCACTTACAACATTCATCACTGTTACGCGGGATGACACCAGAGTGTTCAACCAAGGTAACGGTCAATGTTTCCTATCCCTATTACTGTAAGTAATGGGAAGTACTTAGTTGTCAAGAATGAGAGCGGTCGTCAGGAGTTGACCGAGACTCTGGGAACAGAGGTGTCTGGAATGCAAGTATGATTGCGTAGAATAAACTAAAGTATACATGTGTTTAACGACAGCTATATAAATGGGTCTGGGTTGCGCACAGACCATGTAGAGGGAGAAAGGCCATTGGCCGGAATATGATGGAAGGTGAGAGAAGGCATAGCCTTTGAAGAATAAGCTGGGTAGATTTGGTAAAGACTACCTAAAGGGGAAGTTGGGTTGGACCAACCATAGAACAGTCTGGAAAGATACAGAACAGTACGGAAAGAGACGGAAGGAAAGAAAATGATAGGGGGCAACCAGTATATCGTAACAATCACTATACTTTAAATTCTTATTTCAGGTTCATTGCCACAATATTACAGATGTCATAATATGAGTATACCTCCACCCATAGTATATATATCTTCACTCTACTTATTAGCACCTCAGTTGATTTTGCCCACCTAGGCAGCAGCTGAGGTGAGTTCATTTTCTTATAGTTTTATTCCTAGCTAATGTACTGTAGCTTTGGGCAACTCCTGCCCTTTTTTTAGATTTTGTCACATAGTCCAGGCTCAAAGTTGCACAAAAAAAAACTAGTTGTCCCCTTCTCTCCAGTGTTCTTCAGCATTCCGAAGAGCAGCCAGCTCTGAGAAAAGAGGTTTCCTTCAGTTTGAAGTTGTTTATTGGTGATGAAATGAAGAAGATGAGATCCACTGAGATGAATGGTTTCAAGCTTGTCACAAAGCGCCCATGAAAGGTTGTATTGATGGGCAAATGAATCCATATCATGCTTTGGAGGGATCTGTTTCACTGGCACCGCTGCATGAGCATGTTCAGGTGCCTGAGGTGGCTGCACATTTGGAAGGGATGACCACAGAAGCTCAGCAAGTCCAGTGAAGTTGACTGTTACATTTGGATGAGCATTGTTCCATGCTGTGAGCTGGCCCCTCCACCTTCAAGCTAAGGTTTGAATGTTGTTGGGATTTTCATGGTGGGGTCAAAAATCTTTGAGCTAGGAGGGTGTTGTAAGTTAACACCAAGGATCTCAGATTTCTGCCGTAGTACATTAGAGAATATGTGTTTACACTGGCAGTCAATACTAGATAGGTGATACTGGATGGGCACGTACCAGAGCAGCCACCCAAGTTCGTAGATGTTTGTGTGTCAGGTGGATGTGGTCTCCAGATGGTGTGGATCAGTCCTTGAGTACACAATGCAGATCTGTGCTCGCTCAGACCCTGCCCAGACTAGTGTGGACTCATATACACCCAGGTCCCACTGATCTGCTGCATGGTGACCGTCCCATTGCGTTCCACAGCTCCAGGAATCTCTTCTCTTCTCTTCTCTTCTCTTCCCACAACCATTTTTTTCTCTCCCTGCTTTTCACTTCTGCTCAATTAACCATTGAGCCTCTTTCTGTTATCCTTTTGCTCTTGTACTCACAGCTTCCCTCAAAGGTCAAATCATTTGCACCCTACCTTTTATTTCTTGACCTGATCTTCCCCCTTTAGACTAGTTTAGCTAACCTCAGTGGCCAATTATACTAGGAACCTTTGCCAAAAGCTAACTAATCTTGCTGTGGCTGAAATGTGGCATTAGTGTCTCAGGTTGTATAAATTTAGAACAAGCAATCAATGCCGCAGGATACACCTCTAGATTACAAATTCTATGTATGGTAATTCTACAGAGTTATGAAGTCTAACATTGAAAGTTCTGGTGTGGGAGCCAAGGAACCTTTTTCCAAAAAGCTACTCTGAACACCATGTTTGCTGAAAGCTACTATTTCCCAGTGAGTGATTTGCAGATGCATCCAAGGTCAAATGACTTTCAGTAGGTGACACATGCCCCACTGGCAATGTGTGCATAGTCAGCAAGAACAAAAACAAGTATCAACCTTGTCTTCAAAAAGAGGCTGTGATGTTTGGCACTTTGCATCTATCCCTCAATAAAAAATGACCAAAGCCATCAGGTCATACACCAAGCTGGTTCCTGGAAAAAGCTTGCTCTGAAGACTCAATAAAAGGCTTACAAGAGCTCAGAATTCATGCCATTTTCTGCCAATGAAATATCTGATTTGGCAAATGAAATTGTGAAGTCAAAGCCAAAGGTGGCCTTGGCAGGCAGACAGGTGCACAAAACTCAAATCACTGTTAAAGACATTGGCGAGGATTACACCATATATGATCCTTGCCAGCTGAGACAAAGGATCAGTGCCATTACAAAGGTCAACCCAAGGCAGCATGGGGAGGGTGAGATCCTCAACCCTCAACCACACATGTTATTTTCTCATCTGTGAAAAGTGGTTATTTTAGGTGGACTTGATGCTGGTGGATTGAAGTGTTGGATGGTGGAGTTGGAGGAAATTGCTGCCAAGGCCGCCAAGCTCAAGATTAAGTGTATAGTGCTGACAGAGAAAATGCAGGATTGTCATGGTGAACTTCATGCCATGGTGGTCAGGGCAGGGCAAGAACATTATATACAACTCTATTGAAGAGAAATTGATAGGGCTTAGATCTAAGCAGTAGATATTGAAGGCAATGCTGAGTGAACAGTAGAATGTATTCCATAGCACCTATATGGTCTATATCAATGAATGGCCATCATCTCCTTATTGCCAATGAGGAATTCCTTGAGGGTGAATTGTCTTGGCTTCCTGGCGCACTTTGGTTGAGGCACAGATTGGACATCTTGCCTGGGCTTCTTGGACATGCTCCCAAAGGACATGGCCAATGAGGCATGGGCTTGTTTTTTCACTGTCAGTTTGACCTTGGTATATTTCAGAATAGAGTGCATCATGCTGTTTCACCATTGAATTACTTGGGTGATGTTGTGCTCAGCAATTTGAGTAGCAACTGTGAACAGAGGAATGAAGGGGTAGGCACAAGTGGCTGAATGAGACTTCAACATGGTCATGCCTCAAAGCACCATGTTGATTAATAGCACATGTAAGGCAATATGCCAACAGCAAAAGTGTTCCGCCAACAGCTTTGGCTGCTGAAGGAATGTGAGGGAACTGAAGGTATCATGTGACAATAGAATATACTGACAGTGCCAATGCTGTCATCTGTGAAAGCAAAGAGCTTGTTGTCTACATTAATGAGTTGATCTACAAATTGCTGTAAATAGTTATT
>KN819342.1:95067-106796 GCA_000827475.1 Paxillus involutus ATCC 200175
CTTTCTTCATCATCATGTCGTCCTCATCAGAAGAAATCGGTCCCACCGAGCTCCAGCACGAAGAGGAGCAACATTGTCAAGAGGCCGAGAACAGGATTTGGGAGGCCGAGGAGAAGAAGGCCCAACAAGACGTGGAGAGGGAGAAGAAGCGGGTCGCTGCGGAGGCGCGTAAAAAAGCGGAGGAGGAAGCGTGCGCGAAAGCGGAGGAGGAAGCGAGGAAGAAAGCTGAGGAGGAGGAAGCCAAGAAGAAGGCTGAGGAGGAGGGAAGGAAGCAGAGGCAGTCAGAGGCGGCGGAGAAGCAGACAAAGACGACGACGATTCGCCCAATGAATCCCAAGCCAGGGATGTCGGTGGTGGGCAGTACAAGGTTGTCGGATTGGGTGCCCAGCTTCCAAATGCCCTGCGCACGGTGTATCTGCAGGAAACTCAATTGCCCTGGGGTGAGGCTGCCTAGCAAGGGGAAGGCATGCCACTTCTGCATGCTCTCCCATATGTTGTGCAGGGAGCCCGGGGTCCAAGGATCATCCAAGGGTAGTGGCAAGCGCACCCCCATCGACCTGACTTCTCCCCGAGGCGGGAAGGATAGGAAGCGTCGGAGGCAGAAGAGCCCTGATTATCGGGAGAGGAAAAGTGATGAGGAAGAGGTCGACACAGGAGCGGAGGAGAGGGAAGACGCCCTCAGGGCCCTCGTCGAGGCCATCAGTGGCTTTGTGGAGCAGTGCAGGGAAGAGTGGAAGACCGCGGCAGAGTACAGGGAAGCGATGACCCTCAAACTTATGGGGGTCCCAGTCACGTTGCAGGCGATGGCGAGGGCCTACCTTGATGACAGAGCAGAGAGGCAGGAGGCATCGGGTTCGGGTTCGGGTCTGGGAGTCGGGGGGTCCGGAGAAGGGGTTGGGGTCGAAGGAGGTGGACCCGAAAGGAAAGGGAAAAGGGAAAGACAACCCGAAGGGGAAAGGGAAGAACAGGGTGGTGGATGAGGAGGATGTCATGGATGTTGTGGAGGACAAAGGAAGCGATGAAGATGAGGAGGAACAGGACGGAGAAGGGGACATAGAAATAGTGTAGTAGAATTGTATCTGATCTTCCTCTCGCCTCCTACATAAATAGCCATAGCAGGACCAGGGGTCTGCAGTGGTGGGGTGAGGGTAACAAGGTGTTTACTGGATGCCAGTACAGGCAGTGGGCTGGCATTGGAGAATGAAAAGCAGGCAGAAAGGGTGTGATGGATTATGAGAAAAGCGGGAAGGTGCATCCAGTTGCACTGGATGCAAACATATATAGGTGGGGATGGAAGTGAAGTGAATTGTAGAGCATGCAGGGAAGCATCTCCACATCTACCCAGTGGGTGAAGAGGCAGACAATGCAGTTGAGACGGCCAGTAAATGAAAGAGGGGAGTTGAGGGAATAAAGAGTGATGGAGTTGTTGAGTGACAGAAGTGTTGGCTTCTTCAGCGCAACAATCTGTGTGCAGGTGATGATGGTCTTCTCTGTTTCTAAGCCGTTGCTGCTGACCTCTGATTCTGTTGTGGTAGTGAGGTAGGTGAAGGCAGTGCGTCCAGGCTTAGACACATGGTGGATTGCTGGCAAGTAAGAACAGTGGAAACTTGCCATCATAAAAAAAACAGGAGATTGGTGGTAATAAATACTTGGTGAAGGAAATAGTGGAGGGAAAACAAAAACAGGGTTGTATTTAAAAATGGGAAGTGTACTCACAGTCGTCACAGTGGGAGTATTAGAAACCACTTCCCTAGTTAATGGATGTGGTCATTTAATTTACTTACGTATGAAATATGTCAAGTATCCGTTTATGTAAATTTTGAGTTCTGTGCAACTGACTGTTCAACTTTGAACTGAAGCATGTACTTGCCACCAAGTTAATGGTTGATGATTTAAGGACAGGAGGGGGACTGGATGGATAGACGGTGTTGAAAGATGGACAAGATGGAGGAGGTGGTAGGAATTCTGGAAGGAATGGGCCAACTGTAGCACATGCAGTAAATGCTAGTGATTGAAGGGGTAATATATTGTGTATGTCAGCATTAGCTTGAGCATTCAAAGGTATGATAGACTTATATACTGGGATCAGGAGATTGCCAAATCAGGCTAATAGAAGGATAGCAGCCTGTAAAATCATTCTTATCCACAAAAAAAAGACAAAAGCAACAGAAACTCACCTGGGAGAGTGGAAGAGAAGGGCTAATAATAGGAATGGGAGCAGCTCAAGCAATTAAGCTCGAGCTTGAGCCTTCAGGAGCATGGATGTGGCTGTTCAATAAATCATGTGATGATCATGAATGTCCAGCCAATGAGATTTAAAGATTATGTTGTGTCAGCATTCACACAGTCAGCAACCAATGTGATTATAGAGTTGTGTTAACCATTAAATAGGGTAATGACTATAATATTACAATTCATTACATTATATTTAATGATATTTGTTGTATAGTATTTGGTTCTTAAAATTGCAAGATTATTATTAGCATTTATCATGTAGTTATTGAATTACTAAAATTCTATAATGACCATTTTGATAATGTTATTAGCATTTGTGATATACTATTTACAAGAATATCATATTGAAAAATTCATTTTGATTATATCTTATTTAAACCTGATCAGATTGCCTAGATAATAGCATTATCTTATCAGGCTACAACTGTCACAATGACTCTGAAGTGTGGGAAATTTATATAATGCTGAAATTTGACTCTATTTAATTGATTTCCTTTCAATTTGATCATTCTAATGAAATCCTAATATGGTAATTTTCATGATCATTATTGACTATTGAACTGCTTGACCTATAGCACTCTTTGGCTAATATCAGGTCACTGAGTAGCTAGTATGAGTGATTACAGTGCTTAGGTGTTTTGAAGTGCTTAGTAGCTTAGTACAGGTTGATTAGAACTGGTAGGGACTAACAGTATAGTACCCTATTAAAGTTTATAGTTGCACTTAGAGGGGGACTCATATAGTCTCACTCAAACACTGATAGATTATAGTTAACTGGAATTATTTATTTTCCAACTGTGAAATCGGTAAGTAACACAACTATTCATTTAAATTGCTTATCTAATATGTGTGCAAGATACACAACAGCAGCTGGCTAATCTGGACCAGCACCTACAGACGCATGGCCAATAGCTCCAAATCCACAGCCAGCAACTTCAAACCCAGGGTCAGCAGCTCCAGACGCATGGCCAGGAGTTGTTACGCGGGGTGACACCAGAGTGTTCAACCAAGGTAACGGTCAATGTTTCCTATCTCTATCACTGTAAGTGATGAGAAGTACTTAGTTGTCAAGAAAGTAAGCGGTCGTCAGGAGTTGACCGAGACTCTGGGAACAGAGGTATCGAGGATGCAAGTAAGATTGCGTAGAATAAGCTGGAGTACATGTGCGTTTAACGACAGCTATATAAATGGGTCTGGGTTGCGCACAGACCATGTAGAGGGAGAAAGGCCATTGGCCGGAATATGATGGAAGGTGAGAGAAGGCATAGCCTTCGAGGAATAAGCTGGGTAGACTTTGTAAAGACTACCTAAAAGGGAAGATTGGGTTGGACCAACCATAGAACAGTCTGGAAAGATACGGAATAGATACGGGGAGAGACGGAAGAAAGAGGAAAAGATAGGGGGCAACTAGTATATCGTAACAGGGTGACACTAGTGTGTTCAACCTAAGGTAACAATCAACTGTTCAAGTCTTTGTGAAGGACTTTACTAAGTTGTCAAGAATATCAGTAGTTGTCTGTGGTGACTAAGACCAGGTCTAGGACCAGAGGGAACAGAAGTGTCAAGGAAGCTTGCTAGTATTGCAGGCGTAGAATAAGCTAAGGTACAATGCATGTAATCGACAGCTATATAAAGAGTTCGTGGTTGCACACGGACCAAGGAGAGAACATAACGCCATTGGCTAGAATGAGATGGAAGGTAATGGAATGTACAGCCTTCCATAGAATAAGCTGGGTAGACGGGGATGGTTACTTAAGATGGTAATTGGATTGAGCCAAAGATGAGTCAGAGTTCGGAAGGATACGGGCAGAGACGGAAGATAAAGAAAAAGATAGGGGGTAAACAATATATCGTAACAGGAGTTGAATGAACTCTGAGTGGAGATCAGGTGCCAACACGAGGCCCGGCAAGCGCAACTAACTAGTAAGTAAATGATTACTAATGTTAGATTGGCTTGCTAATAAGTTATGTGTGCAATCCAAGCCCATGGCCAAGGATTGGGCGCGCTTCGAGAGGAGAACAGCCACCAATATGAGGCACTGCAAGAGGAGAACAACCATCAACATGAGGCGCTGCGGGATCAACTCAGGCACATTTTTGAGCAAATAGAGGCAATGAGGGGTGTGCTCAGAAGATTGGCAGATTTGTTTGTGGTCCCCTTCCAACACTTCCCTCTTAGTTACTCTTACCCTGTGCCCCCATCCAAGTAGGTACCACTAGATTTCTCCCCTTTCTCCCACCTTCAATATGCTTTACAAGGCCTTTACTTGTCTCGACTCTCGAGCTTTTCATTGTTGTACAAAATTACTACAGCTTCAATGGTTGCAGGATGTTACACCAAGACTCACAATGAATTGGACGGTTCACGATCCAGACTCCTCTATTGTTGTCAGGAACCTGCAGTGACTGGCCATCAGGAAAAACCCCCCCTATGAATTCTTCAAGAATTCAGCACTTATTCTACAAGAATCCAGCACAATATTACATGAAAAATGGAGTTATATTGCAGTACTAAAACTTGAAAATATGATAGTATCACAAATAATGAGCAGGATGGAAGTGCTTTGGACACAGCAGGAGATGCAGGGAAATGGTTGGCCGTGTTGATTGAGTGTGGGGCATGACAGATGCTTTTCAGGTGTAATGGAGGCATTGTGGAAGCAGTAGTGGTGGGGTGCGACTTTTCTGGCATAACAGACACATTTTGGGCGTTGTGCACACAGTTGGTCAGGTGTGGGCATTTGAGCATGACAGACACTTTTTGGACGTGATGGACGTGTTCCAGGCATTGTGTGAGCAGTAGGCCATGATACTTTTTGTGCGTCACAGCAAAGGCATTGTACATGTGGTTGGTTGGATCTGGGCCTTTCAGCCATGACGGATGATTTTTGAGTGTGATGAATGCTTTTCGGACGTGACAGATCTGTTTGGGGCATCGTGCAGGCATTGTGGACCCAGTGGGGTATGGGTGTGCTATATAGGACCACTGTTGGTCGGATCTGGGCTTTTTGGGTGTGACAAACACTTTTCAGGCTCAATGTCAAGGTCTGGTTCAATTCCGGTGTTCCGGTGCGAACCCGATGGATCGGGATATCGGAGGGATGGGAACGGGGGTCTGGGAACGTCGGAGGGTAAGAGACTGCGGCTTCAACTTGTATGTTGCGCCCCTGTACGAGTCCTGTCTCTTAATTAGGTCGGATGGTAAGTACTGAGATCAACTCAGACTTTAGGGAGAGGATTCAGATGTTTCGGGATTGTGATCTTAGTTGATATTCAAACTAAAGAAACATAGGGAGTTTTACAGGGTTTATATACTAGGAGTCCGATGTGATATAAGCGGACTAGTGTTGGGGGTTAGGGAATCCTGACGCGCAGTAGGAAAGGCTGTGATTGGGATTACAAAGTAAATGGCGCGAGGATGATGAATGGAACATGGGGCTAGTAAGCATATGACAAACAATAGGAACGGAATGGAGATGGACATAGGATGGATATAATTACTAATACAAATCCGAAGACTCGGAATCGGAATCGGAACGGGAAACGGGAAAGAGGTGAAAGAAAAGTCTAAGTACAATCTGATGTTGTCGGGATGTGTCGGGATGTGTCGGATTGTGTCGGGTTTAGGTTAGATTGGATGGGAAAGTCACGGGACGTGACACTCGACAAACACTTTTCTGGTGTGATCAGTGCCTTTCCAGCATGATGGACACATTTTAGGTGTCATTGAGGTAGTTGGGGCCTCTTTCCTGTGCGTTATCAACAGCATCTATGTTGGTCGCCTGCACAATCCACAGAATTATTGGAGTTGACAATGGTCATGCATATCAATATGTGGAGAAAAAACAATTCTGGCTCCATGACAGATTTTTTACAGTAAGTACTAGTACTTGTACCTTCGGAGTGACTGCTTCCCTCCTGAGATGCTCCTTGGTATGAACAACAGAGTAAACAGATCGTCCGGTGGTCACTTACCACTGCCTGCCATGAACGAGACCTGGCTGAGTCAAGCCTGACCATCTCCATGTACATGTACACTTTATTACACTTTTACTACACTTTTTCATTGCATCATTAGCTAGTTTATTATTATTATACTAACTGTTGAGGAAATGCTATGGCAAGCCAAATTGCCAAATCGGAGACTCAAATATAGTACTGGTGGTCTGTGTGTCTAGTATAACAAAGCAGGATCTGAGTTTGAATAAGAATAATGATTCTTCTGGCACACTATTATTATTTTAAGCCTATGGTCGACTGCCCTCAGGCACAATTCTTACATATCAGCTGCGCACTTCACGCGCTATTTCTTATTATCGCTCTACACTATTCTCTCAACATCTAATCATCTATATTCTCAACACTAACACTTGATACCTTTGCACAGGATACCTTGCTACTATGTCAACCATCCTAAATTCATAAAAATACTACAAAGTGCTGTGTATATGTGTCTCTACAGTGCTCGACAGCGTCACTGTGATCAGTGCTGTGTGGCTGTGACCTCTATTCTAAACCTGGTGTCTTCTTCTGTGGTGGAGATGTGGAATATGCTCCTAGAAATATGGAGAAGCAAACCATCAAAAATCTCTCAAACACAGTTCACGGTCAGTGTTTCGTATGTGAGAGTGTCCTCAGTTTTGAAAGGCTGGTAATGTGTTGTTCGTGGCAAGGGGGATTTGGGTTTCTGCCTATCTCTATTGTTGAGTCTGAACTATGGTGATTGATGTGATAGAACTTGGGTGACTAAGCTGACAGGAAAATGTGTTCCTTAGACTGTCAAGGCTTACTGGCTTACTCCCTTAACTTGCTTAGTGATTGCTCAACTGCTGATTCCTTTAGTGTTAACGTAGGCTTACTCAGATATCACGTACAGCTAGCCTCTTTGCTCTGCAGTGCTTAGGACTGATAAGACTTATGTGTAACCTTGCTTCTGATGTCTATACCAAGGAAATAAAAGGGTAGTCTCTCTCTTAGAGTCCCTAACTTATTACTCAGTAGTCTTGCTTAGGAGGAACTTTCATATAGGAATCACTCAGTGAACTTATAGAGGGGTTCTAACTTGGGTTCTTATTCTGGGTCCTCCTTCCTTTTTAGGCAGGAAAAAGTCAGCCTTTATATACTATTTGAAGGTGGCTATGCCTTCCTATTTAGGATGCCTAAGGCTGTGCTATTCTTACCAAATATGTACTAGATTAGGTAGGAATGAGTCAGAGTAAGTCATGTACAGCCTAGAACAGCCTTGCACAGCCTGGCACAGCTGTGCATAGCATTAGTTCACTGCCTTACATAGCTATGCATAGCATTAAGAGGTAACTAGACTAAGGAAACTGTATCTTAGATCTGATAAGCTAATAGGTAGTTTGTTCATAGAGATTATTACACAGGTAAGCGAGTTTATGCTATAAATAATAATCCTGTGCTCCAAAAATCTCAAGAAAAATATGGGAATGATCACCTATGCGGCCTCTTGCTGTCTGTGTAGGTCCTGAGTGTGATGAACTCCTTGTTGACCATATATTAACAATTCTTTACCGCACGGCCTAAGCGTTAAAGCTTGTTTGATTTGGCAACGTGGTGTGTATTATGTAGATTCGTACTGATGGTGTGTAGGGTAGTGTAGTGTATGGGTATGTACACACATGACTTATGCATGGACCTGTTACATGCATGTCACCAGTAGTCTCAAATAATTCTGGCAGAATTTGCCTAATTCTTGTGAATTCTTGCAGAATTCAGACTCGAGGTTTTTCCTGATGTTATTCAGGAGGAAATACGCATCAGGATCTTGGTGCGAGCAACTCTCTTGACAAGGAACCAATGCCAATATGGCTGTCCAGTGCATTGTCAGACTTCTTGGAATCTCAGTGGTGCTTTCCTTAGATGATTACCCCTCCTCTTCAGACATCCTCCCTCTTACTGTGCTCTCGAAACCTGAGGTGCCCGACCCATTGGCCAAATGAGCTGTTGCTTCGTTCCTCTTCAATGGATTTCTCAAAGCTATCACCAGGAACTGTGCACCATCTGTGGACCAGAAAGGATGCCACCGAGTTTTGAGCACAGGTTGGAGAAGCCCATTCCAGAGGAGCTTGAGCTGTGGTCCAACCTCGATGTGATGTTCGCTGATGATCAACCCCGGCATCTCTGGGGTTCGGTGCAGTATGTGATTGCTCTGGGATGCATGTGGACTCACCATGAGCAGATCCCTGTCATTCTCTCAGCTCTCCTTGCCTATCTTGACTGAACTGCACCACTTTGCTGTAGAAAGTGTGGTGACACCCACTGTTCCTGTTATTTAAGAGGACCTCAACCTCCCCACCTCTCCTGTGCAGCTGCTTCATGTCTCATGACAGCTGTCAAAACCAAATTCGCTTCAGCGGCCAAACTGGTGACCGCGGTAATTGCCAAAGTAGACTTGGATGATGCAGAGGTAGTCAAATCAATCCTCATTCAGCGTCCCAAATCATGGGACAAGATGTACAGTTTGCAAACTTGTTTCCAAAGCGGGTTACATTTGGAAACCACCATGGCTGATGCCTTTGCGGCACTTCAACAATTGATGAAGGCCACAGAGTCTCAGCTCATCAAAATGTTAGAATGTTGTGTTTGTGGTCTCTTGACCCTGTCACTTCTGTGATGTCTGTATACCAGTGAAAGACAAGTCATTGACCGGTCAAAAGAGTCAATGACTGTTCAGGCTACAGTCATGACCGGTCAAATCATGACTAACAGCCTTTGGCAACATGTGAGTAGATCTGGGTCCAATGGAGAGCCGTGAAATCAAAAAGTGATTGGATTGTGATATGGGAAGCGTTGAAGATTCTCAGACTGGGTTTCCATCCTGGTCATCTTCATCACCTAGGGAGATGTGGGCAGCAATAAGTGTCCAAAGATCCAATGTGGCTTGCCGCTCTTGATTGGCGCTGGCAGATGAGGTTGATGTTGAAGTTGTACTACTACTAGGGCAAGTGGCTGAAGTGATGTGTGAGGTCATGGCTGTGACCTGATTGGTGGGCACACTTTGCTCGGCAAGCCATCTCCTGATGTGTTGCTTCAGGCCTTCCTGAAGTTGCTGGTCCCAAATATGCATCTTCAGCTCAGCAAGTGCTTGCAGAGTATTTGTCCCAAGCCGGTTATGTAGTTTTGTGAGTGTACTGCTGAATGTACTGAACAGCCGTTCACATGATGCCGAGTTGGCTGTGACAGAGAGTACACGTCAGGCAAGTTGGATGAAGGGGGTTGGGGGTTGACCTGCAAAGCAATAGTCCTCGTAAACAGCGAGGGGGTCTGGTGCTATTTACTATGATGTTACATGAGTAACAGGTATAAATTTAAATAAATATTGCGTGCCCGTACTGACCTTCATTTCTGTGCTGGCTTTTGCTTGCTCACATCTAACATCAAGAGTTTGAAACTCTCCCGCACCTTGGAAATAGGAAGTGACTTGATCATCAAATACATAGAGGTGGTGGATCACAGTTGAAAAAACTGGTGTAAAGGTGCTCCAGGAGTGTGCGTATGTTGGCATTATTCAGCGATGGAATGCGAGAAAATGGAGTTGTCTTGTAGAAAGGATTAAGTACCACAGCAGCAATGAATATCTCTTGATCACACTTCACCCATTTCCACTCAATGCTTTGGATTATAGCGGTGACCGCCCAGATGTCTTCATCCTCCATCATAGACTTGTATTGCATTATCAGGAAGCTGAAAGTCAGCAGTACAGTGTTGATCCTGCATAGTGTTGCCTGCATGACATTGGCAGCAAAAGCAAGAGGTTCAAGGTGTCGTTTCATCCTAGAATTGAATTGTGGTGGGTTAGAAGGGCTGATAAGTACTATGATCGTGTACTCACCATGTGATTGCATGCCAAAGCAGTGCATCCTTGATGCGCTCCATCATTTTGATGGCCTTGGCTTTGGCCTTTGCTTCCCCAGTTGCAATTTTTTTTCTTTCTGGGCTATGTATGCCATCAGCTACTACTACGGCAAGCAGTGCTGGTTGGAGCTTGAGTAATTATTGGTATGCTACATAGTGAGCCATCCAGCAGGTGAGAACAGCTCTCAAAACAGCACATTTCTGTTCACCCGCTGAAAGCTGTGCTTCCTGGATTAAAGCAAGGACAAGGGTCTTCAATCAGAGCCATATTATCAGCTCCGTCGCATTGTCCATATGGATAAGGAGGTGTGGATTATGTTTGAAATAATTCCCGACAATGAGGTTGACCTGTAGTAAGCTCAAATCAGGTATTGATCACCCAATGCAAGGAACATAGCAAATCTGGTGAGCATGGCAGTCAAGGACAATCAACCATGGGTACTTTTCGCCAAGTCACCGATGTGCAGCGTGTGACTCCCCTGATGAGTCAGTCATGACAGCGACCACCAGACTGCCCCACTCATCCTCTAATTCTTTGATAACCTCTTCCAGGTGAGCCAGTAGGTTGTCTGCCGTCTTGCATTCATTTGAAGTGTCGTACACATGCACCATATGGACCTGTTAACAATTAAATCTGAATTAACTCATGTCGGAACAGCAGAAGTTGATATCAGATCAACCTTTTGATTGGCCATCACCATAAATGCAATTAAATGGTGGTTATTGATTCCCATCCACCCATCTGCTTGGACAGTCACTTCATGGCCACAAACTGCAGCCTTCACCTCTGCACGCAATTCCTCAACTGCTTTGGGTATGAGTCTGCAGGCCAGAGTCTTCTGAGAGGGATTTTTTGCACATTATCCGTCGAACCCACTCTCACCCACATCCCACTAGCCGCAGAACCCATCCATTCATACATGATCTCTGCCCTATGACCATCCAGATCCATCCCTGTCCATCACAATATGTCGGTAAGTCTTGGCTGTGAGCCCACTTATCCGTGTATGTACTTTCTTCGTCCGCTATGGACCTTATACTGTTATCCGCCCTGTATGGGCGGTTACCCTTTATGTTTTGACTTTGTTTGACGCAGTCACAGGTATGCCCAGACTATAAAAGTCTGTACTTAGTCTCCTTGAATCTCATCTTCTGTCACCACACACTTAAGGTCCAAGCATAAGTAACAACAACAACAATGAACCCACTACAACACAATCCGCTGTAGGGAACTCACATCCCCTACGGCCGCAAGCGTCCTTCACCCACAGATCTGATGTCCCAACAACAACTCTCAAAGCCACCACCAGTCCCCTCAGCTTTCCAGCCACCATCCTTACTGTCCAACGCATCGTCCGTTGAACCCGCTCTCACCCGTGTCTCACTAGCAGCGGAACCCGTCCATCCATACACCATCCCTGCCCTACGACCATCCGGATCCATCCTTGTCCATCCCAATACGTTGGTAAGTCTTGGCCGTGAGTCCCTTTATCTGTGTATGTACTTTCTTCGTCCACTATGGACCTTATACTGTTATCCGCCCTGTATGGGCAGTTACCCTTTATGTTTTGACTTTGTTTGACACAGTCGCGGGTATGCCTGGACTATAAAAGTCT
>KN819342.1:144745-155536 GCA_000827475.1 Paxillus involutus ATCC 200175
ACGAATTTCGACAGTCTGCAAGGAGTGGAAGGCGCAGGAGGCTTGGGAGGGCAAGGTCGCTGCCGAGAATCGGGTGAGCAGGGATATTGAAATCGTTCATGACGATGGGGACATCATAGGGGACGTCACAAGGGTCGACATGCAAGGCCGAGCGAGTGATGCGAGACAGTGTGAGGTGGGAAAGGGAGGGAAGGGAAGCAGCCAGTGAGACCGCGAGACGCTCAGAGCTATTCATAGAAAAGATGAGAGAGTGGGAGTCTGAGTTATGGATCCGGACTCACACAGGCGCCTCGTCCTCTCGACCCCAACAGCTGATTTTCAATGTGTGGACATTGATTAGGTTGCTGAAGACGGGTATGGCCTTTTCCGCGCTCAGAGACATGGCGAGGGATAGGGAGAGGGATGCAAGCGGGTGCAAGACTCGAGGGTGGTGACGAGTGCGTCAGTGCATGTAAGCTCAGATAGTGCAGTAGTGCGGGTCTGTTTGGTGCAAACGCTGAGTGACTTGACGTACGGGCCATAGTGCTTCGGAACATGCTGAACAAACGAGTAAAGTGATCTAGCTGAAGAGAGGTTTACGTCGGCGAAAATCTCGGGGACACATAGGGAGTGGGATGCCCAGGAGGTGGTGGAGAGTGCGACGATAGTCTTTGGTGGGAGGAGCTGTATGATTGCAAGGTGTAGTTCGGTGGGGAGATTTTGCCATGAGGAGGTGGACATGATTGTGTAGGCGTCTGATAGGAACGTGGAGGGGATGAGAGATGGGAGATGAGGGAACGTTCGGCTTTTGTAGTCGAGGAGGTGCGTTAACGGATGCGTAATGCTTTGTGGAAGGGGATAAGCGCAAATTTTAAGGAGCTAATCTCCATCTTTACCGGGGAGATGGAGGACCACCTTCCCCTGAATCTCACAGACTCGACCCTCCATCCTTGTCGGCGAACAAACCAGCGTGTATGGTGAGATTCTTCGATCCGATCCACTAGGACTCTTCTGCCTAATATGGAGCTGCCTTCTCACGACCTAGTACCGTAAATGACTTTCACGTGAGTTCGCTAACTACCGCTTCTGTTAGTCCGCTGATCACGGACTATCCTCATTCCTCTGCTTCCGTAATATTAATAGCTTCCACTGAGCCTCATTTTATATTAAATAATCCGTAGGCAACGCACCGACTTGACTTGACGTCTCTTGACGTGCGGGACAACAGTACCTGACAGCCCTATTTTTGCTTTGCTTGACCGGAAATCCTCTCGTCAGAGTCATCACACTCATCAATCAACCTAACTCGTTCTGATCAATCAATCCTTTGTTACTCCGACGAGGGCGCGTCGGAGTCGTTTTGTGCGGCAGGACCCTGTAGCACCGCGCCCCCTATATCTTCCCGAGTTTCCAGAAAAGGCACAGGTCGTCGGTGCGCTCTCCGTACAGAACGGCGGTCCACTTCCAGTCATCCTGTCTATTACATAATCGACTGGGATCTTATCTGTCTACGTTCCATGCAGAACGATGCTACATCAAGCCACGCAATCAGCTGCTTGTCCGCAGCACCTCCAGCTCATCGTTCGACAGCGTGCCACCGGGCCGGCCATGCTTGTCCTTGATGTGCTTACAGCAGCACTTAGGTGTGCTCTTGTCGCGCAACTGTGACCTGGGGAACCGGATTTCATTTCGGCTTTCATTTGCGTGTCACCCCTCCGACGAGATCCCGGGACGGCACGTGCATCTGACGGTCCATTCTCCGTGTACTTCCGTGCTCCCACCCTGCATATCGATGGATTCGTCACCTCAGTCGATGCCGCCGAGACCCCCGATATCACTGATATTCACTGTGGCGTCCAGCTCTTCTTTGGAATGTGTGGTCCAAATGGCACCCAATTCCCCGGAGATTACTGGTGACAAGGTGAGTCAAGACGGGGCCGCAGGTGTCCGTTTAAGGAGTTTTCTCTCTGACCATGGTGCCGCCCGATCCACACATGCCCAGTATCGCGCGTTTCCCGGCTGCGGAATCGTCATCCACGCTCCGTCATTATATTGGTACACCGACGTGAACACTGCGATGTCCAATTCCACTTTTCGTATTTCCAGTGTAATTCGATCCCGCAGTGACAAAAGCCACATAAGGCGGTGCCACTGTATGTATCGTCCAACCCTTGACCCATGTCTCGTATACTCGTCCAGCTTGCATAATACCGATAGATCTTCTGTTCGCTGTGCACCAGCATTCGTCATCAACTCTTGCCTTTCCTTCCGACGCCGCGGCAGTGACACACAGTAGCCTAGCTCGCAGCAAATTTTTATGCTTGGCAAGTGGCCACCTCGTTTTAACGTAGTCTAAAAGTCCTCCCTGACACGCGCCACGATCCCTCCGTTCTCCCGCACACAACGGCATGACGGGCGGATAGGCCGTTGACTGTGGAACGCAGTGGCCCTGCATCCATGATCCATGCTCCGCCGGGTCCGCCCCCCCGCTCGCAGCCTCGTCACGTTCCAAGTAAATCTTTTCAGCATCATGATAATTTTATGACATGTTCTCGCAGGTGGTACTGCAATGACATCCCCCCTTACGTGCATACTGCATATATTTTCTGGACAGGAGGCCCATGTTGCTGTGAACCGTTATGAAACACATCGTCCCATCGTCAGGGTGCAGAAGGGTGCGTAGCTTCTTTGCTTCTTTTTTCTCTCTGCCTTGTGTTTGAATGGGGCGGTGTGAATGGTAATATTGCGATTGTCTCGCACTGGCAAGAGTCACCGTATCGGTACTGCGGTCCTCAACCACTATTACTGTTCATTCCACCATCTCTCCCTGCATACTTCGACGAACCTCGTTGTAACAGATGTACAAATGCACATTATAATGGGCCTGGCATCTGTGTTTGTGGTGACCGATACCATCATTGTGAATTCGCCAGTCAAGATCTAGGATGAATGATCAATATTCTTAGATCAAACCAACAAGCTGAGCTTCATCAACAACTTGTCACGCAAAACATACCGGTAAGTTTCACCCTGTCATGCTGTGATTGTACGGAACCTCCAGTATTCAAGGGAACTCCACAGCGTTCGAGTCACTAACTGGCTTATGCCGTCGGGAGTTGCCAACCAGCTCACAGGACAACCCCAACAGTTCCTCGCGCTGTGCGCATCTTGCCGTGATGGTAGCGGTGAGGATGAGTGATCTGACTTCGTTGAATTGAAGGCTGAGAGACTTGGCAGTGTTCTTCTCCGGATTTCAGCAGTGAAGGCCGGGGCTACCCTATATCGTCATGCAAGCAAGTCAGCGCTTGACAGCGGACAATTTCTAGATGTATCCGACTTTCAAGCTAGACAACGGGCCGATGGGCGAACTGTCTGCCTCCAAAACTAGACACCCAAATCGCTCGTAGTCGCTCGCAGGCTGGTGTGTGGCTGGAAACACCTACTGCGCAGGGGTGGATCGGTGGCAGTAACACAGCTATTCAGCGCTCAGAGTTCAGCGCTCAGCTCCCCCGCCGGCGTTGCTGTGCCTTCTTGCGTTGTTATCTCGGTGCCCCTGCAATGCTCCATACTTTTTCCAGGAATAAATAGAGCGAACGTCTCCGAGAAGCCCATATTCCATTTGCATTGATCATTTGCTGTGTCTCAGGCCCAGGGACAACAAGCATTGAAATCAGCCTTCAACGCGTCGATCAACAGCAGTTCCGAGACACACGGCACGAGTGCAAAAGAGGTGAATACGAGTGGGGTGCTACATGGCTGCGTGGCGAACAGTTGCGTATATATGATGCAAAAACCTCATGCTTTGCCTGTGGCAGCGGCGGCTGCCTTGGCGTCCTCAGCTGCAGCCACTGCTGGGTTCACCTTCTTGCCATCTTTCCAACGGACGCGTGGAGGTGGGGCACGGTTGCGACGGCCCTCGCGTGATCGTACACGTACAACTAGTCGGGTGGATCAGTGACCCTAAATCTTCCTAGATACCAATCATCGAAAATCTCACCATGCGAGTGAATTGCACAAGAGACGCAATATGCGATTTTGATGTAGAGCTTCGGGATAACATATTCTATGCCACGAGTCAAAGATGAGCACTACCGCAATTCTCGACGGCGAGATCTAAGCGCACCAGGGTAGACGCTGGCCTCGCTGATATCACGAACGGCAGCGCTCTCCACCATGTTCCTCACGGTGAAGCGCTTGATGGCTTTGTCCTTTGCAACGCACCGCGAGCAGTTGGAGCAACGGACGAAACCGACGTGGCCACGGCCCTTCTTGTTGCGGCCACCATTTCTTCTTTTCTTGGTCTGTGAATATTGCCGGCGAAAAGTAAGAGCGTTTTCAGTGAGACATGTGCCATCCTGAATACAGACGTGGACTGCTAGGGTAGTCCTTGCATGCAGAGACCCATCCATCCATGTCCATCATCATCCATCACGTTCCATTCGCAGATTTGGCGCGTTCGGTGGGTCCCAGCATGAAAGGTCGCCATTGTAGCATTTCAGAGTTAACTCACCATGTTACAGAGTCCCCGTGTGTCTTGAGGGTGTTGGTCGTTGCTGTTCGTCGATACCTCGTACACCCAAGTCAGCCTTCGGCATACTCCCGATCGTTTCCCACGATGTTGTACCTGCCCTTAGCTCATCCGTTTTTGGTGTTGCCCCTTTGCACCTGTTTCTTGGACACCAGAGAAATGAATACATGTTCCAGTTTTGCAGTACCTATACAACGGTCTATATCTAGCATTGTATTCCACTTCCACTACTGGCTTCAGAGGGATTCGAAGTCCTCGACCTCGTCATCATTGTTGGGTTCTTCTAATATGCACTGTTCTCTGAGAACGGCCTGGTCCTCAGCACTCTTGAACACCGTGCTAACCGGGAACTTGGCTTGGCATGCTATCCGGAACTCGTCTACACGCGAAGATTTGATTCCCTCCAAGTATGAGAGTATCGTGAGTGCATCCTGGAAAGGTAATAATGCCAAGGGGAAAGGAGGGTTCAGTGAACGTGGATGACAAGAAATACATCGCGAGTCTGACTGACCTGGATACGAAGCTCGACACCGTCAACCAGTACTGTGAACAAGAGATTATCGACTTCGTCACTTGATGCGTCCGAGGATCGCGACACCTTGGCGGATGCGAGGACAGAAAGGGGCAACGATGAATGCAGCTGTAGGTATTGCGAGTTGAAGGCTTCCGGTGTCACCTCGGCTGGCTTCATAACAGCCAAAGACTCCTCGACGACGGACTTGACCGTCGCAGATACGCTGTCATCTAGTGAAGCGACTGGGAATGTCATCGTTAAGCACTAAACAGAAGTAGACGAACGTCGGTACGGAGGTCAGTCACCTTTTCTCGCAAATTCTACGATTCGCAAATGCACTTCCGGATGGTCGGGGCCGCGCTTGTGTGCCCTTCGGAGAGCTTGAGCTGCCTTCAAGTATTTGTCTACAAAGCGTAAGAATCCCACTGTCTGAAATCAGATCCAATACTCACTCTGCCGTATCGCAACATCAAACGACGTCACATTCACGTCTATGTTATCCTCCCCAAACTGTCCAAGCGCACTCAGGAACTTGCTCGCTCTGTCCAATGGGTCCTCGGCCAAGACAAGTTTGAGTCCCTCAGGATCTTCGTCCTTGGCTGGGGGAGGCTCAATACCCTTGTCTTCGGATTGTTTGAGACGAGCTATTAACCGGGAGGGGAAAGAATGGTATGTATGGAGACGAAGAAAACGATGCCATGATTCACCCTTTTGTGAGCTCGCATCGTTAGTGTCTTGCGAGGTTTCGGCTATGGCCTTACGTGCGGCCTTCTTCGCTTTGTTCTGCGCTTTCTTGGACATATCTGTTGAGGGTTCTGTTCGATGGTTGGTTAGTATAAATAACGTTGGTTAGGGGGTGAAACGACTTACCGGACGGTTGCAGGGCTTTGCCTAGCGAGGGGTCATCGTGTAGCATAATCCAAATCTGGCAAGAAATTCGTCAGCACAGAGTATCTGTGTTGCGACAAAGCGTTACCCGAGCGCCCGACACGGCAGCGTGGATATACGCCCGATGCGAGGGGAGATCGTCCTCCCATTTCAACATTCTGTTACAACCCCATCAGTAGCAAAACCTCTAGTAGGGTTTAATGGTGTGGACGAACGCTGTATAAGGCCCCAACATGCCCCTGCGAAGGGTGTATAGATGGAACTCAAACTGATCTTCACGGAAAGTCCGGAATACCTGAAACTACTCTAGCTCGTGTAGGAAGCCGAGATATGAAGACGTACTCTTTGAATAGAATAGCACATTTTGAGTGCGAGGTTGTACTTGCCTGACCGTTGCTGGGCGTCACCCACTTCGGTGAGGTAATGCAGGGCTTGCATTTCTAAGAGATCTGCACGAGCCCGGGTGTTTCTCTGAAGGGATGTTCAGGTATATCAAGGTGGATCAGATAGGAGTAAGCCAACCTTGGTGAACATCTCAAGGACTTCGTCCGCTTCACTAATCATCCCTACGCGCAAACGATATTTACCAGACTTGGTATTCACAAACCTGTCTTGACCATCCAGCTTCCGTGAGTCGTCCAGGGCACGCACTGCCCCATACGGATCTCCCGCACGCTTTAGCACCCGCCCCTTCATCATATATAACTCAGGTAGCGTTGGTGTATGCTCTATCGCAGTGTTGAGAAGCTCCAACGACAATTCGTGTCGTCCTAAGAAAGAGTAGTGTTGTGCAAGGAAATAGAGCGTCCAGAGATAGTAACTCGGGTCTTGGGACGTTGCCGGAGACGCTGTTCCGTTGGGAGAGGCCTTCGAACGGATGTCTTCGACGATATCCTCGATCGACCGAAGCTTGAATGGGTCTGTATAAAGCTTTTTGATGTCACTGAACAGCGAGGGGATCCCTTTTCGAAGTGCACGCTCGAGGTAGGGTGTTACCAATTCTTTGAACTTGTCGCCTGTGGATGGTGTAAAATTCATCCATGGTGGTGTGGGGTCAGCTTACCATGGGCGACGGTCAGAGCTAGCCGCCGAGGTGTGTTCGCCTTTGGGTTCTTGGTTGAGAACTGTGCCAAGATCTCGAGGGCTTTCGTTCGCGACTCTTCGGTCAAATTATCTGTTGCTCGAGTGAGATCATGCATCACACAAAGGGGTAAATACGAGACGTCTTACCGAAATCGATGCCTGCATTGGTGAGGAAACCTTTGTAGTAATCGTGATTGTCGCAATTCTGGTCAATCAGCTCTTGCCACGACTGTTCGGCCGTCTCCGCCCATTCCGCTTTTTGGGTGCTATCTACATCAGCAGTCGACTGGAGTTTACCGAGAAGACGCGCTGATGTACAAAATCAGTTTGTGCTATCAAAGGAACTAGGGGCGCCAACGTTACCTTTGAACTCCTTGATTGGTGGACGATCTACCACATATCTTTGCGCGATGTGATGCTCAAGCAGTGTAAGAGCTTGTTTTAACTCGCCCATCTCGTCCAGAATGCGGGCGTGGAAAAAGACCAGCTCGCCAACCTCATGATCACGAGCAGTAACATTCTGATGTTTATCATTAGAGCAGAGTGACAACCAAGTGACCGGAACATACCCGCAGAAACGCTTCTATATGCTCGAGGACACGATGTGCTTCGGCCAAGTTACCGCTCAACTTGTACGCAAGCGCGACTCCGACCCAATGGAGGCGGGCATATGGACGCAAACGAAGCATACTGAGACGCGATTCCACAAGGGCGTCGTAGTGGCGTGCATGAGTCTGGAGAACAGAGGTTTCTCGGATGATGTTAAAGTTATCCTATCATTCAAGAGTTCAATATGTTGACTGGGAACGCCACATGCACCGCAAGCACACCTTGTCTTTCTTGAGGGCCACGGTGCACGATTTGAGCGCTTCCTCGTAGTTGCCCTCGCCCTTTTGTATGAGTGCCCAGACGTGCCAGCCGATATGAGAGTCGACACTCTGAGCCATACCCTCCTTGACAAGAGCTATACCGGCAACTCTATCACCGAGATGCACCATGATGAGGCCCTTCATGCACTTGGTTTCTGTGGCGAGTTACACAGGAACTAAGGAAGCCAAGTAACGGATCGAACTCACCTCCATTATTGGGATATTTCTTGAGAATTTGATCAGCAATTTTCTTGCCTTTGGAAAGCTGCCTCTGCTCGTAAGCTTGGAAGAGGTCGTTGTAGAGCTTGCGGTCCTTTTGTATAAGGGGCATCTGGCGCGTAGAGCCTGAGTATGTCAGCGAGGCAACAAGCAGTGTATGCCTTGACGCCTCTGTCCTTGTGGAGGAGTAAGGTGGTATTTACGAGCTGTGTGCGCACGGACGAGAGAGAATCCACGTCGACGAGTTCTTGGTCGAGTTCTGCGAGCTCGGTATGGAGAACCTTGAGTTTCTTGAGTAGAGTGTCGGTGGAAAGGGACTTTCCGACTATCTTGTCATTGAAGACGAGTTTCTTCAAGGCGGAGGTGGAGGTACGCGTTTGTGCCACCATCGTCGTGGACGTCGCCGAGGACAGTGACAAGAAGGTGGTTTGCGCTGTATGACCCAGTGATCAACGCGTTCCACTCGGTAGCGCAGTAGTCTCCTGTCGGAGATTGAACCTTTAGGTAACAAGTCTGGTACTGTCTGGATGCCGAGTCATTGGCCTGTGGGCTAAGTTAATACTCCGCATGAACTCCGCCGATAGATGCCGGTTATTTGCCCGAATAATCAGCGCTGCCGCGAGGACTCCAACTTGCAAGGATTACGAGTATTCATCGTCACCGTCTCACAACTCGTGATAGCCTCGAGGTGCACTGCTTGGAAGCCGTATACATACCTGCCCCAGCCTGAGCACACCCGGCCCATTTGTCACACCCTAGCGTTAATCCCAAATCATGTCAAACTGGCCACCCACACCGTACTCAGAGACATCTTCCAGTTCTTCTTCAGACAACTCTCCGCTGGCCTCAAGGGAGCCGACTCCCCCTACTACAACGAATACTTTCACTTACTCGAATCCCTTTCTACCGTCAAGAGCGTCGTTCTCGTTTGCGACCTCCCTCATGCCGACGCGCTCATGACAGATATCTTTCGCGACTTCTTCGGGCTCGTGCGACGCGACCTTGCCAAAAAGATAGAATTATTCATCTCCGACATTCTTATCGCCCTCATTGACGAATGCCAGTCGCTCCCAAACGATGTCCTTGACACCATTATGGCTCAATTCATGGACAAGCACGCGGTAAGCTACCAAGCGAACATATACTACTTTGACGTCCCTCACACCCTCTAGCGTCTGGACCAGCCTGCCTACAGACTCGCCGTTCAGGTTTGCAACGCCACCGCAGACAAGCTGCAGCGTCACGTTTGCCAGTACTTTACCGACATCATTGTCACCAATTCACGCGACCTCGACTCGGAAAGCGACTTCGATGAGATACGCACTGCACATGATCTCGTCAAACAACTGAGTCGCTCGTGCCCTTCTTTGTTACACAGCGTAATACCACAGCTCGAGGAGGAACTCCGGGTAGATCAAATTCAGGTGAGGTTGATCGTGACACAAGCCCTCGGCGAGATGTTCGCAGAAAAGGGAGGCCCAGACCTCGTCAGAAAGTACCCAACGACATGGAACGTGTGGTTGATGCGCAAAAATGACAAGGCAGCGGCCGTGCGATTGAAACTGGTTGAAAGCGCCAAGGGCCTTGTCTTACATTTACCTGATCATCGAGAGACAGTAGAAGGCAAGCCCCTGTCTCAGTTTAAAGACGCAAAACCATGACCGTGCCCCTGAACAGATATGCTTCAACTGAAGCTTCTGGACCCCGACGAGAAAGTTCGCGCTGCTGTGTGCAAAGTATATTCTCAGATCGACTACGAAACAGCACTTCACTATGTGTCAGAAGCACAGCTTCACGCAATTGCTGGACGTGGGATGGACAAGAAGCATGCCGTTCGCGTGGAGGCACTGAATGCTCTTGGAAAACTCTACAGCCTCGCCTACCCAGAGATGTATGTTATTTCACCCTTCGAGCTTACCGTCTCACATAATTGTGCCGTTAGCGAGAACGGAGACTTATCTGCCGTCAGACATTTCTCGTGGATTCCTAATGAGATCCTGCACATCTCCAACATGACCCATGAAGCTAAGGCTGCCGCCGAACAAGTCATCGCCGACTATGTATTCCCATTGCCGGCGTCCTCCGGTGCTTCCGCCTCGACTTCGAAGAATGTCGAGGTAGACGATGCAGCATGGACAGATCGCTTGCTTAATACAATGCAGCATCTGGACGACCGTGCCGTCAACGCAATTTTGAACATGAGTGGGATTAAAGGGACGTGCGTATTAGTTGTTTTGTATCTGTCTGATGAACACCAACATCTTGTGGTAGCCGTCCGACCGTGTACGAGCACTACCTGCAGGCATGCATACAGAATAATGTAAGTCCCTCATTGATCCTTTAATTCAAGCCTCCTTATTTGTGCCTGACCAGGGGGGTGTCATCGACGAGAATGAAGAATCAATCATACAAAGACTTAGCGCTGTGATCAAGCACTTATCCCGTACGTTGTCTTGGGGTTTGTGATCTAGCCACTCATCTGTCTATGAAAATAGGTCAATTCCCCGATCCACAGAAAGCAGCAGAGGATCTGCAAGCCTTCGCCAGGGGTAACGAGAATAGGCTCTACAAGTTGCTCAAGACCTGTATGGACCCTCAATCAGACGTCAAGAGTGTAGTGAAAGCTTCGAACGAGTTTTTGCGGCGCGTGGAGCAATCACTCGAGTCTGCCCTCCCGACGATGACCATTTCCTCCGCGCTCAACTCTCCGC
>KN819342.1:289758-306923 GCA_000827475.1 Paxillus involutus ATCC 200175
GAGGATCTGGAACGACTTGCGATCCATGAGCTCCTTCTGATTCCTTTCTGACTCTTTTATTATCTTGGATCTTTTGTCCGATGATATCAAGGACTTCTTCTTCCATTTCCGCGTATCTGCGCTTTTTGTTCCAAGGGAGTAGGGCGTTAGCAGCGACTGCTGCAGCCAGCATCTCTGATCTCCGGGCCATTCTCTCATGGAGTTCAATGCCTCCTCTGAGAGCCCAATATCTTCTGCGAGCATTTGCATCCACGACTTCGTTCCACTTTTGGATTGTGGGGACGTCATATGTTGGTGACGGAGGATCTTCATGGTCGTTAGGATCCTGAAGTCGATTGGTGTAATAGAATGGATGAATGTCGTAGTCGTCTTCGTCTGTGCAAAGCGAATAGTGAATCTTGTATTTCGAGCCTATAGAACTCTTTTCGTAACCCTGGTGATGAACGAGGCAGCGCGATAGATGAACATCATCATAGCTTTCAGTGACTACGGGTAGGTTGAGTGCTTCGAGCACTGAAACTGTGGTCTCGTTGATGTAGATATCAGACGAGCCAGTTGGTCCTGTGACGTCAATCGCTGCGAGGTTCTGGGGATGGTCTGGACGTTCCAGCCAAGTTCCCGCTAGTGGTGGCCACAGTGCGATCTTGTGAGCTGTCACTGGTGCATCTCTGATGAGAGGATCGTTGACCTGATTGAAGATGCCGATTGACTCTATCAGGATGTGATTGTGCACGTCCTCCTCGAGGTATAGATGGATAAGTTGGTCCACTGTCCACAGACGCTGGATAGAAGGGTAGTTCAGATAAGGCATTGATGTTATCGATTTGAGAAAAGATATTGGTTGGAGAGATATTGTTTGGTTGGAGAAGGATTAACTCTGGATCATTGGGTGGTTCAACTGCGACGTTAACGTCCTCTATATATGAGGGTGGACGTGTTTGTCCTTGTATACGTTCGTCATGTGTATGTTGACCGTATGCGGGTGCTACGGATCGTGATCTACTTCGAGGTATGCTTGGTGATCTGCGTAGTCCGTATGGCTGTGTATCGAATCGTGTGCGTCTTATATCCTTGGCGGTATAGCCTTGGATGGCACGAGGTGGAACAGTAGGTAAAGAAGAAGAAGAAGTTTCTGGTTCTTGTACGTGAAGTGAACGGAATGGATTCGAAGCCGTTCTACCTGGTTCGCTTGAATAGGAAATTAAAACACTGTGATAAGTTCCATCAGTGCGTGTTCCAGTGATTTCGATATGCTGTGTTGCGACGCCTGATAGCTGTCTAGCAACTAAAACAAATGTGGTTGCACCCCACATGATGGTGAAGCCAGAGCCAGGGTTGGTGCCCTGTAGAAGTAGCGTAGTAACCATCAAGGTTACCACGAGCCAGAATTGCTCGAGAGTCCAGTACGGAAGGTTGAAGCCGGGAAAAGGCAGAGACATCACAAACGACGATAAATGCAGTTTCACTCGGGGCTCATAACCTATCGGGGAATTCCCAATACAGCACGGCAGTGGTGAGAGAGGCTCACCTTACTGATCTTCAGAGGTGGACTCGAGAAGAGGTGATTGAGATACTCTTGTAGTATTGAACAAGATAGAAGAGCTTGTATATGTCCCTGTGGGATCTGAGTAACTAGAGCACTACTGTACGTGCTATGTGGTCCTAGTATTTATACATAAGCACTATGTGCACAGACCATGTAATCTACCAGTTTAGTCCAGTAAACTGGTACGATGAACTACTAGATATAGTATCTGTAGAATCTCATGGAATGCTATGGAATGTTCATGAGTAAGCTATGAGTCAATCTTGATAGCGTAAGTATTGTGAGTGAAATCATAATTTCCAGGTCTTCGGTAACACTAGGTAACCGGCTTACATATGACTTACTTCGACAAGCTGTCCTGCAGTGTCGATTTTCACAAGCGTTTCAAAAGGGACTTTGAACTCGACAATCTGTTTCCCCCTTCGACTCGATGCAGCGGCCCAAATGCACAAAGTGCGACTCGAGTCTCTGTAGTAAGGGGGGAAATAATGGATAAGATCCAAGTATGCAAGCCGAGCATTCCGAAATCCAGATTGCCCTGAGTGTTGAGAAAACATACCGCGTGTCTGGCAGGTCCGGAAGCTACCATAAGCTCAGAGCTGACGGGTGCCCCGTCCCCGGTGAGGCTGTCCGCCACCTTACATAGGTTCTCATGTTAGAGAAACTAGTTCGTTCAAACATGATGCATTTGCAGCGTAGCTCACAATTCACAAACGCGTGTTCTCGGTTACATATAGCTAGTTTCAGCTTCTCGCATCTCCAAGTTCGGGATTCCCCGCTCAAGGGTTTGCCATACACTGGCCCCGGCACGAGAAATACATTCTTTCGCTGAATGCCACCCGTCGGATGATGACATTGGTCACCTAATCCATAACTGGTGTACCCCACCCTGTCATGGTCCCCACCCCAGTGCTAACCGGATGTTCCATCGTCCGTGCCCTCAACGTTTCCTCACTAACCATGGCCCCCTCTGGATGGGGCGGCTTAAAGCCCTCCATCTGTTCTTCCAGTTGTTCCTCGAGAACCGAACCACCGCACGCCGCAGAGATGAAACCAAGGAACGGTGGCGAGGGATTGAGCGGGCGCGAACAGAGCTCAGGGTGAGGTTGAAGCCCGACGAAGAACGGGTGGTCCTTAAGTTCGAGAATCTGCATCCGCTCGCCGCGCTCGTCCTTTCCGACGAAGATGAGACCGGAGGCTTCGAGCCTGGATACTTCCTCGGGGTTCACTTCGTAGCGATGTCGGTGCCGCTCCCACATCGTTTCTGCATTGCCGTAAAGCTTGCGTGCTTTGGACCACGTCGTGGCAGAGGAATGGATACCGTTGGTGGTTACGTGGGACTCCGTGGTAATACCGTTTGTGGTGGGAACGGAAGGACAGTCGACGGACGTCGCAGGATCGACACTATTGGCTGCAGGTTGGAAAACTGTAGGTCGGAGACCAAGACGCATAGTTCCTCCCATATGAGTGCGCGATATTTCAGGCATGAAAATGATGAAAGGATTGGCAGCCTCAGGTTGGAACTCGCCCGATGTGGCATCTGCATCGTTATCTGAGAAAAACGGAAGGGGTCAGGCATGCGACGAGTACAGACTCACCCGAAATCCCGAGCACGTTCCTTGCCCATTCCACCACAGCCATCTGGAAGCCGAGACAGATTCCCAAGAAGGGGACTTTCTGTTCCCGGGCCCACTTGATTGCGAGAATCATACCCTCCGTTCCCCGCTGGCCGAAACCTCCAGGCACGAGGATACCCCTTGACCAAGTTGCTTTAGCAACAATCAATACAACCGCAAGAAGACGCACCCTGCGCCCACAACGCTGCGCCATGCGTCATGGTATTTCGCAGGATCTGTTTCCTGGGTGGCAGTTTCGAGGTCTGAAGACTCAACCCACTGCGTATATGCCCGTTCAATATCGGCGGCGTGATCGAGAATGAACCAAGCGAACCTGAATGACAAGCTTTCGCCTCACACGGAAAGCAGAGTGCTCGAGGGCTTTTAAAACAGACATGTAAGAGTCCTTGAGGTCAGTGTATTTCCCGACAAGGACGACCTTGACATCATCGAAGAGGCGTTCCTGGCTGAGGAAGTGACGGGCGTGAGGCTCTGAATCAGGACGGCGAAGCCATCGGGACCCACCCTTTAGTCATGCCTTTCCACTTTGCCTCAAGAGACAAGCCCTTGGATACCATCTCCTGGGGAATGTTGAGAGCTGCGAGATTGAGCCTCTTGCGCAGGTAGTCGACAATTCCTTGAGACTGGAGTAACAAAGGAACGTGATACACAGACGACACGTCGTGCACACCAATCACTTGCTCGGACGCAACGTGACAAAACATAGAAATCTTGTCCTTGGCTGCTCGTTCCAGGGGCTTCGGGCCCAGCAGTCGGCACGCAATCTACAAGTTTAAAGGCGATGTCACATGAAAACAACCCAGTCAACCAAAGCCACGACAAACCAGATCAGGCAGTAACCCAAGCCCTCGCAAGGCATGTACAGTCGTCTGTGTGGGTTTGGTTTTCTGTTCACCGTGCATATCTGGCACGAGTGAAACATGTACGAGAGCGAAGTTCTCGTGGCCAACTCGAAACTGGAACTGTCGCATCGCCTCCACAAAGGGGGCGGACTCTATGTCACCAACCGTTCCTCCGAGCTAGGCATCGCTTGAGAGAATGAATCTCCAGAAGAAAATGATAACGCGCACCTCTACGATGCAAACATCTGGCTCTTCGCCAGAGTTGTCGACAGGGACTTTGGAAACACGCTCTATCCAGTCTTGGATAGCATTCGTGACGTGCGGTACAATCTGTCGCGCAACAGATCAAGCCACGATACGCGCTGATTCACGATCACAATGTTACCTGTACAGTTTTTCCAAGGTAGTCTCCTCTTCTCTGCACCAAAGATCAGCATGAACCAGAGCCTCGGCCGAAAGGAAACGACGAACCTCTCTCTCAATAACCTCCCGATAAATCTTACCAGTTGTAATGTTGTTATCCTTTGATAGCGTGACATCCAGATACCGCTCATAGTTTCCCAAATCCAGATCTACTTCACCCCCGTCATTCAAGACATATACCTCACCTAAGTTGGAGGACGCTTAGGAGGTGGGTGACAGGTGACATCCTGCTCATGTCTCACCGTGCTCGGTGGGTCGCATAGTACCAGCATCTATGTTCATGTACGGATCAATCTTGATAGCCGTGACCTTCAGACCAGCTGTTTTCAAGAGCAGGCCGGTCGAAGAGGCTAAATGTCGGAAACGGGGGGTAAACAGCATAAACAGGAGATTCATCAGCGCCAAAAACGCTGTATCGCACCGATAACACCCTTCCCGATTCCACTGACTACACCTCCAGAAACGAGGATGTATTTTGTCATTATTGCAAGAAATCAGACTGGTGGCAAGCAGAAGAAAGGCTCGCAAATTTTTGCTGTCCAGTCGCGTCCAACTTTTGTACCGCGACCGAGATAAACATACGCAAAGAAATCACACAGCCACTTTGACCATCTCCGCAAATGATGATCATGAAGAGCGTTTCTGGCTAGCCTGCTGACCCGTAGGCAGGCTGTCCAAGGAGATCAGAACTCCGGATAGTCTTATCAGATGTTCAGGTTTGCCTGGTGTTTCGACGAAGCCATGGATCCGGGCACCAGTCATCTAAATTCTTACACTTGGCAGTCAAAAACTGGCAGTACACTGAGTTAATGCGATTGGACCACGGATTCCAGAAACTGAGGAAGCCCTTCCCTGCAACTCCGACTCAGTCGGTTATCCCCAGTGCTAACCGTTCTCATCAGAGCGCCTTAGAATCGATCTTTCATACTGGGCCGCCATCAGCACTATTCTGATCATTATCGGGAGCCCGTGCAATCTCCCAATCTCTCCCAATCTTACCTGTCTTGTTCCAACCAAGTTTCACCCCGGAGGAATCCTATCCTGTACGAAGACAACCCATATGATGGGATCCCTCGTTGTATGTTCGAACTTCCTTGAAGTAAGAGATCGCGAGGTCGTTGAAGCTGTGCTCATCCTCATCATCCTAACAGGTTTCCATGTGTTTATGAAGTTTTAGTGCTTCGTGATTTGCTACTGGCTACGGCCCGGACCATATTTAGCAGACAACTCCAGTCAAGGCCAACGGGAGTCATCATTCACCGTTCAATAAAAGGCGGAGAGATCAACTTCCGCGGGCATATCCCCACCGAGAATAGCGGCTATTAGATTATGGGCAGCTCGTGTCGCCATATCTTTCCGTGTCTCCAGAGTGGCACTAGCAATGTGCGGGACAATAACACATCTAATGGGGAAGAATTACAAGTCACCATGTGCAGTTTAGGCGACCGAGACCGAGAGCCACGGATAGAGCCACGGATAGCTTACCTAGGTTCCTTGACAAGCGGGTGATCTCTCGTTACATTGGGCTCACCTTCTACAACATCAAGGCCTGCACCCCAAACCCATCCCTCTTTGAGTGCCTTTGCGAGTGCATCGGAATCAACCAACGTTCCTCGGCTTGCATTGACGATTATGCTTGTCTTCTTCATCTTCCTCAGCAAGTCATCGTTGACTACATGATAAGTCCCTGGGCCACCGGGTGCAAGGACAAAGAGAACGTCACTTTCACGAGCCAACTCATCGAGATCGACCTTTGTGACTGCCTTCAAGTTATACTTCTTTGCAAGCTCTGCGTCGCGTTGAAGATTCGGTGGAGACGAGGGACTAGACGAGTACAAGCAATGCGTGATACCAAATGGCACAAGACGTGCCAAGGTCGCTTGGGCTATTCGGCCGAAACCCAGGAAGCCGATCTTTCGCGTTGGAGAAGTTGCTGTCGTGCTGAGCTGCGGCCCACAAAAGCCGAAAGGAGCCCATGAGAAGTTTGACCACTGAAAGCGTGGTCAATATCCAAGCCCATATCATCGGCTTCAGTTCCCACCTCTCCCTTCTGAACAAGAGCGGCCCCGATCCCTCCATTTCGGCCGGCCATCAATGCGAGCATCACGGAAAGATCAGCAACTATGCAAGGAATTTAGGAGAATGGAACTGCAGGGCGTAGCACTCTGACTTGCCTGCGTCAGTCAGAACGTCCGGTGTATAACCGACCTTAAGTGCCCTTTGGGCCGCAGCCTTGAGGTCGATGTGTTCTATCAGATTGACAAAGGGACGACAGGATGAGGCACAAGAATTCATGATAGATGAACGTCCTCACCATAACCTACTGACATCGTCGACACAACCCGAAGAGAAGGACCCGCTATGAACCAGTGCATCTAGTTCAAATTCTCATATACGAATACTTGCTTGTGAGGATCTACCTTTGTCCAGGAGTTCAGTGTTTACCTGCGAATCATATTATTGTCAACCCCACATAGTACCAGTGGTAACATTTGGCACGACCTACCTTGTCTGTTAACATGACGATCACTCCGGTGGCACCGGGGATATTCTCCAGCAGCCATGTTCTATCGCATGCGCGATCCTCCGGCCAGACAACCAGCTACGGGGCATCACATCGCGCCAGCTCAAAGTGCGTGACTCTGAATGCGCGGACGCACCTCGAACTCATGCCTGTTCTCCAACAGTGGCATTACATCGGGACCAAGGTTGCGGCAGACAACGACCTTGTAGGGTGAGCTGTCGAGGTGAGAGATGATTGATGAGTCAGTCGCGCTGCTGGGGAAGAACTAGAAGGGAATAACCCGTCGGATTGGGACATCGTTACTGGCAGCACCGTTGATTTTCAATGTCCTCGGGTATATGTACAATGCACCAATTGATGAATTGATCAGAGGAAAGAGTCAAAGGGACCTGTCGTTATCTCTATCGTGAATGATTATGGCAGATTATGGCCCATGGGTATACTTCGAAGTGGCAAGCGTGTAAAGAACCGGGCCGCAGCCTGACGACGGCTCTCCACCAATGAAGTCAACTGGTTTATGATTGCCTCGAACTAGTAGCGGTGATACATATATAGCACATTTACATCAAACTATTACCGCGCTATTCAGCGACAGTATTATCCTCCATAGTCGCATCCGCATCCGGTGAATCCTCAGACTGCTCAACACCAATGCTACCTGCAGGTCTCCAGACGTTCCCAATCGTGGCCTTCCAAAGACGAATGCGTCCGTCGTTACCAGCAGACGACAAAACAGTTCTGGGTTGCACGTCAGCAAGGGAAAAATATCGAAGCAGCCAGCATACCCTGTAATGTTCCATTCCACTCGACCAACCGCCGACCTGAAAGAGAATGTATCAGAACACGTCGCGCCTTGGTAAGAACGAAGTAGACAAACTTGTGATGATCAAAGTCTGCAACAATGGTGCCTGTCCATCTTGGTTCATTGTCTGCCTCAATGACGTCGTTGTCTTCAGCAGGTTTCACCCTCCAGATTCTAACATGACCGTCTCTCCCACCAGTTGCGATAAGGTGATAAGATCTTCCACAGGATGGTGCCCATGCAACGGAGGTGATCGCGTATGGTGTTGGGACTTCGCTGTCGCCAGAGGGAATAGACCCTACACCACCCTCCAACGGTCTAAGGGCTCCAGAGGGAGTTGGGTCGAGCGTCAGCAGTGTCGTTGGTCGGCGGGAAGGCGAGACTTGGAGTATCTACGATTGCTCGATTAAAACCTGGTAACGAAATGTCGTATGAGCACTCGCCTTAATGGTGCCTGAGACGCCACACCCTGCAGAGATGATTTCGCCCCAGTATCTCTCCTTACACCACGAGATACACCATCCACCATCAGCTTCTCGGTTACCCATTCCCGATCTCTGAGGCAATGCGGGTTGCGATTGTTGTAATGCTTGTGCAACCAGAGAGGCAGAAGCGCCCTCAAGAGTCGCATGGGTTTGTGTTGGCGTCGTGAATACGACGGAAAGAGAGGATGGCGAAGACGCGGATGGAAGTGCTGTAACATCCACTTCCTCTGAGAGCTGCCATGTAGCCAACGAAGACTGCTCAAGACATTCATATATCCGAAGGTGGTTGTCAGACGAGATCGTTGCCTAAGCAAAGTTAAGACAAATGGCGCCTTCGAATCAAAGGTAATCCATACCAACTTGAGCCCGAAATGGTGGGGTGCAAATTCCACCGCTCTCACTGTGCCACGAGCATCAACCAAGACGGCTCTCTCGACCCATCTCGACGAAGAGCCACTTCCTGAGACATGCTGATTAGGGGCAGAGCCGTTAGACTGCGCACCACCAAGAGCTGCGAAAGACGTTTGTTCCCAAATTTTGACTGTCCGATCAAATGACGCGGACGCGAGGATTGTACCGAATTCTGGGTGTGCCCAACTCAGTCTTGAGACAGCAGCATCATGTGCCTGTTCGAAATATGTAATAAGTACACCTTATTCGATTTGGGAAAAGAGAGAAATCACCTTCCATTCATCCTCTACGCTCCAAGTCCCATTGGCTTCATCCAACTGCCATATTTTGATTCTGAGGCCAACTGTGAGCCGTTGAGACGCGTCGGCAGGTCAGCCTTACCGTTGATCAAGACTAGACGTAGCAAGACGTAGCCCGTAGAAGTCATAAGATATGTCTGTCACGAGATCGTCGTGCGCGCTCTGTATGAGGCCAGTTTGGATCATCACGATGTGGCACAAGGATGCCTTGTGATATTGATCTCTGTCTTCAGGTATAAAATGGAATCCGGACTTGACGCGGTCGTTGACCCTGACCCAATACGAGAAGTCTTTGGTGCTGAATGCTAGTGATCCCAAGTTCAACCTCAAAACGCTACCATAATTGGAGGACGAAAGCTTTAGAATTTAACAAGGACAAACAATGGCTACCAAGTCTCGCACAAACCAGAGACCGCCATTTGAGACGCAACCAAAAACTGCATATCTAAAGGGCGTGTACTGTTCTAACTACAACAGGCTCATACAACCGAGGAAACCAGCATATTGGTCATGGGAGACAGTGCCATCGAGACGGTGAGGGTGTCGTCCCAGCCAGTGCCGTTGTAGCAAGGGGTCTCACTGAGAATGTAGTCAGTCGCAAAGGAGCCAGCAGCCCAGCCGATGTAGCCAAGGATGACTAGATTGTAGCATGTTAGTTACTCTGTGTTTATCGTATACTTTGGAGACAAACCATCAGAGTTGGCAGCCTGGTAGCCAATTTGTTGGGAGAGGTAACCAACGCAAGAGTCGACATCACCTCCCCCAGTCTCAGTGTTCAAAGCCTGACGACCGTTCTCGCGCAGCCAGGTTGAGAGAGGGTACCAAGAACTCTCAATGTTGTTAGTGACGCAAGCAGCGTGGGTTCCACTAGAAACGCAGTAAATGAGGGATGTGGAGGTTTAAAAACGATATCGCCACTCACGAGTTGTCATAGTCAAGGTACTTGTGGACGTCCATGACAAGGTTAGTGATGGTTCCGTCAGGGTTCTTTACCGTGTTCAGGGCATCAGCAGATCCGCTGGAGATGAAGGTTTCGGCAGAAGTGTAGTTGTCACCGGGAAGAAGGATAATTTGTGAGTTTGCACCGGTGAGGCGGATGGCAGTTACTGCCGCTTGAACGGACCCAGCCCAAGTGTAGATATCCTTGGCACGAGCGTCGAGACAGTTTCCCAATGACAATCAATTAAACAACACTTACGGGGATATCATGTGGCTCGTTCATGCTGCAAAGTGTTCACATTAGACGATATTTGCAGGTACCCTTGAAAGTGGCGTACATTCCGAAGATGACACTGCTCTCATTCTTCCAGTAATTAGCAATGTTGGACCAGAGCTCAGCAAAAATCTCGTTGCTTGGGCCACCCTGACCGATTATCTAGAGGTGAAGGGTGTTTCAGATGACTACCCAGATTTCTTCACGAGGCGAGATCAACTTACCTGACCATCATACCGAGCGTAGTTGTGGATATCAATTTCACAGTACGCGCCAGTGGTCAAGCATGCATTCACGAGCATGTTGTAGTTGGCAAACTGGGTTTCGTTAAGGACACCAGTCATTTGGTTGTAGGTGAGGTATTGCCATCCGACAGGGAGACGAAACACATTGTAGCCATCATCCTTGACGAAGTGCTGCATCTGGCCAAGACCATCGGCACCTGTGTCAAGTTGTGAGCTACGAGTTGTGCAGAAGAAAAAAGTAATCCTACAGCCGAGCTGAGTGAGCGGAGGGTTGGCCTGAGTGATGTTGCAGGTACCATCAGTACCGCATCCAAAATCTGAAGTGGTCGTCAATAGGTGATCAAGTCCTCCGAACACGACATACCAAAGCCAGCGATGTTTACTCCAGCGAACCTCAATGGCTGAAAAGTCTGCGCGCTGACGGCAGCGGCGGAAAGGGCCAGAACAGATAACCACACGAAGGGCATTTCCGTGAGATGAGCGGGACACTGAGGGGTAATTTGAGCACCTGTGAAGCTATTATATATGTTGTCGACTCGTGAAGTATGGAGATATCGCGGTAAAAATAGGCTTGTAAAGCGGACATACCTGCGTAAAGTGATTTACCAGACGACCTTTCGCACAGTCAAAAGTGGCCCATCGTTGTGCAGTCCTGACTGAATAGCGTCAAGACCCTCCCGTTAGTACTATGCAAGGTCACCTACCACTCTCGCCCTCGCCCACCTCCTGTGAGTCGTTGGTTCAGGAGGTTCGCCTCGACATCGCTAGTAACGCGATCATGCGCATGGGCAGCTCCTGGTTGATTGTGAGCAGATGGTGCTGGAGTAATGCCGTGGTACCGACGTATGCAAGTTGCTGGCACCTGATGGTTTCGGATTAAATTAATGATGCGGCGTTCCCGCACTTGTGGCAGTCATGATTGCAGCCGCAAGTGCGTTTTTATTACCTCCAGTAAGTACGCAGCTGACCTAATATAACATCTCGGCTTAACGCCCGAATCAAAATCTAGCGAATCATCGGAAGGTCTATACAACAATGGGAACAATGGAGATCAACATAGAGTCCCAGCTACAGCTGATCGCTGAGCTACCAGGTGCGAGTGCATCCTAGTCGTTGAGTTGTCCAGGGCAGACTTTTTACGACAGGTCACGATGAGCGCGCATGGCAGGTCGCCTGGAACCCAACCAAGCCTTTGATTGCATCTTGTTCTGCAGATAAAACAGTGCGCTTGTACAGCTACCACCTGGACAGACAAGACTCATCAAAGACTGTATTCTCCCATGTTACGACGATCCCGACAGGACACACCAAGACTGTGCGAAGTGTTGCGTGGGCACCATCTGGGAAAACTCTTGCAACAGGCTCGTTTGACTCCAACGTAGGGATATGGGAGAGACGGGAGGCATCTGATGACGATGTGGACCCCTCAGAGTCCGATGATTGGGAGTGTGTCACGCTGTTAGAGGGGCACGAAACAGAATGCAAGAGCGTTGCATATTCTGGAACTGGAACTTTACTTGCAAGTTGTAGCAGAGACAAGACTGTATGGGTTTGGGAAGGTGACCACCGCGCGCGAATCCAACATTCCTCTCTTAACGATTCTTCTTTTCTACAGTTCAGCCGGATGCAGATTTCGAATGCATGGGTGTCTTGATGGAACATAGCCAAGACGTGAAATGCGTCGCATGGCATCCTACTGAAGAGGTCATAACCACTTCTTGAAGGGAGGGATCTTGTGGCTGACTTCAATTCTTGGGACAGATCCTCGCATCGGCATCATATGACGATACGATCAAGCTTTATGTCGACGATCCTTCCGAAGATTGGTATTGTTTCGCGACATTGTCAGGACATGGAGCAACAGTGTGGGCTCTCGCGTGGGCACCACAAGGGGATTACTTCGCTTCCTCATCCGACGACCTCACAATCAGGATATGGCAACGAACCGCCAAGTATACGTGGGAATTCATCCATCAACTAAAAGGTCATGATAGAAGCATATACTCCCTAAGCTGGGGCCCAGGGAAGGGAACGCGGGATAGTCTTGGATGGCTTGCGAGCACTGGCGGCGACGGTAAAATAAATGTTTGGGGAATCTCAGTGAGTTCCACCATCAAATCGATTCTGATGGCTGCTGATCCAAATCCGTCAAAAGCAGCCTTCTCAACAGGGTTCTGGAAATCCTACGTTGACTTCAAGACTTGTTGCATCAGTCTCATCTGCTCATGACGTCCACGACGTCAATTCTGTGCAGTGGTGTCCTCGTTCTGGCTTCGAGGATTTACTTTCTACCGCAGGGGATGACGGGTTGATCAGAGTATGGAAGGTCATCCCAAGTAGCATTCGAGAATGAAATCCTAGAACTGTAAGTTACAATTCAAATGAGTTGATCTTGGGTGATCATCATCAGAACGATTATTTCAATCACACCCTCACGTTCATAAAGGACTCGGTGGCAGTCGTCTCGAGTAGTGTGGGATGTTGCACTGATCATGCTAAGTTTGCAATTGCGAATGCATAGATTAGATTAGATCATCAATAGACTGAGACGTCCATGACTCGGATCCGAATTGCAACAGAGTCGACTATCGGCTTTCCACTCGTTAAGAGCTACGACATTCTCTTCTTCTACGACAGATGCCGATACTTGGTCTAGCACCTTCCTCTGAGCCAACCAAACCGGCACATTTCGACATAGAAAAGGTCATCAGACCTAATATCCTTGCGCTGCACCCATACCGCTGTGCTCGTGATGACTACCAGGAAGGAATCCTCTTAGATGCAAATGAGAACGCCTTGGGTCACTCCATACACTCATCTTCCCAAATACCCTTGGAATTGCATAGTTCTCTGGATGCAAATTTACACCGATACCCCGATCCATCTCATGACGAGATCAAATCGCGCATTGCGAAACTCAGAGGTCTTCCCAGTACCAAACATGTCTTCCTCGGTGTCGGCTCCGATGAAGTCATTGATTTGATCATGCGCGTGTGCGTCGCCCCCGCACGGGAGAAGATCTTGATCACTCCTCCGACGTATGGAATGTACGCCGTTTGTGCCCAAGTTAATGACATCGGCATTATTCGGTGTAATTTGAACTTGAGCGGGAGCGAGGGGGAAGGCGGAGAGAAAGGAAGGTTTAGTTTGCTCGTCGACGCGGTCAGTATATTTTCCATCGAGCTAACCGGAGTCGGTTGTTCTGAAGAGGCTCTGAACAGATAAAGGAAGCCACATCTGCGGACCCCTCAATAAAGCTCATATTCCTATGCTCTCCCGGAAACCCGACCGGAACCTCTATCTGCCTAAAATCTCTTCGCTCAATATTGGACTACGAGCCTTTCAAAGGTATCGTAGTTGTAGACGAAGCCTACATCGACTTTGCTGGGGAGGACGCCTCAGCCGTGTCCTTGATCAAAGACTATGCCAATCTCTGTGTCATGCAAACTTTGAGCAAAAGTTTCGGATTGGCTGCTATTCGGTGCGCTGAGCGTCTCAAGATGTCAGAGACGAGCTGATCTTCTTGCCGTAGTCTCGGCGTTGCCCTAGCTCAACCTCCGCTAATCCAAGTACTCGCCAATACCAAGGCGCCTTACAACATCTCGACGCCCAGTGCACACCTTGCATTGGCAGCCCTTCAACCAGATGCAATCCAGACCATGCGCGACAAAATTTCCACGCTTCTGGCATCTCGGGATAAACTAAAAGAATCACTCTCGAAGCTGGCTCACTTGGGCGTGGGCCAAACTATTGGCGGAAATGACGCCAACTTCCTCGTGGTTCCAATTCTTAACAGGGAGACTAGCGCACCAGATAACGTTCGGTCGAACAAGGTGTACAAAACCCTTGCTGAGGAGAAAGGTGTTGATGAAAAGTATGTTGTGGTGCGGTACAGAGGAAGCGAGCCAGGGTGTGAAGGATGTGTGCGAATCACCGTTGGATCGGAGGTGGAAAATGAAATGTTGATCAAGAAACTAGAACGCGTCCTTGCCATCATGTAGACTTTATGTTGTCATCGAATTCGACCAATATTTAGAGTGAATACCTCACATGCTTCTCGATCTGGGCTCGACCATTGTATCCTCCACAACTTCGCAACGGTCGTTCGATGCGCAATGCCTGTCTTCCTATGCACAAACAGTCGTATATCGAACGAAAGGTGAAAGCGTTCTTTATCCGAAGGATGCCTGGAAGGTGATGCATGAGACACGGGGGCTACAGAATTGTGCTCAGAGTGGTTGAACGACCTCTCACTCTCTTCAAGTCCATGAAAGAGTTGGTCAGCGGCATTATAGGTGTGATATAAGGTGGGCTGGGCTTCTCACCTAGTTCACTATGGGATTAACTATCGCTATTCAGGGGACGTGGCAGTTTATGTACATCTACTGCTTTGCTTCGTTTGCTTTAGGAATGTCGGTGGGCTCCAGCCCGCCAGTTTACCAATTGCATATAGTGAGAAGTGATGGTCACCGTGTGTACCAGGCCAACTGGAACGCATAGCACTATATCACCCTGGAGCCGCTCAATCTCCCTAGGTGGTGGCTGGTATTTGAAACAGACTGATTCAGGTACGAGCTACGACCAAGGGGGACCTGCCATTGCATGACTGCCAACTGCTCCTATCGAGCACCCATGTATAAACTGCGCTGACGGGGGGCGTTCAGGAAACAAGCGGATGTTAGTTGCGAGCGCCTGAGACATACGACGTACCACGATGACGCTCTCAGTCTCTCAGTCGCCAGTATCTTCGGACTCCAACCTTTGCCTGCAGTGAGCCCACGGTGTCGACGAGCCGAGTGGACGATTGCGAGCGCTCCACTGAGATCATACATGAACGATGTTGACGTCATACTTCCACTATCTCTTGTCTGTTGACGGAGGTCGCCTTTGTGGTATATAGCGGGTGGAACGAATTTCTGAGTGTGCGTGGGATCGATCCCGCGAGCTGACCACGGGCCTGAGGGAGACACGAGAACAGTCCGAACACACTGTTCCAGAAGAGAGGGATGGGATGGAAGGGGTGGGTCGTCGAAAAGGCGGTGCGGGAAAGGAGAACTGAGGATCAAGAATTAAGACTTCGCAACTTGCCTTTGTTATCTTGTGCGCACGGACCATTAACCCATTCGGATGGGAAGGATTAGCAGGTTCTGGACCGCTTATAAAGGTTTAAACTATTGTCGACTTGTTCCTCGTGAGACTATGGTTGAACGTTAATGGCCACCGGGTGTAAGGTGACGCAAATAGCGAACCGAGGTAAGACTTGCAGTTTGAAGAAAGGGGACAAAGAGGGATCCCGAGGTTGGTAGTCTAGATGTCCACCACTGGTGGATACCCCCTTCGCCAAGCAAGGATGCTCGGAACCACGGAAAAATATACACCATCTTCTGTAGGTCGTCAGGTATCCTAGGAGATAGACACGTTGTTGGAGGTTGGCATGCAGTACCTGTATGGTGACCATTCTGTTAAACATACTCGGAAGAAGAACTGATAATTAGTCCGATTCAAGTGGGCAGAGCTGTGCAAACTCGAGAGAGTTATTGCAACCCCCCAACGAGAGGTCGTAGAATTCGTGGGTTTCGTTGAACCGGAGAAGGTGAACGGCAAAGAGAAGAAAGATAAGGACGAAAGCTGGGCAAAACTCAGCAGGCGGATCAGTGTGACAGTTGGTCTTACCAAGAACTCTAAGGGACACCGCCGCAGATCCAAAGAGGAGAAGAAGGAATGGAATGGAACCTCTACCCCGCCCGCGGCAACTTCAGCTTCGGAGGTTCCGGAGGCGGCCCAGGTCATCCACATGACCTTCTGCGGCGCTGTGAAGAAGAGGACGATCTAAATGCAATCTTGCCCATAATATTGTTTGTAAACTGTGCTCGCCTCCCGGGTACTTGATGACGCCTGTAGGCTGAGTGAAGATCGCTTTACCCGATTGAATGGCATTGATTTCCCTGTATACATCGATGACACTGGTGACTTGGAGTCAGCAAGGGCTTTAGGGAGGCCTTTGACGTTGCCCCAGTTGATCTTCAGCCCTGCGGCAACGACCAACGAGTCATATGCCATTGTACGTCCAGTCGTAGTGGTAACGGTTGAGCGAGTAGGGGAAAACGAAGGGCCATTCTCAGGTACATGGGAGATATGGAGGTGCTAGAGCCTAGAGGTCGCCTGAAGTCTGTTTTAGGACGCAGAGCGGTTATCGCGGTGTGTTAGTGGGCCACGTGCCACGTTGATGATCGCCGCTCGCGTGTTTAAGTCTGGCTTATGTATATGGGGATATGTACCCCTGTAGACGACGTAGGCAAGCTTGGCCTTGTAGGTGGAAGTTCTCTGGGAGCGACGGGACTACTTGTCATATCTATGGCGTCAGGTCGCGGTTTGTGCACGCCCTCGTTTACTTGGGCATCTGGCTTTTTCCCTTTGGTTCATTTGAAAGTGCCAGTGGATTGTGGCGTAAGAGCCTAGGCGGCAAGACAGGCTGCCGCAGGCACAAGTACTACCAAACTACCCCCACGGGTGGCACGCACAAGTTACTCGCATGCGACTATACTCGAGCTAGTACTAATGGTCATTACATTTCCAATCGGAAGTTATCCGACACCTTTGAGTACACTAAAGTACTTGCCGTTTCATCTTGGCAGACCTACCCTTGATCTTTTGAACTTGCCACGTAGATTCAATTGTTTCCCTCAGGTCTGACCCTAGTACCTCCCAGGGCCCGAAATCTATTGCCTCAGGGAGGAC
>KN819342.1:312755-332422 GCA_000827475.1 Paxillus involutus ATCC 200175
AACCAATTCCCCCTTCCCTCGCAATTCGATGACGGTGCCCTGTTGAACCTACACCACCAATTGACCAGATGCCGACCTACGGCGGCTTACCCATCCCACTCATTTCAACGACTGCTCCAGAGTCTCCAATGTCCGCAAAAACGGCAAAACCAACGCCAACCAGAACGGACACGATGTCATCCATCGTCTCACACACGTCGATTGCGACTGCGTCCTCGTCAAGGACATCATTAAGTGCTCCACCCGACAAGCACAGACGGTACAGATACAGAAGTGGGGACAGTAACACCGAAAGTGATGGACTTTCAGAAGAAGAAAGCGAGACTTTAATCTCCACCTACTCCGATATCTCTTCAGGGGCATCACCAACGCTATCTCCTAGTGCTTCCCAAGACCATCTGGGGCCCCCATTACAGTCAGCCCACGAAACACCTTCAAAGGTAAAGCCGCATCCATCTGGCGTGCCCCGTTCCAAGCAAGTCGTAATGCGACCGGCCTACAAGCGCTACCTCATCGCAACGCCACCAGCTATTCTTGTCATTCATCTCAAGCGCTTCCAACAGACATCCAAGAGTCCTGTCGTCTCGTTTTCCACTGGTTTTAAGAAACTTGATGATTATATCGCGTTTCCCGAGCATTTAGATTTGGCGCCGTTCCTCGCCCCGAGACGAGAGGATTATTTTGATTCCAAGGTGGCAGTGGGGCGAGGACGTGCTACTAGTCGAGCAGAACCCTGTATGTATAGGCTATACGCCGTCGTGGTTCACATTGGTAATATGGTACGCGTAATATCTCGTGTCTGGTCCCGAGAGAGACTCACACATGCCTTCCTTCAGTTGGGTGGACATTATGTCGCCTACACGGCCCTTCCGTCATCCGCTCCCGACGTTACAGAACTCCCCGACAACGAGAAACAACCAAACTCTGGGAAGGCGCCCAGAGACTGGGCATATATCAGTGATACTGTCGTGCGGCTGTCCTCTCTAGACGAGGTGTTGAAGAGCAAAGCGTATATTTGCATGTATGAGCGTATTTAAGGGGCACCGTCTGCTTGGTGTAATATTGTTGGTTTTCCCAAGGAAATGGCTATCTTGTTCTGATGGAGCACGGGGACATTGCGTTGCAGTATCTTTATTTGCTTCAGGTTACGATTTTCATACCACCGATGTACTCGTTTGTCTAGACATTATCTATTTTTGACGGATCAGATAGCGGGTAGTCCGCCACAGACTGAAGACGTTCATGTATCTCGTGCCTCAGTTTGATTCGTTGACCACTGGTATCACAAGCAAGGTCCATACGTCTGGTGCCTATTTCTTGATATAAAGGTCCACCGGCCTATGGAAGCCTACAGGTCATGATGAGCCAGGAAGCGAAACATACTATAGCGGAACCGACCTCCTTCTCCCGGTGAGCCAAGGTGTTGAGGCGGCCCGAATCCGAGCCCTTGCAAAATATCACTAAAACTATCGGGGCGCACTTTCAAGCCTTTTGCGTTTTCTTTCAATCTCTGGTCCATGCGTCGTGCTTTCCCGTACGTATCCCAAGCCTGCGGCTCCAAGATGAAAACACCCCCCTGTTTCAGGTTATTGTGTACTCTGATGAATAATTTCTTGATGCCGTCGTCGCCATGGTTCAAGTGAATCCACTTTGTGATGGAGAAACTGGAAACGTGGTCGTCAGTTCATGAATCCGGGACAGAACTGAGAAGTGTCATACGCAAGCACGACATCATAATTGCATTCATCGCTGGTAGAGTCCTCGGTAACCCAGTCTACTGTTCGAAAGGTGACATTGTGCGGAAAGGTGTGTTCTCCTGTGGCATTACCGGGGATAGAAAGTGGGCCATGGCTTTGCTCGCATGACATGGGGAAATAGTCGCAGGGATCGTCGTCGAACTCTGACTCCGATTCGAGTCGGATTCGCTTCGAGGTTGTCCCATCCTCAGCTTCCCGGGGTGCCTTCGCTCTAGGAAGTTGGAGGCTCCAGAGGCTGCGTCGCCGTTTCCAGGCAGCGCGGACGAGTGCATCATCGATGTCTACGCCGACAACTCGGCGAGCTCCCCATGATTGTGCTAGCTGGACGGGTCAACACGCGGAAAGACATACCTTGAATTTCATACCAATTTCACATGTCACCCATCCTTCGTTACATCCTATGTCAAGTACGTGCTTTCCAGCGAAGAATGTAGGGGGTAGCAGGGCCAGTCGAGGATCGCGGATGGATGGTCGTTTGGTGTAGTATCTGTCCAAAGTGGCGTTGCTGTGTCTATGCAAGGAATGCAGGATAGGACATACCCATGATAATTTCCGTACACTGGAGTTGAATCCTGGGATGCCATTTCTCTGTTCGAATTAAGATTGTTTTGGCGTGATGCGAGGGTGTTGCAAACGTGCCGTAATAAGAACGAGTGCCGTAATAAATCTAGCGTACTTTGAACTGCTGTGGGGACACTCGACCCGGGGTTTGGTGACTGAATTTGGATACGGTCAAAGGTTTTAGGAATCCATGGACCCTCAGATCTCAGATCCTCCTGATGCCCCCGCCGCATGTCAATGAGTAACGGCGTGACCGAGATCCCCAACGTCGCATTTTCGCTCCAAGGACCATCGTACCACAGAACCACCATCCACCATCTCACAGCACTGTCGTGATGCCTGGCCCTCGAGGGAAACAACGTACAACCAAAAAACCAAAGCAGAGAACCACGTCTCAGGGGGCCAGCGGGGGGGCGATCTCGTTCGAACCTCTCATCGAAGACATAGATGGAGCTGAAGAGTGGAACGCGGTCGCTAGGATCTTATGCGACTACCTCGAATTACCTGGTAAGTCTAGTACTTGCTACCCGTCATTGGAAACACCCGACCCTCCTGTAAGACCTCACTAGGAGGAGCGGGCTCAAGAAAGTGTACAATAACTTTGACGTTATCTACAAGCGCATCGACGACGTCTATGTCGCGAACGTGGGCAATGTAAAGATCACTGGGGGCATTGTCGCCATCTATACCAAGATGTGTGCCGACTCCATCCTTAGGAATCTTCTCTTTGAGAAAGGTCATCTCCATTTCGTCATGCTCTTCGTGCCGAACGACTGACCGCATATAAAGGTCTCCTAGCAAAGATCATGCCTCTTATTCAGCAAGATGCCTCTCGTCACCTTGCTCTAAGGGCACTCACCACCGTTACCCACCACGGAGGGGGCGACATACGCAAGGAGATCTGTTTGCAGACTCCTGTCCTGATCAAAATCCTTCAGGACCATCCAGATGACCTTCAGTCTGCCGAGTTAGCCATCTCTACCTTGGCCCATGCTGTCGGCGCAGCCATAAACGAAGCGCAGAAGCCCCCGGAAAAATATATCAAAGCACTCAAAGTCCCCACCCTCTTGCCCCTCATCATACAGTTCATCAGCAAACCAGGTGCCGGCTTACAGCTTCTGCACCATGCCCTGGAATTGTTGGCCCACACCACGTTCCACTGCTGGCAAGCCTGCAGAGCGTGCCCTGCCATGATCGAGTTCCTCGCCGCCTCCCTGCGCAGCAGCGATCTATCCATTCGTTGCTCCACACTCGGCGCTCTTCTCCGTTTGAATGGAATCTCCTCAGAACCCGACCAACGTTTCAACGATCCAAACAAACTCATCGCTGCCGTACAACGCGGCTTCCCAGACCACCTCAGCGACGCCTCGATGGACTACGGGCCGACGCTTTGCGATTCAACGCTTACCCTCCGCTCTGTCGCAGACTACCAGAAAGCGATGATGCAGACCGCACAAGACCGCGACTTGTACAAACTAGGTCTTACCCTCGCCGAACTTATCACCCGCAATGAGTTTTCCGTCGGTGAAGGAGGCTTCCAAGTAATGAACGAGCGCACAGGGAAACCCGAATTCATGGACGTTGGTCTGCCATTCAAGATGTGGACAGACGCGTTGCCTCTAGCTGCGAATGCTATCCGTGCCAAGGGCCGAGCTCAGGAAGTAGACCTAGCCGACATGATCGACATGAAGTTCTTCATCGTCCGTGCTCGCATCCCCGAAGCAACCGCGCTCGCAAAGAAATCCATCCAGCGCAATCCCAAGCTCCCTTACTTTTACTACGTCATGACGCTTGGCATCGACGTGGAAGAGGGCCTGCGATGCGCAAAGAAGGGGCTCAAGTGCAAAAACGTTACTCGGTTTGTCCGCTTTGGGCTTATGCATCGTGCCGTGGAGATTGCTGGTAACTTGGGTGTTTGCCGAATCCAGGAATCAAGAGAGGGTGATAGGAAGTGGGAAGAGGGCATCGCTTTCCTCACTAGTGCCTTTGAAGACGCGAAAACCTACGTCGCCGAAGCTCCTCCAGACGCTCGACACATGAAGAACGTCCTGTACTGGTACATCTGTCTCGCCATCGCAATCAAGGGCCCAGAAATGTCGACCAATCTGAGCGAACTCCAGGTAGGGCTCCTCGTCATGTTTCGAGACGTACTTTTGACACGACGATATGATATAGGCAGCTTTGGCCAAGTTGAAGATTGCCGATGACTTTAGCAATTTCTTCGGAACCAAACCTCCCAAGACTCAGCTCCGACTAACCCAGGAGACCATTTTGAAGTACTACACGCCTGGCGTGCAGAAATGGAATTCCGTCGTCTCCCGCTTCGACAGTGCCGTAGCTGAGGAGGAACATATCATTTCGCCCGGAAGAGGCGAAGACCAGTTGGTAGCGTGGCTGGAAGATTTACGGTTCGAGAACGGAGACCAGGAGCCCCAGCCCGAGAAGTGCTCTCACTCGAAGATTACAACCAACACCGTAGAACTTTATCGATGCTCATGGTGTGGTAACCCAAGCGCGGTACTGCGTAAGTGCAGTGGCTGTGAGAAAGCTAGGTAAGATGATAAATTTGGTGCAAGTATTGCTTGGAGTTGACCTATTGTTCAGATATTGTGACGGCAGTTGCCAGAAGTCTGCCTGGCCAGAACACAAGGGCGTGTGTAAGTCTTGATGGATTGGACGTCCACCTAAGCATTATCGGCGATGGCAAGTTGAAGTTCCAATGGACAAACTGTTGGACAAGCGGTATCTCGTTTCACTTCTTGGCAAGCCTTGCATACCTTGATAACTCTGCAGTTCTGTACAATGTAACACATGCAAGAGTATGACGCAACGTTAATGTACAGTACGAGGGATTCACTGCATTCGCAATCAATGGACCCACAGACATTTGCACACTCACATCTTCCTCCGTTTGCTCGACTTGCTGGACTCGAGCGCATCTTCCTTCCTATCTTCCACCCTTTTCAAGAATTCGACCTTCTCAAGATATCCACCCCCGCGCCTGTTCGCGTCAAGCTCATCTTTGATGTCGCTCGACTGAGAGTTGAGATGAGAGCGCCAGTCCATTGCAGACTTGTCTAACGTGCTGATCTTCTTGGCTTGGGACGCCTTGGGAATGGCGGGAAGAGCAGTGCGGGGTTTCCGAGGGCCCGGTCGTTTCCCTGCTGGCTTCGCCGCAGCAGTAGTCGGAGTATCAGCAGGCTCGTCAGCCTCCCCTGTCCCTGTTTGCTGTCCAGCCGGGTTAGTTTGATGCTCGGAGTCGGACGTTTGCCGTGATGACCCGTCAGGCTGCCACAACGACCACCGGTTCGCATCCTCGGAGTCTTCGGGAACTTCGACGACTTCCCTGAGTGCACCTAGAGGTTGGAGTGACCAGTCTCTGAGAACTCGGAGGGACATCACATACGTCATGTGTTTCCCCGCGAACAGATATTTCTTCTCGACTTTCACTAGATTCTTGGGCGGCTCTTCTTGTTTTTGGGGAGTGGGTGTCGATACTGATGCCTGGAAGCTGGCCCAAAGGGCTTCGCGCTGTCTACCGCAGCATGCATGTAAGATTAAGAGGAAATGTGAGATGGAGCGAGCTCACTTCTTTTTGTCAGCATCGTCCTCCTTGAGCTCCTCCGGTTTCTCTACTTCGATGCTTTCGTCTGAGCTGTCTGAATCATGATCTGTGGATAGAAGGCGTATAATTTTATTCGTGTATTTCGGTGCAGAGTGAATTGCGAGGTACCTTCTGCGGGGGGGACGTAGTCTGGGTCATCTTCTGAATCCGAGTTGGTGGTGGGAGACATTGCCGAGGCGTTGTTTGTTCTTATTGAACCTAGAGGCCTTTGCACAACAGACGCACACAACCGCCCACCTACCCGGCGCTCACTGGTATCGGCAAGGATCTGGACCAGGAGCCATTTCAATACAATGTAGATGCTTCTCATATCTACTACAACAGCATTTCCAAATTGCGTTATCCTCTGACCCTCACTACTTTCCGCTTGCCCTTCTGCACGCCACCTGCACCAGGGCCAGCTGGTCCATGGTCTTGTGCATTCATGCCCGCCTTCACCGTCTCGATCAATACCCCAGAGGCCAGCGCTGGGGAATATGGCGATACCCGACTTGCAAGGGGGGGCTCTGGTTGTGGGGGCACGGGAAGGCGACTGGTTTTCTGAGGTAGCAAAGGTGCATTGCCTGCAGCTTTAGGCTTAGCTGGCTGTTTCCCCTTGTTGGACGTGGGAGCCTTGGCCGCTGGGGCTGCAGGGGTAACGGGGGGCGATAGCGTGGTGTACGGCGGTCGGGGAATATTATCAGGCTTTATCCGCTGTATTTGGAACGAGATTATCTCCAACAACTGCCTCTCTATCAACGGCGAACACACAAGCAAGTTTCAGCACTCGTTTAACCAGTACAGACAAGATGAAAAGGGGAATAACACACTGGTTTTGATCGCGTTGTTCACGAGACGCCCGTCCTTCTTCCATTGCACGCGCACGCGACCAGGGTTCTCCCAATCGCGCGGGTGCGATTTATTGATTTCATGTAACGTACCCAGCCCAAGGCGGTTCGTAACATCTGCGATATCCTTGCTCAGCGGCCACCACACGCTCTTCTCCCGTGCGATCCTGCGTTCGCCTCTCCCATAAGGACGTTTGGCGTCGATGTATATCGGATATATACACGTCCACCTTTTTTGTTTTCGATTAGGGTTTAGAAAGAGGATTTCCGTCAGGCTTTCCTTGGGTGTGGTTATGTGATGCGGCACGGAAAACGTACTTCTTATATGGGGTAATGTCCGTGATCGTGTTGGACGGGGGTTTGTCAGAAGGGCCCAGGGATGCAGGTGGACGGAACTGAGAGTGGGAAGGTGAGGCATGGCCAGGAGCTGTTGTCCCTTCGTCTGAGTCATCGGCACTTTCTTCGTCGTCTGATGCCCCGATCTCTTCGAGAAGAGCACCGCGTGCATTGGTATTGAGGGGACGAGATGGCAACGGAAGGTCGGTGTCGTCGTCGAATTCTTCGACGATTGCAGCACGGCGAGCCATGATTGTTATTTCTTTGGATGGGGATGCGGAGTTACGTTGAATGTGTAGGAGATTGGCAGGAGATGATGAAAGCTACACCTGGAACCAAGGTGACCTAGACAATTCTCACGCCAATCACTTGCCTTGATGCTGCCACGCCGACGCCGTCACTCTCGTCGTCGACAGGTACAGCGATGATTAAGCTGCTGTAGGTTGCGTCGTCGCTTCCACGTACACGAGCTGACCATCCGACATCAGTTTGATCTTTTTATGTTTCTCACAAATCGCCGCTGCACTCTCGTCCAACGCCTCTGAATCAACCACGCCGTTGGCAATAATATGTCACCCTTTCGGCGAATGCGAACCATGCCCATTTGATGCAGTTAGTTCAAGAAGCTTCCTACTTCTATCATTCATCTCTTAACCTCTTCTTCAGCTACACGAACCATTCTGCCAGCCATTTGGCAACCGGCGCCTCATGCACTGCTCCCCTAATCGAACGTCCCCTTTCCACGAACCCATACCAACATGGTACCCATACCCCACGTCTACCCCATCAGCTCTTATCCAAGGAGAGACGCCTGCCTGGCAATCGTGTGGTCGGATACCAGCGCAAGAGCGAGCTGATTTTTACGAGTTTCTGGCGTGTAACGTGTTCCTTGCTTCAGCTGCCCTTGGTATTGCACTCGTACGCTCCAAGGCGGTGGAAGCGAGACAGGCAAGAAGACTCGCTGCTCGAATAGGCCTCGTTCGGGGTTCGGATCCACGATGAAGCACCGTAGATAGGGTGAGTTCGTGCCTTTGTGGCGTGCTATGCGGTACTTCATGTATAATGCAATTTACAGATTGTACGATTATTACCTTGTTACGAACCCACCATGACCTTAGACAACTAGATGGAATCATCAATGATCAAGGCGACCTGGAGGAGGTGCTTGTTTCTAGACCAGGCTGGATGTGGGGTGATTAACAGCACACCAGCATTCTCATGTGCGGCAGGACCCGACGCGGCGACGCCCTTGAAAATTTCACGATCAAAGGCAGGTGACTCTTCAACACGTTCATTCTCATGTTCTAGTGGATGGCTGCACCTCAACTACCTGCTCCCGGGGTTTCTTCGGACGAACTCCAGAAGGCTGCACACCACACCAGACCACTACCCGGGAAGCCTCGTGCAAAAGACTGATGATGATCAGTATGCAACAAGGAAGAAAGGTCCCCATATCCTGCAAAGATGGCTCCAGCTCGACTGCCTCGCGCGTCAACCAAGCCACCACACGTTCCGGTGCAGAGCATCTCTATCAGAAGTTCCTTGTATGCTGTACCGCATCGATGGCTGATGAATCTTACACCTCGAAAGCGATACATCTCCGCCGCAAAAGCGTGACATGATTAAAGTTGTGAGGAAGAACTCTAGGAGACCCTGGGGGAGAGATGGGGGTGTTGAGGCGTAAGACACACGATATGCGATGTAAGGGCTTTGCGTTCAAGTTGCATAGCAATCGCTAGAACCTCGGGATTCATAATTCTCGCATCCTGAGTGAACAAGCAAAACGCTAACAATTGGTAAAGAAATTTCATCGTTGTAGTTGGCCTTAAGCTTGGAATGGAGGTTGGGTAGTTGGGAGACGAAAGAACATCACCGTGGTTGCCGTTCCCGCGAAATTACGTAAACAAACCAAAGGAAGCAAAATCAAAGGGACGAGCTGAGAAAAGGAAGGTACACTTTGCCTGCATAGCCGAACGGTATGCATTATGTACCAGTGATCCAATATTGATTGTTTTGCAGATAACAAGCCCGCCCACAGTGGCTCACACTGACTCACACATTCATGGTTGATATTGTGAGGGTGAAGAGGAGGTGCGTTTGCCTGGCCTCTGTTGTTCGGTTATACTACGGAGAGAATGGATTCCTTGCGAAAGAGGCATGTTGTTCGGGTGCGTGCATATGTTTGGTGATCGATTTCTATTTAGACTTGCACCCTGAGGCTGAACCAAATTTAGCCTGGGCCAAAACAAAAGCCTGAGTTATCACAGGGCGGAACAATGCAGCTCCACATTCGTGCTGTTCATCTTGACCACCCGGTCTGATACAAAAGATCTTGCCCAACCACCTCTTCTCTTCATTCCTTACCCTCACGATCTTTCCTTCTTTTCAACGACTCCGTCAGTGCTTGCACTTTCCTGCCTTCCCTTCTTCCACCTCTGCCACCTTCGTTACAAGCATTGCTCTGAACAATTACCATGAAATTTTCAACAGCTTGTGCATTTCTAACGGCTCTGCCACTTGCTCTCGCAGCCCCTACTTGTTCTTTGAAGAACACTGCCTCTGCTGCCTCACCTTCACCATCCTCCGTCACTACCCCACCTGGGAACACATCCGGGAACACCACCACAGGTGCAGGCACCAATGGCAAGATCTCCATGGCTTGGTTTGCCGACTGGCATCCAAATTACTTTGTGTCCAACGTTTCATGGACAGCCTACACACATATGGCTTTCTTCACGTCAGTGTCCTGATTCCATTTCCTCATATCCAAGATCCTGAACTCTACCCCTTCAGTGCCCAACCTTCTTCCTCAGGAACGGTCGAGCTAATCATCAGTGACCCTAGCATGGTCGATCAGTTCACTTCTACGGCCCTCGCCAACGTGCGTATGGCCCCCCTTTCGCTTGCACACTTGACTCAATGATTTCTCCTCCAGAATGTCAAACCCGTTTTGACCGTTGGCGGTTGGGATGGCAGCATTTATTGGTCATCTTCCGTCGCCACTGCCACAAACCGTTCTACCCTGGCGACTTCCCTCGTCCAGTACGCCAATGCTCACGGTTTCTCTGGTCTTGATTTCGAGTACGTGAAGCTTCTTTGGTGTTATGGAATAATACTCACGTTCACCAGTTGGGAGTATCCTGGCAAGCAAGGCATTGGTTGTAACATTATCAGCCCCCAAGACAGTGCCAACTTCCTGTCTTTCATTCAGGAAACGCGTCAGCAGGCACCCAACCTTACCCTTTCGGCTGCTGTCGGCATTACCCCTTTCGTCGACGACACTGGCAGTCCCTCGACGGATGTCTCATCCTTTGCCTCAGTGCTCGACTGGATCGGTGAGTTTTTCCATGTCTCTTCCTTTCTTTTTGCAGTTCACTTAAAGAGATTGCAGAGGTTATGAACTACGATGTTTTCGGAACCTTCAGTTCCGTGGATGGACCCAATGCTCCTCTCAATGACACCTGTGCCGCCAGCGGTAACCAACAGGGCTCAGCCGTTTCTGCTGTCGCTGCTTGGACAAAAGCTGGTTTCCCAGCCGACAAAATCGTTCTTGGCGTCCCAGCTTACGGACACAGCTACACGGTCCCTACTTCCACCGCTGTTTCTGGCAGCACCCTGAACATCTACACGGCGTTCGACAAGACCAACATTCCCATTGGTGACTCTTGGGACCCCCCTACCACCACGCCCGACATTTGTGGGAACCCCCCTGTTGGGAATGGCAACTCCGGCGTTTACAACTTCTGGGCGTTAATCCAAGACGGTTTCTTGAACCAAGATGGTTCCGTTGCTTCGGGCATGAATAGCCTCTTCGACCAGTGCAGTCAGACGGTAAGTACCTCGAGCGTTGTTGCTGCCTCGATCTCTAACTGTTCCATTAGCCATTCGTTTACAACCCTTCGTCTCAAATCATGGTTTCCTACGACGATGCCCAGTCTTTCAGTACGTAGCATCTCTCGAGATCACAACGATCACCGACGCTAACCCACTCTATAGCTGCCAAGGGGCAATACATCGACCAAGCAGGCTTGCTCGGTTTCGCCATGTACGAAGCTGGTGGCGACTACGACAACATCCTAGTCAACGCCATCAACAAAGCCATGTCTGGCTCCTCATGACCCCACCCTAACCTCGACTTCCCCACTCACTCATAATTTGACATGATGATCGATTCATCCTGGGTATATTTTACTCGCAACTAACTGAGGAATAACGGTCGACCCGCCTCGCTTTCTCGATCGTCTGCCGGGTCTCGGACGATTAACGACACAACCTATCCATGCGGCCTTTTTCGGATTTCTGTACACACTACCATGTAATTCTACCCTGGCTGAGCCAACGATGTTGTACCGGATGTAGTAGTTGTATCTTATACGTTTGCTATACAAGAGGAAGAATTCTTTCATGATGGTTGAATTGATTGAATTCAAAGACTGAGAAACTCGGTGGCGAAAGTAGCCATGGATACATGCATTGATATTAAGTGAGGAAATGATGTGTGTATGTACATGAACGGATATGTAAGATGGCAAGTGAGAGAGCGGGTACATGGCGTGTTAGTGGAAGAGGACACGAGACGTGTATGTCTATGCGAATTATTGGAAATATCAGTGAACAAGAACAACATGGGACAAATAAACCGACAATGACAGCTACTTGACAGTAGCGATGGAGGAGCCCAGAGAAGACCAATAAATAAAACAGCCGCCTAGAGAGCATAAGGAGAAAAACCGAGGAGTAAAAACAGCCTCCTGCGCAAAACGCGCTTTTAGATCCTTGCGTCTTGTAGTCAGGGAGTGCTGCAGCCGACACCATTCCCGACTCACGACGATCACCTCGACGCAGGTCCGTTGCTGAGCTCGTGTCCAACCTTCTGGACGAGCGCCATCCCAAGAGGCCGCAGAACCTCCTCCCATATTTTGCGCCTTCTCCGTCCCTCAAAGATACCCGCGGAGCGCTCACCGGTCTCGCCCTCTGGCCCGAACACAAAGATTTTACCGCGGGAGTTGTCCCACGGACGTTCCCCCCACGCGAATGCGATCCAGCGAGACTGGATGGCGTCGCGGACGTGCGTGTACGACCATTCGTCGACGACGGGCCGCGCCCAACCACCGATGGGGGAACTGCGTGCATTGTACTCGATATTGTCCATCATCTCGATGTCGTCGAGTGTGCGCGTGCGACCGAGGATGTTGCCAATGTCCTCGTCGGATGACACAGACGAGGGCAGAGATGGAAGTGGTTCGTCGCCGTCGAATGAGATGGGCGAAGAGGATGGTGTGAGTGGCAGCGGGACGTTGTCGAAGAGGTAGATGAGGTCCGCGGCGTGGTGAGGGATACCGCGGGCTGGGCCTTCTTGATCAAAGATGTAGCGCCAAACTTGGCGGCCGCTTTTCTGAGCAGCCTGGAAGACGCACTCGGTTGGCCAAGCGATGCGAGCATCTTCGACGAGCTCTAGTACACGATCGGAAAGCTCATACGTGGTGTGGGGTGCGATGTCGTACGCATTGAGAAGTGAAGTAGCCTTATGCAAGGACTGGCAAATCGCGCGAAGACGTCTGACAACACCCGACGCTGCCCAGCCAGACGCTTGCGTCGACCAAAGATCAGAATCGCTAGCACAGTCGCCAATAATGAGTGGTTGAAGACCGGAGATGGCAGAATGGGGAGCTATCCGTCCTTGTGGATGGGGACTTCTGCTCCTGCCCTTCAGAGAGCCAAAACGGAGTGCCGCGAGGCTACGACCAAAAGGAAGTTTATCCGTGTCTTCTGGTTCTGATGATGGGAACAATGATTCTCGCCAGCCGTTTATGAAAAAGGTGCCGTCGTCGACAGCACCGATTGGACAGTTGATCTCGGCAAGCGATTCCGCGGGGACGGCACGAAGTTGCTCCACACTCGATGCCCCGAGTGAACAAAGGGCCCTTGACACTAGCCAGCCTGCTGTGGCAACATTGGGTACATTGTGCTCCACGATGGCACTTTGCACGATGGCACGTGCAAAGAGCGGATACGCCTGGTTTGCGTTAGAGTACAGGTGGCCAATAATATCTGCTGCTCCGGATGATGATCCGAAGATTGTGACGTTGGAAGGGTCGCCCCCGAAATCCGAAATATATTCATGCACCCATTCGAGTGCCCGACGCTGATCGCGTAGGCCTGCGGCAAAACGATGGTAAACGGCACGATCACCAGCAGTTGTGACGAGACACTGACCATAATTACCGACACCTTCTTCACCAGCTGTCCTGTTGTCTTCTGCAATCTTCGGACTCGCTGCGAAGCCAAAGAACCCTAGGCGGTAACTAAAACAACGTGGCATCAACACGAGACAAGAGATTGGACGTAAAGAAAAGGACTTACTTGAACGTGACCATGAGAATCGGTTTACCTATGCGTATGCTCGTCGAGACCAGTGCGCCGCCATCATAGACCCAGCTGGACCCGCTGCCGTGATTGCCTCCCCTACTCGAATGAGTACAAGGAAAGACGGGGTGTAGTATGTACCAACCCATGAACCCAAACCATGACTGGTAAGCGGGACTCGCTGTTCTGTCCAGGGGGACAAGTAATATTTAGACTGAGACATTCGAATTCGTCCTGCAGGAGGACTTGTCTTGGGATGTCGGTGTCTGAAAGGCCGATTAACTCCTCCTCAAGACTTCTCTGATTGGTTTGTGGGCAGATTGGGCTGAGGGGTAGATATAAGTGAACGTTGTGATTTATGCAAGGACAACGGCGTACCCATTTTTAGTTGCATCGACGAGGGAAGGGTATGAGGTGACAAGATGGGACTGTCGGAATCGCGCAGGTATAGTAGCGTATTTAATTCCACGAAACTGATGTACGGAGAGCTGAGGGGCGGATATCGCATGCTCTATGCCTTTGAAGGTAGTTCCAAGAGTAGGATGGTACAGAATGGCATGCGAGCGATCCAAAATCATGATGAGAGAGGATGGTGGAGCTGAGAAGGAGGATGGTGGGGGAAAGGAATGGGTGAAAATAAGACAAGGACAGAGGAGCGACTTCTGGTTTGCGTCCTCCTGTTCCGCTTACTTCCATTAGTGCCAGTGCTCGCATTTGGCTTGGAGTAGGTAGAAATGTGAGTGGAACGCTCAAAATGGCAACTGGGGTAATCCTGATCTTTGAATCACACGTGATCTGCAGGGTGAAACCGGGTTCGAGGAAACGAAATTCAACGCAAAAATACGTACAAAACTCACCGAGAAATTTTTCGAGCTCACGAGGCCAACATGAGCCGACAATAGGATCAGGGTGAAACCTCGGAACAGCATGTAAGAAAAGCCCCGTGACGGCGTCCAGCTCGAGCTGTCTCTTCTCTGGTCACCTGGTGTGCAATCAATCGCGACCTTTGGGCGAGGCCCCTTCCTTTCGTGGTGTCGACTCCCCATGTTGGGCGCAGCTCTCGATCCGTAACAGCGGTGCACTTGAATACTCGCCATCAACGATCACAACTACACGGATAGCCGAGGGCTAGAAACAGGTCTGCCACTAGAACAAGACGGTATCCACCCCAGCTGGCCAGTCATTGCGCTTCGATCATATCAGTGGCCTTTGTACGACGATTAAACCTTCTACACAGGAACCATACCTCAAGTTAGGTCAGAGCTGCTGCTCATCGTACGTTTTGCGACCTCGATAACATCAGATCGCCTCTAATCTTGCCTTGATGCTATAGATCATGACTCAAGAGGACAAGGGTTGTCCAGCAAATTTCCGAGTCAAGGACTCCACTCAAGGACTCGGTAACTACCCTTTGTCAATCGATGAATCGATCGATACGCAATTGATACGACATTGATACGACAGGTCAGGTCACGTGGCCCTTCACATTCCGGAGGTTGCCTCTACTAATATGTTGACGTAAAAACTCATCAGCGCAAGGCCATCAGCTTGCTTCGGTCGTGGTTCAATCGCAATTGGCCAAAAATCTCGTCGGACCATTTCATGTCCGCTGCGCGTGCATCACGCTGTCCTGACCAGCACTTGGACCACGGACCCGTCCTTGACAAGACCACGGAGCAACCGTCTCGCGTTTCTCACTTGGCTACAGGAATTTCTTACCCCAGCTGGGAGTAAGGAGGCTGTTGCTACCTAAAGGCTAACGTCCGTTCCTGGTTCAGCCCTGATTTCGCGAACCCATCTCAAGGTTGGTGACTGCCTGTGAAGATCATTGAGTTCAGCTTCAAAAGTGATACCCACGTTGATCCACCCCCTACCGAACTGCCCTATCGTCTTCCAGTCTCCCACGTCCCGTGACGTGCGACGGAAGTACTTAACATAAGTGACTGTTGGGTAAGCACCTGTACCACTAGTACTAGTAAGGGCCAGCCTTCTCTCTGAACCAGATCTGCCGATTTTGTTATGCGACTTGCTAATGTTATTCTCCATGTGCTGACCTAATATACTCTACCACAGTCGATATAGCTAGGGTACTCCTTAGCAGAACGAAATGTACCAACGGCACCCTCTTTCATCGACAACCATCGTTCACGATGTTTCCCCCATGGGATCTAGAAATGATTGGTGAATTGCTCGCACTTCTGAACAAGTCATTGATGATGAACGCAATTCCTGTCTTGACGTAGGGATGGCATCCACTTTTCACGGCTTTGCGATACTCTCGACGACATTTAGGCTTTGGTACCGATGGCACACATCCCGACTGTGGTGGGAGGACGGCTGGGCTATGGTCGCGCTCTTGGGCGATATTACATGCCTCGTGTGTGTTTTGCTTGAGCGACCCCTTCCAGATTGTAAGGCTATGTACTAGCTCTTGTCAAGCCGGGATATTGAAAGGTGGAGGACATCCATTTCAGCTAGCATCCCTCGCTACTTCACTATTTCGAATTGGATGCTCTCCTTTGCATTCCCCACAGTATTGTGGTGAGTCTGTGGTATGGAACCCAGCACCAAAAGGTCTGACGATACGCAATATTAGGGCGGCCAGAATAAGTATTCTGACATCCATGGTTCGCGTCTCCCATCCCGGGCCAGTACTGAAACGTATTGCGTATTGTATCGGCGTTGCTTTCGGAATCATGTGGCTGTCTTTCTGTGCTCAAAGACTCGAAGGTTGCCTTCGCAATGCATGCCTGATGGAGCGACCCCTTGCCATATCGCAGACCACCTGTGAGCATTCCTCGGGAAAAAAGTCTTGCGTTAAATTACCTTACGCTCACTCGGTGTTTTCAGTGGATACAATTGGCGATGTCCTTTTGACTGGGCTTCCCATTCGTTTTTTGCGTGATGTGAAGCTGAACCGCAAACGGAGAATCCTAATAACATCCGCCTTCTCTGCGAGCCTCATAATTAATATTGTGACGGTTCTAGAGGCGGTGTTTATGTTCCAACCCATGACATCTGGCACCATCATAATCAGCCACGTCAAGGTGAGCTATATTGCTTCGAAACTGATGGGCTGATGGAGACGGACTGACCACTTCCGATAGACTGCCCTTTCCTTGGTCGTATGTAACCTCCTCGTGCTCGTCCCGCTCGTCTACCGTATCGTACACAGGAGGGACCTCGAGGACTCAGAACATGAAGAGACTCACGTGGAGTTCACGACTGTCGACCTCAACTATACGGGATGTAGCCAGGAATTGAGCAAAGGCACAACGCTCTCTGTCCAGTCGACTACCCATAAATTTGACGTGGAACGTGGCACTTAGGCTTCGTGCTACGATTGATCGATGCAACGGAGGCGTGCGGCCTCGTGCGGCGTTCTCCGAGTTAGGCTTTTTGCTATACGGTCACGTACTGCGGAAGGAACGAAGTCTTGTCTATCTTCATTAACTGCCAACGGTCTGCCTACGGGAGACTAATATGGTCACGCAGCGCGTCGGTGACACGTTAAATCCTGCTAGTATCTCCGAGATGCATGGTTGGTACTACCCCGCGAATAGGATCGAAATATTGGACCCAGCGGTACGCGTTATAATTAGGCCCAGTGACGGCGACCCGTTGATTATCGTCAGGCCCGGTTTCACCGTAAGCACGGCGTTCTCGCAATGCGGGTGTCTAGTTGCAACGACGATCGTCTTAGGTGTGCGCTGAATCATCTCTATAGATTAAGCACGGAACCGCGGTGTCTATTGTGTCCACCCGTCATGCTGTGTCGCTTCGTTCCACCTTGCTCCATAGTCTCCACGTTTTGAAAATCTCTGCTTTCTACCCCTAGGTCCCTTTTGAATCAACCCGTCTTTCTATGATCATGATGGTAAATGGTGAACAATTCCCGTTGCGACTCACATATGCAACGACCTTCAATGGATGTCGAGGTCCAAGGACTGACCTTATCGTGAACTGCCATTGATCTCTGCACTGGATGCTGAAGGACTTCGTCCGGGTGGCTACCACAGAAAGCGAGGGTAAGGTCGGTGCGCAGATGGTCAGAGAGCTGCGCAAGGATGTCGTTGCGTTCGCTCGGCAGTGGCCCCTTCCGGGTGCTGACGTATCTACCATTCAAAGACCAGCAGGCATTGAAGAGGACTAAATTAAAAGTATCTGTTTATGAGCTTGTGGGCGATGTATGGGTGCTTGATGATGACGAAGATTCAACGATCACTAGTAGACTTGATTTGTGGACGTTCAACATAGTTCACGCGCACGTATAACCAGTATAACCTTGTATCCATAGTTTGCTTTCTGTGCTTCACCACAGATAATGTATGTGGCAGATTGCCATGACCCTCTTTGCACTGTGACTGGGTTCATGCCCCTGAGAATAGTATATACAAGCAATGGCCTGCAGGCGTGGGATTGAATTGAGAACGCTGACGAGATGGTTACATGTCACGAGTGGCTGTATGGAGAGTTTCAATGTATATGTTACAGTTTTGGAGGAGAAGGTGAGATACACAATGTTTGCAGAATCGTGGTCGGCATTCAAAGGAGAAAAAATAACTAAGGAATCTTGTCGATGTCTAACTCTGGACAATGCAGTGTATAGTTGACCGTGAGCGAATGGGTTTGGAACCGGCTTCCTTCTGGAGGACAATGGACAATTGAATAACGCGATGGAGGAAACTAGCAACTTTTTTGATATCGTCCTCCATCATGTTACGCGAGGTCAGGGCAGAGGTGCCGAGACGAATACCGCCAGGGGTTTGAGCAGAAGCGTCACCAGATACGGCATTTTCTGGGAAAGTTTGCTTCTTATTCGATCACACGGGGTGAGGAAAGTGGAGAAAGAACGCACTGTTAATCGTGATGCCAAGAAGGTCGCACACCTTCTCTACTTTGCTGCCTGTTAACCCAAGGGGTCGGAGGTCCCAAAGAACGAGGTGGTTGTCGGTACCACCTGTCTGGAGCTTGTAACCATGCTCCATAAGGCCAGAGGCGAGCGTTTTGGCGTTGGCAATGACCTGACGCGCGTACTCCTTGAATTCAGGTTGGGAGGCTTGAAGAAGCGATGTCGCAACAGCAGCGATCGTCTGTAGGGAGTGCCACGGTGAGATAATACTTCCCAGGAGGAAAAAGGAGCGAACAAACGTTGTTGTGGGGGCCACCTTGGCAAGCAGGGAAGACAGCCTCGTTCACTCGCTTCTCAAGGTCTTGGTTAGTTCCGTCTTTCCTGAAGAAGATCAAACCAGCCCTTGGGCCGCGAAGGGTCTTGTGGCTACACCCGTTCAATCCAACAACTCCATTTGTTAAGTGGATTCACTTACGTTGTGGTGGTGACGACATCGCAGTAGTCAAAGGGGTTGTTTAGCTGCTGTGCAGCAATCAAACCGCTCGTATGTGCGATATCAGCCATGAGATAGGCACCCTCCTTCTCACAGGTAGCCTTGAGAGCTGCGTAATCCCAGTCCCTGGGGTATGCGGAAGCACCGCAGATGATCAGACGGGGCTTGAAAATCTTAGCCTGCTGAGCCAAAGCGCCGTAATCAATGAGCTGCGTTGAAGGATCAAGGCCGTAAGGAAAAGACTGGAAATAAATCGAAGAGGCGGTCATTTTCTTCTTGGCCGTCTACAGTGGGTAGGGTCAGTGTGCTGGAATCAATGAAACCTGCACGCTTAGAACGTACGTAGTATCCATGGGTGAGGTGACCACCGTCAGGCAGACCGAGCCCCATAAGACGATCTTGGGGTTGGATCAACGCAGTTAGGGCTGCAAAGCTAGGGCAGAGTCGTCAGTCTTTAATCGAGTTCCGATTAGATGGAACACACTTGGCAGTCTAAAGTGTAACGAAGGACACTATCAGCCCGAATCGAGTATTTGAAAATGGAATGGATCGACTGACACTGCCGGAATAGGGCTGGACATTAACACCCCATTTTGTAGGGTCCAAGTTGAAAGCTTGCAAGGCCCGCTTGCGACAAAGATTTTCGAGTTCGTCGATATGTTCGTTGCCCCCGTAATACCGCGCGCCGGGAAGGCCCTCTGAGTATTTGTTGGTCAAGATCGAACCATTGGCTTCGATAGTGGCGCGACTTGTCAAGTTCTTGAATCACGTACTCAGATTAGATAGGTAAAAACGTAAAAATGTTGCGAACCTCTGAAGCAATGAGCTCGAGGCCAGAGTACTGCCTCCA
>KN819342.1:335629-345764 GCA_000827475.1 Paxillus involutus ATCC 200175
ACACAATCTGGACTGCCTGGAGGGTCTCCTTCTGGCTCTGTAGGCGCTAATTCCACTGCCCCTACACCGGTAACCACGGTCACGGGAAGTAACGGCATTCCGACTGTCACTGTCGTCTCCACGGTTTTTGTTACGGTCACCGAAAACCCTTGTACCTTGCCGACTGCCACTCCTACCACGACTGGCACGGGTGCCTTGACGTCGCCTACACCAGTGTATATCAACAATCCTTCCACGTCTACGCCTTCTGCACAGCCATCGTATGCCCCAGTTACCACTATTAATCTCAACAGTCCTACTGCAAGTGGTGCCACCACGCCTACCGCCACCGCCACTCCCTCATTGGCGGCTGTATCCCAAGTAACCCCGAGCGCATCTATGAGTGGTGCTGCGGTGGCCATCCCCACCACTACGACGGCCAGCTCTCCTTTTAACTTTGTATCTGCTACCTATTAGTTCTGTGTGCACACTAGTATGCTGGCCATTGTTGAGAACATTTACATTTAAGTAAACTTCTGTATCGAGTAGCATTTTTACAATTAAATACAATTTAATGGCGCCTATGGTGCGTCTTGATACATTTTTGCGTGGCTTGACACCGCACCTCGGAACACGGATCTACAGTCCTTTCCGTACGACAGCCTCATTTCCCACTGGCAGACCATAGTACGCTATGGTACAAGTTGAACTCCCAGAGGCCTGGGATACAGATCCGAATTTACCTCCAAGGAGCGATATTACCATGTACAACTTGAACATCGACAATGTCCTCGGTGCAAGCGAGCCTGCGTTATCTCAGAACCTAACACGGCTCTTTGCAAATCTCCTGGAACGCAATCAAGACCATACCTATGTCCAAAACTACACGGTATTTACACCACCTGCTGAATCCTGCCCAAAGACAAAGATTCATTTCCGTGACGGTGTTCTTGAACATCAACTCAGGGTGCTATCAAGCTGAAGTTACGAAAGGAGGCCAGTCAAGAAGTTGCTGTTCGCAAATACAGCGTCTTCGGAAATGCATGTTTCAAGGCAGGCATCGTGAAGGTGATGCTCGAGCTGGCGACGCTCCACGTCTACACGACGGCATACCCGAAAGAAAGATATATCGCCCAGTATAATGGCCTGGATAGCTTAATGGGACTCCTGCGGTTGGGCAACTTGGCGGAACGACGCGCATTACTCGATGAAATGCTCCAGCATGGTGCTATCGACATAATCATGCAAGTAGGTACCTATCTCTTGTGTCGTGCGAACATCTGGTCACCGTGCTCGCAATAGAAACTTGATCATCCGCTCTGCATCATCCGGCAGCTTGCTGTGAACTTGATCAGATTGCTTTCCACCGAGTCGATGCTCGGAGAAAAAATCAGTGCTGCTACCACAGCGGAAATCATGATCGCGATGTGTCAATTTGCACTGGAAGGTCCCGAGTTCTACATACAGCAAATGCAATCTCCGGTGGTTGGCTGGCAGAGCCAGATGATCTTGGGAAGTCCTGGGGTAGGTCTGCGCTCCTCGCACCTTTTCAGCAGCATAACCGCGAAGATGTTTCAAAGATACCCTCTTCACAAGCAGTCGCACATGCGCCCAGATACTATGCCATGGCACAGGAATCGTCGTTATGGGCCATTCACGGCCTCCTATGCACCAACCCCCTCCCCTCACGCAAGTTCTGCCTAGAAATTCTCAAGAAAAAGCCAGAAGTGCTCGATCTACTGTTTGACTGCGCGATTTTGCCCCGTGCGCCTTGGTATCCCGAAACCCAAGCTGACTCGATCGCGTGTGAAGCTCTGGCATTACTGTTGCAATGGCCCTCGCATATCGTCCCTGGGGTGTCTACGCCAATGGACTCCGCGTTCAAGGCACAGGATTGGAAAGCGATGTCCCAATGTCTGACTATCTTGACATCTCGGGAAGGCTGGGCGGAAAAGATCATCGAGATCTGGATGAAAATAGAAGAGGAAGACTCTCGCGTGGTCAAACGGTGAGACTCTCCATCGTTTGTTATAGGCCCCAGTTGTGACTTACTTGTATCAGATTACTGGATCGCGTCGAAACTGACTATCTTGCGAGCGACCCACCGGATTTGCGGACTTACCACCAAATCTTTGAGTACCGGGGTACGTGTTGCTTATATTCCGATGTAGAGTGTCGAAGTATCAGCATGATTGATCTCTTCCTAGGCACATCTCGCATCGCCGTGCTGCGACTGATCGCCACCCTCACGCATGCTGCTGAATCCTGTGGCGTCACCAACGCCGAACTCGAATCTTTCCTACACATCGCGTACATGGCCTCTCGCAAAATCAAATCAAAGGAAGAATGTCGGACAAAGGCCGACGACGTGGCACACATCGAACGCACCATGGAGATCTCCAGAAGCCCCCTATACACCGTTCCTCTGCGAATGAAAATGGATGCGCCTGCGCGGATCGCTGATGAGGGCGTCCTCGGTCCGACCGCTCTCGCGCGACTATTGGTCGTACTCGCACAACGCAAAGCCCTCGGCACGATCCAAGGGCTTAAGAAACAACCTAGCGGCCTCTCATCATCGACGTCTCTCAACCACGTGCAACAGATTACCCATCCGGATGTCATACGGCGGTTCATCTCGATCGCACTGCAGCGTGTGCGGGCTTCTGCGAACAAGGGCCGAGAGCGAGTGGGACAAGGGGAGTACGACTTTGCGCGGACCGCGTTCACGAACACCGCTGAGCTTGCCGCTGCGTTGGTCGCGCTTGATACCCATACGCAGGGTCAGTATAGTAAAGAGATCAGTGGGGCGCGGAAAGAGCTCGTTCTGGCGCTGGGAAACGCGTCGGAGATGGCGTTGAGACGAAAGCAGTATCAAGAGGCTCTTAATTTCGGACATGGAGCTGTTACTGTCGCAGAGAATATCGCTGCGTCGGAAGGTTTAGATCCTAGTATCGTGGCGAAGAACAGGAGGCGAGTCCAACAGGCCCAAAGGGAGATATCGCAGAAATGAGCGGTATGTAATTAGAAAGGCCTTGTCCTGTGATTCGAGACTTCGACTGATGAGGCTATCTCTCCTGTGCCTTTTGGTGTTCCCGACTACATCTGGACACTTGCTTCCTTTGTTCACGTTCGAAGCGATCACGAGGCAAGTCAAAGTGGCATCTCGAATCTGGTCTAGCTGTCCAGTTCATCGAAGCACCTCTGCAGGCTCAAGAGCGCGCAGTTGGACAATTCCCGTCGGTCTTGTACGATCAATGCGCAAGTCTCGGTGTGCTCGATTCAGGAAACGCAGCTGGCCATGCATCTGCAACTGACTTGGCGGGCTTGCCCTTGGGACCTTACCAGCAGAAGCTGGGGTGGCTGCCCAAGGGTATTCTAGCTATGACAGGGTAAGCGCCATTTTCCATTGGAATCGAGGGGTCTTTTGCTGATATTGTCTTTTACGCAGATGCGTCCTGACGGCCGTCATCGGAATGCTGACTGTAATGTGGTACTCGATGGGAGCCGGGGACAGCGAGGAGGAAATGGAGGAAGAGGTGAGGAGAGAGATGGAGGTCAAGGAGAAAAGAGGAGGGTTCTTTGGTCTGCTCAAAAAGACTCAGTGATTACACACTCTGCTCTGCATCAATATCTTTGCTGGGACCCTGCTGGCTTCTCATTGTAACTTGTTCAGCGGCGTTGTGTAGATATTAGTCCCCCATAGTTCAGAAGACAGTCGTTCCTGTTGTTTAAAGGTAGAATACCATACCTCGGAGAGTAATTTAAGTATGGTCAACCTGCAGTTCGATGTGACCTGAGCGCATGAGCGTCAGCATTGGGGTGAATGAACTTCTCGAAGAAAGCGTACAATGTAGAAACCATGCTCCGGGATTATCTGCTACTATACGAAGCGTGGCAGAGCCACCACCTGGGATCATGACTGTGTCGCGTCGCATGGGATTTGCCTGGCCCTCGACGATTGGAGGGTTCAGTGACGGATCTGTAGAGTCGTACTGCTCGGCCCGATTGACGATTTGAAACTGGTGACCGTGCAAGTGGCTGGGCGTTTGAACGCGCGGTCAGTGGTAGAGCTCCGACATCATTATATGAAAGGGCAGCGTACAAAGGATGCATTCCTACATCAGAGTTCTTGATGACGATATCGACGACGTCGAGATGATTGAGCAAGATGCTGTAAGGCCCGTATGCCTCTTGGACCGTCGCATTCGAGCCGAGAGTCAGAGTAGACATGATAGCGGGTACGAGTGGGCTGTTGTAAACGACATTGTTGAACATCGCGCGATTCGTGCCGTCATTCATAGTGTCGAACGCGACCTGCAGTTCGACGGTCTTCGAAAGAGGGAATTGAGGGATGGCGATGGTCGGGACGAGAGCGGTGTCATTGATGCTGCTGTAGTTAGCTATGGGACTCAAGTCTGTGACGACTTGGCCAGGAGAGTAGGTGATAGAAGATGTGATGTCTATTCGGGCAGGGTCAGTTGATGAAAGAGGCACCGCTTCTGAACAGAGAGCAGTACATACTGGGATTTAATGTGCTGGGAACTTTGTCAAACATCGTGGTATCCATGTTAGCGTGGATCATCCAGTTCGACGACGAATCCGTCCGAGCTTGGACGAGCACGGAGTAACGTTGCGCAACGGAGATACTCAACATATCTACGGGATATTCCTGGACATCTGTCTACATGATCGGAGGGAAGGATCAGCTTTACAAAAGTCTCGGAATAAGCATGCCTGGGGATGACTTACCCCGTCAGCTTCTATGATCGTCATGTCATGCCCGTCGATCCAGAAGAAAAAGGCAGAAAAAGCTGACGTATTAATGACTCGTAGTCGATAGGTACGCCCCGGAACGAACGGTAGCGTAGAGTTCTCGTTGAATCCTACAGCAGAAGTCACTGGCGATGGAGAAGTTCCTGAAATAGGAGGAAGATATGACGAATTTTGCGCAAAGTAAATCAAGCCAGCATCTGGGGAACAGCGACGTTGAGATGGGATAATGGGGGAGCATCAAGATTTACCTGGCACCGGCTCTGCGCCTCCTGGATTGGCGATGCTGATAAACTGTTTCAGCAGAACGGCTTGCTCCGTGTGATACCAGTCCCCGATTATAACGGTAAATTCTTCGTCATACTGATACGTCTCATTAGATGGGTGGAGGACGAGAGGTGTGCGCAAGCCGTCCACATATTGACCCTGAATAGAGCAAAATGATTTAACAGCCGTGGCTCAAAGACATGTGGGGATTCGCCTACTGATGAATGTGCATGAGCCCAGTAGGTACCGTATTGTCCCGAAGAGTTAATCGGGACCAGGTAGTCAAACGTCTGACCAGGCGGAATTCCGCTAAAGGTCAGTTAGCACTTGACTGAAACGACAAACAAAATAAAAATAATGGCACGGATGGATCTCTCAAGACCGAGAGGATGACCGGAGAGAAAATGGAACGTACCACTGGGAGACAAAGGCTGCGCCATCCATCCAGCTGGTGGAATTGAAGAACATACCATGATGGTGAATGGTGGTTGGTTGGTCTAACCCATTGGTCACATGAAGAAGGAGAGCGTCGGTTGTGTTGACAGAGATGGGGGGCGGTCTATGGCGAGTATGCAGATTTTGTCAGGGTCGCATGTGTGGTATGGGTTCGAATATACGTACGGCCAACTGCCATTGACACCGATGACTCGCCGTTCGAAGAGACCGTCGGGGTTAGCATTCTGAACATAGGTTACATTCCACCACAGTTCATGGACACCCGCAAGTGCACGGGTGGACAAAGCCAGGAGGTGCAAGAGGTGGGGAGCGAACATGGGAATGATCAAATCTTATTCTCGGTTGCGGCAATTATGTATTGGGACCTGAGAAGGGGGGGGAAGGGCGGCTACCACAGTTTTGGAACGTGAATAAGTGGGAGGCACTTCACGGGACACCGATGGAGGACGGGTATGGTTTTTATGAGTAGGGTGCTCGGGTGAGCAAGACACTGAAGAAGGTTAGCTGGAAAAAATTATCAGATAAGGAGGACATAGGCCGATCGGACTCTGGTATTCATTTCATAAATAAGATCACATCAGGCCCAGAGCTGTCAGGTTGTCGCCAAGGATATGGAACAGATGCCTGACTTGAATTCATGGCAAAGCAGGATCTAATAGAGATAGTTTCGTTATTTTGAGGACGGTGAGTGCCCAGGCTCGCTGTTTCAAGCAGGAGAGGGTCGAAACCTTTGTGTTGGATTCAAGTTGGGTATTAACGTGTCAAAGATGGAGCGGTCAAGTGTCGCCGATGAGGTAAGATTGATATGTCTAATCTGATAAGACCCCATGCCAACTTTATGAAATCTGATAAGATAATTTAGCCTAATCGTCGGAATTCGGACAAATTTTATCTGATACGGTCCTCGGACTACTTTAGTCGTAGCTGAGCCGAAAGACCCGTCTCCCCATCCCCTCAGTTCCTCATTCCTCCCCAGTCCTGTCGGGCTGTCCCAACAATGGCCCAAGATCTCTTCTCCGTCACTATTTTCTTCGTCGTGTTCCGTGAAACCCTCGAGGCCGCCATCATTGTTTCCGTCCTACTTAGCTTGGTGGAACAAATAGTCCAAGAGCAGCCAGACCTTGCTCCTACCGAGCAGACGCTTACCATTCCAACTCCTCCCAACAATAGCGACCCCGCCATCGAACAAAGCGCCGCTAATGAGCACTCAACTGCTCGTGACATGGAGAAACTGACTCTCGGGCCTCAAATTATACGGAAGCTCAGACTCCAGGTATACATCATGTCGCGTCACGTGGATGTGTGTGCTCTAGCCTCATACTCAATCGACAGGTTCTCCTCGGAGCCTTTGTCGGGCTTTTTATTGCGGTCACCCTTGGTGCTGCATTCATTGCCATCTGGTTCACCGAGGCCACGAACATCTGGTCCAAGTCTGAACAGTTGTGGGAAGGTTCGCCCCTCCCCCCCACCAACCTCATCTGAGCGGTACTCACAGTCCCCCCATTCTAGGTATCTTCGAGCTCATCGCGTCCCTCATGATTTTTGTCATGGGCGTCACAATGCTTAAAATGGATCGTGCCCGAATTAAATGGCGCGTCAAACTCCAGAACTCTTTCACTGGACACCGTACGTTCGTCTCTGATTATAACCACCGAGAATTTCAATTGAATACCCTTTCCCCCTTCTCTCCAAAGACGCCGATCGCCGCACAAAGACCGGAAAATGGGTTCTATTCATTCTCCCCATGATTACTGTCCTTCGTGAGGGTATGTCACAGACCCTGATTGTTCCATCCTCGGCTCAATGAACTTGTCGCTTTTGATAACTATCACCGCCGTTACTATAGGCATAGAGGCCATCATCTTTGTCGGTGGTGTCGCCCTCGGAGAGCCCGGAACATCCATACCCATCGCTGCCATCGTTGGCGTTATCTGTGGACTTATCTGTGGTTTCGGCATATACCAATTCGCCAGCCGTACCAGTGAGTTTTCTCATGCCCTTTCTGCCCGTGAGGGACACAATCTGACGACCGTAAAGCACTCAAGATTTTCCTTGTATGCATGACGAACCTTATTTTACTTATCGGTGCCGGCCTTTTCTCCAAGGCCGCCTGGTCGTTCCAGGAGAACGCATTCATTCAACTTCTCGGTGTTGATGTAGATGATAGTGGCGGAACAGGCCCTGGATCATACAACGTCCAAGGCAACGTGTGGCACCTCAACTGTTGTTCCTCATCGTCAGGCAGCTGGTCACTTTTCAATGCTGTTTTAGGCTGGCAGAACAGTGCAACATGTAAGTCACCTCGACAGATTTTTCGAGTGAAACTTCTCATCCCATGCATCTTGACTCTAGTGGGCAGCGTGCTCTCGTACGTATTCTACTGGCTGGCGGCCATCGTGGTGCTAGTGTACCTCAAGTTCAAGGAGGTACGACAACGCCCCAACGCGTTTTAAATAACATGAATAACCTCCCTTGTTCACAGGGACGGACAAAACTCCTCGGGGTGGAGTCAGCCAATGGAAAGGCAAAACGTCAGTTGCGCGAACGCAAGGGAGCTAGCATTGCGCTTTCGACAGAGAACGAGCTTGAAGCTAGACCGTCGAGTTAAACCGGCAGCCCACCACGATCACTAATATTGAGACGTCGTCGTGTTCCGATGAAGCGAGGGAGCATCCTCGTGGCCACCCCCATCGGTTTTATTCGCGTGTAATCCAAAAATCCAGTAGTGGGCCCATCAAACACACGCATGCTTCTTGACATGATACCGTCGGCTTGGAGAGCAGGGAGTGTTTTTTTGTGATGCCTTTGTTGATATTGTAGTACTGTACGTAACCCCGCAGGAAATTTCAGTGATTTACTCAGTCCAATGGCAGCTGCCAATCTGCAAACCTAGTAACCGAACATGTACTAGTGGTTTGAGTAAACCTACAACGTAACTGCAAGTTTGGGCGTTTGCTGCATGTGATCCGGACCAAACCGAGGCTAACATAAGAGGCATTTCGAGACAGCGGAATGACAGTAGAATGAAATAACTCAACCGGGGATAGATTTCATATCCACTAAAAAGCAACGTGATCTTATCTGATAACACGGATGGCGCCAGTACCATGGAACATGGAATGACGTGTGAGGGGGATTCAATTTCGAGCTCAGGGGGGTTGCGCACACATGCTTCTCCCATCATTTTACAGCATACATGCTGGTAACAGCCTGCCGAGATTTAAGTTAATGCCCTGCGTTTGGTGCCCACGCACCGTGAACCTGGCTACTAGCCCTTCTATCTAGAAGGGCTAGCGGTATCCCCATGATGCGAGCGTGTCAATTAATGCCGCACGCCGCCATTCGTGGTCAGCCCTCTTTATATTTGAACCCAGTGATAGCGACCCACCGGTGTAATTAAGACCAGGGCAAAGTTGTACAAGTTATCGATTGATGGCCGCGGCTCCACAGAACACCTGGTCGTGAAGACGCCGTTGCGTGTGATCGTGGGCTCGCAGGGACGAGATGCGATCAGGTCCCTGATACCGTTTAGCTGGCATCCTGAGGCCCTGAGCACGATAAGCAGTTTCCGCCGAGCCGTGAATGCCCCTAGAGTTATAAGAGTAAAAGTGAGGCGTGGACTGCAGAAATGACCGTACCTCCATCTTACTAAGTTACATGTCCGAATCAAGTTGTTACCACCCACTGCTATGGAAAAGGCGGTGATTGCGATCATCAAATAGGGCCGGTGAAGACCCATTCGTTTGAAGAACGCATTGTGTGAACGGGCTGTCGTACCTTGCCTTCGATTGAGTTAACTTGTCGTGATGTTCGTCACCCCTTTGCAACGATACCGCGGCAATCGTACACGACAGAACAGATTTTGGGATATTCGAACATGTCTGACAGTTGCCCAGAACGCTCTGAACTTGGGTTTTGTCCACCGTTTAGAAGATCCCAAAAGCTGTTGTGAAGAGCGTAAGAAGAACGATTTTCTGCAAGGTGGTATTGACTTCGCAGGATTGCCTAGATGGCGGCATTGACCGACGTGGTGGCACGGTACGTGTGGAGTTTGATTCTGATGTTGGTCTGGTGACCAAACCGTACTATGAGGCGGTATATGACAATACGAGTTTGGAACTTTGGAACCAGTTTCAATTGGTTGGCGAAGAGACGAGCATGTAGATATGATGGTACAGGTGGACCAAGTGTACTGTGTGACGCAATCATAATGTACAATTCAAGTTTCTGCTTTCAAGAACGAAGTACCGTGGGTGAGCTGCACTGCAGTGTCAGTATGGATACGGTATACAAGATTCAACGGGTCATTCAAGACATGAGTCAAAGATTGAGGAAGGGAAAAAAAGGGGGATCACGATGACTGGCACAGCGGGACATAGCGTAGAGTGTGGAGTGTTCAAGCTGTGAGATCAAATTTGAAGAGGCAGTAAAGTAGCGTTGCGCTCTTGCAAACCGGGCATTCCGGTTTAGCGATCACCGCCTGCGTAATACACCTACCAAGGGACTCGTTCATACAAATCACATTTAAAAAGGGACACTCACTTCTTGCAAAAGATATGCCCACAGATCGTCGCCATCATGTCGTCACAAGGATCTCGCCGGCAGATCCTGCAATGTAGACGGTGGGCAATCGTGCTTATGCTAGGTTCAGCGATGACCACAG
>KN819342.1:368356-389980 GCA_000827475.1 Paxillus involutus ATCC 200175
AAACTGTATAATGCAGTTCTAGACTGTCCTGCTTGACGACGGCTCCATCACAATCCCAGCACACCACGACCGGGTGCTCCGACCCCACGTGCTGTTGAAGAGGTTCGATGGAAGAGAACCGTAATTACAATCAATGAAATTGTCACAAGGTGGATGGTCTTACGTTGCACAGCGCCAGTTCGTCGATGAAAACCTCCCCACATTTGCGACATGTTGGATGACCGAGAAGATGATCTTGTAGCGTGTCATTCGAGCAGCATGACGTCTGGCACCGGTGACATCTAAAAGACATCCGATCCTCCTCTAGGTGTTTCAGTAGCGATGACTCGTCGTCAAACTGAATGTGACAGAAAGAGCAGCGAAGTCCCAGTTGGGAAATAGTCTTGCGGGAAGCACAGACGTGACCCTGAAGGTCCTCCACAGGACCATCCTGACTGCCAGTAACACCAGACGCATTGCTCCTCGCATCATCATAAGCCGACGAAAGAGGAGATGCAGAAAGTCGCTGGCAGATTGAGCAGGTGCAAGGCTGCGTCACGCTGGGTGAGCTGATAACTGTGCTGGACAAGTGATGAAACTTCTCGTGGGCATCCTTCTCGTGTATCGTATGGAACTTGAGACTACAGTGACTGCACTGGAAAGTCCCGTTGTGTTTCGTTTCCTCGTGCTCCTGATGAGGTTCTTTATGTTTGGCGTTTTCGTGCTGCAAGCGAGCATTATCAGAAGTGAAATCGGAATCACAGTGCCGACACTCAAACACCGGTGGATGTTCAGCATCTTCATGGTCCCGTCGAGCATCGTCAGTGGTGAATTTAAGGTCACAGTGCTGACACTCGAATCGAAGTGGATGTTTAGTACCTTGTATGCCAGGCGCGCTTGATACTCGCGCTTGCCACCTCCACTGCGACAGAGTATGTTTTTCTGTGGCGTGTTGGTCGAGGGCTTGCTGTGAGTGGAGTACCGTGTCGCAGGCATCACAGTGATAACGTGGAGAGTGTTCGTCTTCCTTGTGTTGTTCCAAGCCTTGGTGGGTAGTAAACATGCGCTTGCAGAAAAGACACTCGAATAGAGGATGTTTGCTTGTTTTATGCTGGTCAAGCACATGCTGTGAGGGGAGTAGGGTGCCGCATGTGTCACAGCAAAAAGAGTGTTCAGCCTTTTCGTGTGCTAGGCGCCCTTGGTCTGTGGTGAACTCGCGCTCGCAGTGTAGAGACTCGAACAGTGGATGGTTGTCTGTGTCATGCTGGTCGAGCGCTTGCTGCGAGTGGAGTACGGTGCCGCATTTGTCATAGCAAAAAGAGTGTTTAGCCTCCTCGTGTGCTAGGCGCCCTTTGTCGGTGGTAAACTCACGCTCGCAGTATACACACTCGAACAGAAGATGTGCGTCTGTTTCATGCTGATCGAGCGCTTGCTGCGAGCGGAGTACGGTGCCGCATTTGTTACAGCAAAAAGAGTGTTTAGCCTCCTCGTGTGCTAGGCGCCCTTGGTCGGCGGTAAACTCGCGCTCGCAGTATAGACACGCGAATAGAGGATGTGCGGCTGTTTCATGCTGGTCGAGCGCTTGCTGTGAGCGGAGTACGGTGCCGCATTTGCCACAGCAAAAAGAGTGTTTAGTCTCCTCGTGGGTCAGGCGCCCTTGGTCTGTGGTAAACTCGCGCTCGCAGTATAGACACTCGAACAGAGGATGTATATCTGTGTCATGCTGGTCGAGTGCATCCTGCGAGTGGAATACGCTGTCGCATTTGTCACAGCAGTAAGAGTGTTTAGCCTCCTCGTGGGCCAAGCGCCCTTGGTCTGTGGTAAACTCGCGCTCGCAGTATAGACATTCGAACAGAGGATGTTTGTCTGTGTCATGCTGGTCGAGTGCATCCTGCGAGTGGAGTACGCGGTCGCATTTGTCACAGCAAAAAGAGTGTTTAGCCTCCTCGTGGGCCAGGCGCCCTTTCTCGGTGGTAAACTCGCGCTCGCAGTATAGACACTCAAACACAGGATGTTTGTCTGTTTCGTGCTGGTCGAGGGCTTGCTGCGAGCGGAATACACTGTCGCACGTGTCGCAGCAATACTGTGGTGAGTGTTTGACTTCCATGTGTTGGTCCAAGGCTGGCTCAGTGGCGAACTCCTTGTCGCATGTCTGGCAACACCAATGCCGCCTCGAGTCTTTGTGCTGCCTCGTCATCTCTGTGAGCATTGAGAATTAGCTGCAAACATAGCACTGACCATACGAACGGCGTTATCGTCCACGAAGAACCGTCCGGGACAAAGGGGGCAGACTAGCATGGTGGCCAAATGCTCTTTGTATGCGGTATGTGCAGCCTTCAAGCTGTAGCGACAGATGTTCAATCGGCAGGGATAGCCTACGAGTGTGCTGGTGACACAAGCCAACTTGAACGTAACCAACTTGTTCACACGGTTGGATTAATATTGGTAACTTGAATAAACAGGGGCCTCATGGCAATCGAACTTTCTGATCGACTACCAGACAGCGTGAACCAATTTAAGGTCTTCCTCTATGACCGACGATCCCCCGCTCACAGCTTGTGGCGCCGGGGAGGGACTCCGCATGCTCGACTCACCAACTTGAGGACTCAAGGGATGAACATAAATCATCGGATTTACGACACTCATATTAAAGGACACCATGGACAGCACTAGAACTGGAACAAATTACTACCCTCACCACCCTCCATCCGAGCGACTTGGATTCAAGCCCACGCATCGATGCGGAACAGGGAATACAACAACGTCGGCGCCTCACAAACTGGACAGTGCGAGTCTCTCATAACTACTTTCGAAATGCATCTGCGACAAGGTGAGTGTGCTTGTTCATGCCAAGCCAACCGACGCCGCACGTACTGATAACAAAACAAATGGCCACACATAGTCACTGTCGGTTCCCGGCACTCGTCACTATAACAGGACCTGCAATGGTAAGATGGCCCAGACGATTCGTCGGGCTTCCTGCTGTGTGTATGAAGCGCCGCATGATTTGCCTTGCCATTCGTCCACTTCCTAGCCCCGCGTTTAAGAGCTGAGAATCGTGGTAGTTTGCTGACACCTGCATTTGCACGCCATAAGATATCAGAGACTGGAGGTGATAGAATAAATCCACACCATTTCTCCTGAAATGCCCAGCCCCTGTTCTAGGGAGTGACACCGGCGGATCGACGGACGAGTCACTCGAAGTGGACTGTCTGTCCCACACTGGCTCTGACATGATGTTATCTTCAAACCGCACCTCACGACGACGTTCACCCAGACCAAGTCCCGTCGAGGATAGAATTGGTGAAGTGCCGGGACTGTGAGAAGCTGGAGGCGACGACGGCCCTTGAGGCTGGTGGGTAAGAGATAGATATGCTCGTGCTTCACGAAGGTAATCCGGAGTCACATTCGCAGAGACATTGATGCCGGCAGACTCGGGGGAGATCGAACTTGGACATGCGGAAATACTAGAGGGCAACGTTAACACAGCCTCCCGTACCTCGACGAAAGGAATCCGAACTACCTTGCACAAACACTGAGCTGCGTTGAGCTTGGAACCACCAAGCTCAGCTGCGGCATGCTACGTTCGGGAGATACAACTTGTTCTACTGCATACGTAACGTTCATCCCCTTGGATGAAGAAGTCGAATGAGAATGAATTGATCCTTTAGACTCGCAACTGCTCGTCGTCCAACCTGATGTTGTAGACGACGGCGATGCGGCTTCCGGATCGGGTAACTTGACAACCGGAGAAATCAGCTTGGGAGAGTGCGTAAAGGAGCTGCTCGAATCGCTATCGACAATTTTGTTCACGACTGCGACCACATGCACCGCTTGAGACAAAGGGACCAAAGGGGCAGTGTCGGGGCGTGGACTGAAGGGGCTACGGAAGTCAAGTGATGGGATTGTCTGTGTGCTAGACATGAGAGGGGTCCCAACTAATGGGATCATTGACAGGGGAGAATGGTTAAATTCGGGGGACCCGTCTGGGGCCTGATTTACATCCAAAGATGGTAGCTGAATGGTCGGCTGACTCGGCTCCCGTTGCTGTTCATCGTTCGGGAAACCTTGGTCGACAGAGAGCGTGGAACTGCGTGAATGAGATCCCGACGAACTGCTCTGGAAAGTTGACTCGGTAGTCAACCTCTGCGATGTAGGACTGGAGTAACCACTTAAGCTTGGAGGCAGGGCGATGAACGACGCATACGGGAGACTAGCACTGCCCTCGAAACCCCACTGGGGGTCGAATGCTCGTCCAGGAGGACTTAGTGGGGGGCTCGAAAGATCGGCATGAGCCCTAATCCGGTCGTGGTTGTCTTCAGAAACGGTTAGAGGCTCCAGGTCCTGGGGGTCACCAAAACTCGGTCGGTGGCTGACAAAAAGGTGCTAGTAGGCGAGAGGCTCGATCAGTATCACGCTTTATTCGCTCAGTTTCAGGCCTCACATGTTGATACGCATCCGTGTCAGCGAACCTGAGGTCGCAATCTACGCATCGAGGATGACTGGCGAAGTGTCTAATATGATTGCGTAGAATATCAGGGGAGTCAAATTGCCATTGGCAGAAGTAGCAATGGGATTCGGGATGTGCGGAAGCCCCGTGCTGCAAGGCGTTATGGTCAAGGGAAGAAAGTGATTGAAAGGTTTCGCACTCACATCAGCAAAATCGAACTGGTCATTGAAACCGATGTGACACTTTTCGCACTTGGGATGTTTCCGCGAGCTTAAGTAATGTGCAGGGAGTTCATCTTGATCGAAAAGTGCGCCGTCACACGTATCACAAGCAAAGCGGGGATGGGTTTCTTCGACGTGCTGTGAACCCCAGGCACGCTGATCAGCGATGTCGATTGAGAACCTTAATTGAGAACAGGCACTTACGGCGGTGTATACGTCGCTGTTCTCAAATGCAATACCACATTTCTCACAGAGGGGGTGAATCTCGTTCGGGGACTCCTTATAATGTTGAAGGAGCTGAACTTCTTCAGTATACGCTGTACCGCACGAAGTACACTGGTACGGGGCGCGATGCTGTTCCAGATGATCCTCCAGGGCTTTCGTGTCCATGTAGACACCGTCATGGCAAATGGGACAAGAATGGACCGTAACGGTATGGACGTCTAGATCTGTTTGAGACGAGCAAGCGTGGTGGCATAGCTCGCACTCGAAGATAGGCTTGTGTTTGGCGGCTACATGGGCTTCCAGGGCAACCTGGAGGGAAAACAGCCCGGGACATTGTTCGCACTTGAAAAACGTGGGAGAGCTGGGCTTTGGGCTGGGCTTTGGGGATGGTGGGTGCGCTAAATTCGCGTGCTGACGCAGTGGCGTAAGCACACGAAGTCTTCTTAACACCAAGCTGGCAACTCACCATACGTAATGCGGCATCGTCTTCAAAGCCGACTTGGCAACGCACGCAGATCGGGTGATCATTATCTGCGGCGGCGAAGTGAAGAGCGCGCTCCTGTTCCGATCGGTACCTCGTCCCGCACTTCTTGCATCGAATAGGATGGGAATGCTCGACCATATGATCGGCCAGAGTCCCGGCATTCCTCAAGATTCCATCTCGACAAACAGCGCACGAATGAATCGTGTTGACGTGGTCTTCTAGTGCAGTCGGGGAGGAGCAGGCAAGGTGACATATGACACATTTTGCTGCAGAAGGGTGCTTCGTGGCGGCGTGTGCTTGTAACGCTTCCCGGCTATTGAATCCTTTATTGCAAAAATCGCAAACGACCTGACCATTGTTCTGAGAACCTGAGGGGCCAGTCTTGCTGCCTCCAGACTGTGAGCTCGCAGGACGGGCGATGGCTGGACAGTAGCGTCCATGGGAAACTAGGATTTCCTCGGAGGTAAACACCGCATTGCAAGCGCTGCACTGAACCTTGTTGTGCACCCGTTTAAAATGGCCGTTCCACTCTATCAGCGAAGAGAACGTCAGGCTGCACTTCGAGCATGGAAACTTGCGGTGGGAAACTCGGTGGGTTTCTAATTCCGCAAGGGAGTCAAAGCGCGTTTCACACTCACTGCAGCGGTGAATAACGCGCTGCTCGGTACTACGCTGTCCGTTTGCCAGTGAATGGCCGTTCACGCCAGTCGAGGACGAGGACGATAAAGGGCTGTGAGCGTCTGCTTGATGTCGGGAAAGGTCTTCGGGGGCCGTGAAGTTGCGGGAACACGTCGGGCAAGGCAAGTAGTAATGTTGCTTAGCCTGCTGGTGGCTGAGCAGCCCACCTGGAGTGGTAAATTTCTTGTTGCAGACGCTGCATTGGGTGGAGGCAACGAGCTGCTGAGTAGGGGAATGTGCCTCGGAGCTGTTGTGCGCTTTCAACGAATGCACTTGCCGCATATGCTGCAGAATAGTTAGACTGTGCTCTTTAGCGAGAGAGTAGCTAACCTACATCGGCTAAATCGCTGATTTCAGGGAACGAACGCTGGCTGCTGGTTGGGCAAATCAAGCAAAGAGGCATTGGTGTAAGGATCGTAGTTTCTGTTATAAAGTTCATCCATGCTGGCAGGAACAGTCTTTTAAGAAACCGTTGCCCCAGTACACGACTCAGCCGCGTGTTTTGGCAGCTGTTCACCTCACTTCGAATTCCCAACTGACCAGATGCGGATCCGTGTGTCTAGAAGCCTGACTTCACAGCATGCTTTTCCAATGCGTGTTTCAGAAAACACCGCAGGGCTCATATGAAGTTGACGAAGCTTTTCCTGTTGATCCGGCCTTCGGAGGGTTAATGAGGTGGGAACCTTGACCTGCTGCTGGCACCACTTACTATGGCTACTAATGAAAAATGTGCGTTGGCGAGGTCATCCTGTTTCTGAAGTGCAGTTCGTTCACTCATCCATGGTGAACTTGGAAGCGTGGAAGGATGAGATCTCAGTGAGAGCTCGGAAGAACTCCGGGCCAATTGAAATTTGACAGTGAACAAGACCGACATGCTGGAAAAAATGCAGATTCAGATATTATCATATGCACAGTACTCATGGTGGAGAACTTGAAGTAACGGCGACTAGTATCTTGCTTCAACTCTTTGTAGTAGGTCTGACCTATAGGCTAGGGGAGACTACTAATAAGCTATTACTAGTACCTGGATCTGACTTATTCGGAACAACGTTACTTTGCTGCTAGCCGCTTCAAGTTCCACTCCCAACTTCCAAGAGACTGCCTCGCAGAGATCTAACATGTCGATCATTCTGTCGCCAGGAGAAAGGGCCGCAGGCTTGCCTTGGAACGTATGCGGTACTGTACAATAAATATGAATGAAACAAAATACCCATACACGATTACAGAGCGTGATTGTCTCCGCACATACCTTCGAGCACCGAACATCGAAGTTGACCGCCAGTGGTGTAACAATTAGTCGATGAAAAACTTGTAAGCATCTCTCCAAACTTTGTTCCCGTCACGCTCTATGACATCCTGGATGTATGCACGACGTCAGCAATCACATTTAGTAGCGGCGTTGTTCTGAGCACTAACCCCATGGCAAGGAATGATTCGGTCAAAGTCCCAAGAAGCGACCGTCCTTGCGTCGCGCTTCATGGCGCTGGAAAAAGAGTGACAAGACATCTGTCCGAGACGCTAGCGGAAAGGACTTCTGGCACTTACGCGACGTCCACGGAGATGCCTTCGATAACTTTCCGGTGGGCCCACGAATCAGGCTTCAGCGTTGCTTGAGGAATCCACCTCGAGCACTTGGAGTACTGTCAATAGTTGAGATGGTGATGACTATTGCGGAGTCCCACTGAGACTCAACTTGTTCGGTAGCTGGCAGATTGAGAAGCAGGTCTGCTTCAATCAGAGACTTGGAAGCAACGTGAAGGAATGCGACATCTTTGTTCCGGAACCCGGAGAAATAACTAGTGACAGTCAGGTTCACCCCCAGACAATGACGGTCTCCGTCCTCTCTCAAACTTACCAATGTTTGATCTTCAAGACAGGTCAGTTGATATATATACAATATGTCGCAGTCACTTACGTCGCCTTCAAAACCGTACTGCGCATCGGGTGGATCACGGCCCCATACTGATACAAGTGACCTCAAATGCTGCACCTGGACATCGATAAATGAAACGTACGTCCGTCAAAAGGAAACGTCTGATCAGTCATTCCCCGGATAGTATCGGCCACTCCGATGACTTTTGCATCAGGGTAAGCCCTCTTGAACTCTGGTAAAAAGAGATGGTGGACAGCGTCCGGGTTGATGATGTATCTTGAGGGAGGGTCACAATAAGCCAAGCAAAAAAAGCGTATGAGGCCATACTTGACATTTCCAAGCTCGTTTATCTTGGCTTTCGTCTCAGCATCCAAAGTGGTCGAGGCAAGTACCCAGACGCCACCATCTTTCAGTTTGATGGCCGTAGATCTTCCGCCCATAGGAAATACTCCATATCTCGCGAAAGGACTGAAGGAAGGAACTGTGAGTCATATAAGCCAATATATAGCAAGAAACGAACCGAGAAAACGTCCAAACGTCCTTCGCGACCTGTTTTAAGTGGTGAAATGATGCAATATTTACTGCCACTCATATGCTGGGCGTGATTCAAGACGACTTACCTCGCGGATGACCGTTTCGCTCATTGTCTAAGGTTGTCGTTAACTTGTTGGTTGCTTCGTTGCACGAAAATTTATTGATATCGTTCAACTTGCGTTTACTAGCTGCGGATGTTGTGGTGGGGTTTTCAGGTGACGTCACGGCCCACGGGTCGCACTAAGTCACCAATACGAGAAATCATTTTGAAATCATTGTTGAAACAGATTCTTCGTTTTCATCATGTTCTCGCAAAAATAATCCTATATGTTCTAGACCCAGCCAGCCAATCAGGGGCCTGGATTATGTTTTATGTAGGAAAATTGTTAAAACATAGTCTCTGATTGACCCATGTTCTCACAGACTCACAGTGTTTTGTCTAGGAACATCGGTTTTTGCCTGCGGTGGTACTGCTACCAGGCATCTTATATCGAAGCAAACGAAGCATAATGTTAATGTTATTTACTGTGATGCGACTAGGATGAAGCACCAAGAAGCCACCCGACAGATTACGACGTAAACATCTACAGCATCCAACCAGATCATACACAACAAGAATCAAGTACTTTCGTCATTGGTCGCTTTCTTCAGCGTATCCTGCCAATCCAAGGCTAGCTTTGTCAAAGTCTTACTTCTCGCTGCATGAAAAAAGTCAGGTGGTGCTGCTTGACAAAGGGATAGGAAGCTTACCAAAGACAGAGAGCACTTCACGTAGAAGATCACGTTTGAGCATGCCAACAATTGTCGGACACCAATCGTCTCTTCCAGGCCTCCTAAAAGGAGCATATCAGCCGTCAGCCAAGGTACACCTACCAAACGCACGCACCAAAACACAGGCCCGAACAAATCCCTAATCAACTCTTCCGCTTTCGCCCTGAATCCCTCATCCGCAATCTTTTTCGCATACAACAACAACGCCTGTTTATACTCTGTTGGACTGTCCAGAGCTTTGGAAGCATGCATCTTTGACTCCAAATGTCCGAGCGTCAATGCTGTATTCCACCATTCTGGTCGCTCTCTGTGTTCGCTGGTGCCTGCAGTAGTGGAGATGGCGCCTTCAATAGATGCGACAACTTCTCTGTTGGAACGTTGGCGGCCTTGCCAGACATCGGAGCCCTCAGCCCACCAGCGCTCGCTTAGTTTGATCCACGAGGAAAGTTGGGGGTCGTAGGAGTACGTTATCCCGGAGGAACATTGGATGACGGGTGCGCCATTCGGCCGAATGGTCGCAGAGAGTATGGTGCAGTTAGGAGTGCTGATCAGTGAGTCGACGGAAACAGGTGGAAAATATGCGGATTGCGACTTGACATTTCTATTTGGCTGTCAAGTTGGTATCAGATTCTACAATGAATTGAGTACTCACATGCAACTCAACCGCCCCAACGTGGACAACAACAGCAGTGCTGATTTACAGCTATGGATCATTGCACACGGTGAACCTAGACTTAACGTGGACATGATCCTGGCGCAATGACGGTTATCAGCTTTGTGGATGGAAGCCTACGCAGCGTTGGTGTAGCATACCTTCTGCCAGTGTGTGAATATATATTCACCGAGCCGTCTTGCGTAGCAACTGCACAGAATGATGGTGATGCTGTCAATGCTACCACAGGCGACGGTAGATAATCCAACCACTGGGTCTGCTTGCTGCTCACAAACAGCACCTCAGTCGGACCATCTCCCTCCGAATTCCGGCCCTCCAGCACATCCTCACTCCCGTCCACTTTTAGCACTTAACAATGTCAATACAGGAGGGGACGGCAATACTTCGGCAGAGCGTAACGCAGGCAGTGCGTCCCATGTTTCACCTACTCGAGCAATCTCACGGACGGCAACGCTCTCCCGGTTTCTGTCACCGCCCAATGTTCGAGGTCTGACAGGGCGATCATCAAGCTCCATTACTGAGGCTTTCCGCTTGCCTTTGGGCATTTCCGGTGAAGATCCTTGATCAAGGGAATCAATGGGTACTTCCATGTCCATGGAACCGCCCATCTCAATGTCTGCATCAAACCCACGCATGCTGGGCGCCGGAGAAACAGAACGAGAGACGGGTGCCGCCCTTGCTGCTAGTGGCCGCCTTTCAGAGGTGCTAATACCGAGAGCGTTGCCATTTACGGGTCCTCGGCCACTGACAGAAGGGGCAACCTTGGAGAGAGTAGTCGATGCGGAAGGTATGCTAGACATGAGGACGGGCTGGACGTGTTTCTTTTTACTCTTCTTTGCGACGAGCCTGTTGATTTGTTCGCCACCGTTGACGGCACTCGTACCGAAGCCTGACTGGGACGCTTGTGTAGATGCACGGGGAGTAGGAGAGGGTGGTGGAGTGATACGGGACGCTGAGGGAGCGTGCTCTCCCTCACAGCTGGTACCATGAGAAAAACCTTCAGGAACTGGGGGAGGGACAAAGCCGAATTTCTGCAGGTACTGCGCTTGTGCACCGTAAGGTGCTATGCCTTCTAATTCTTCAGCGTCGAAATCAAACACTGCGACAGTGCCATCGGAGGAAGCGGCGTAGAGGGTGAGCCCGTCCCGCGACCTGAAATGTCTAAGTAGGTGGAGGACTTGCAAGAAAACCGTGCTCGGCTTACCAACTCAAATCCATGATTTGCCTCTCAAAGACCTCCCGAGCCACAATAAGAGGCCGAGCGGACTTTGTCTGCCAGATGGAGACGGACCTATCATCAGCCCCGAGAGCAACGACTGAACATATATTCGAGGTTGCTATGGGTGCACTCGGGTTGCGCAGGAAGATGTGCGGGTTATAGGACTATATACCGTCACTTCCCGTCCAAGAAAGTTGGAGCTTCATGACTCACTGCAACTTCGACGGTATTCTCATGACCAACGAGACTAATCTCGGAGGTCCAAAGTCCCCGCGTTATAACAGCTGCAATGAAAACAAATCCCCTGTTGTTTGTAGCATTGGAGGCTGTGATGTGGGCACCATCGGGTGACCAGCTAACATCGTATGTGAGGTTTCGGCAAACGAGGAGATCAGGAAACCCGACCTTAGACGACGGAAGAATGTGCTGCCAGGAGAGTCCTCGAATGGCTTCCTGATTTCTGCCTCTAAACCCCAGTCAGTAGTGCGCCATATTTTGACAGATTTGTCGTCCGACTGGGTGGCCATAAATTCCCCCACAGGGTCAAAACACACTCCCTTAACAAATCCGTTATGTTGGTCTAGTTTTCTTATTCGTTCTAGAGTAGTGTGTTAGGCACATTGTTGGATGGAGGGATTGCCCTGTCGAAAACTAGTGACAGTGCTCACCCAGCGTGTAGCCACACCAAACGATGACGTTTGAGTCTAGGCCGACTGAGGCTAGATAGCGATCCTCTGGTGCCCACGCGATATCCGTTACATCTGCATGGAAGGATATGTGTGTGAATTGAGCATCAAAAGAATGGGTAAGTACCGCTCTCGTGTCCAGGTAACCGTTTCAGCGGTTTCCAGTTTTCGATGTTGATTTCATTGGAGCCAAAAACCTTTCCTCGACCTGACCTGTTCCATGTGCGCACATGTGGTGAGGTGAGCGGCATGATGACGCATATATTGGCCAAAAGTACGCACGGATCTAGGTCCCAGATCATGACAATTTCATCATCACTCCCACTCGCCAACCACCGCCCTGAATGTGCCCACCGGACTGTGAGGACTGGGCCTGTGTGCATGCTGAGTGTGCATAAGGATTTTGGTGGACGATTGGAACGCTCGGAGGCAGAATTCAAAATCGGCTTGGTACTCCATATGCGGACTTTTGCGTCGAGTCCTCCTGTTGCGATTCGTGAGCCATCCGGATGGACATGGACGGAGAATATTGACAGGCGTTTGGTATCTTTTGCACTATCTGGTAGCACATGTGAGCAGACATTCTGGTTATTGTGGGACCAGCTAAACCTTTGTGCATGACCCATGATGGCTTTGTGAACCTCATTGTGCTGAGCCTGAACGCGCGAAGACTGTCGAGAACAAGCAGAACGATTATAGGCAGGTGACGTTTAGGGTGAAGTAGCACTAGGGCAGTTCAATCGCACGACAGCCCCGCGGTCACGTGCGTGAGTGACGAGTTCTATCTTAGGTCCCAGACCCAACAATTTCTCGTCACCTGCGCTCATACGACCTTTTTGAATGTGCCCACAAGACTACTAGTACAAGGACTGCGCTGATGCGCATACTAACGTAAGTTTACTCGGTTAAACATACATAATAAAGACCTCGGAGAATTCAAAATCGGCTTAGTATTCCCTATGCCCACTTTTGCGTCGAGCTCGGAGCCCTTCCAGTTGCGATTCGTGAGCCATTCACATGAACATGAACGGATGATATTATCTGATAGCACGTGTAAGTAGACCTTGTTGTTGTGGGACTGGTTGAACCTTACCCATGACGACTTTGTGAACCTCGTTGTACTGGACATACGAACACCGTCGAAGGCAAGCAGTGAGGCACTGGTCAGCGCCGAACGATGTTCAGGTCCAGTACAAATGATATCTATCTGAATCAGCAAAGGTGGGCTTTGATCGCCTCGTTTGATATTCGTTGCAAGCATCAGATGATCGGATCACACCGTGGAATAGCGCTGTATGCCTGAAATACGAGTTTGGACGGTGTGCCGGATGGTCCTACGAAACAAAAGTCATGTGTGGGACCCATTCACCAACCCTCGTTATCGCAAAGTCTTGCACAATCGCTGGCTCAGCATTCGTTCTGCACGCCATCAAGTCCTTAGTATTGCCACCATTGGAGCCACTGGCAACAGAAGAAACCTGAAGTCGTTCGCCAGAGCATCATGCGGTCACGGTGTCGTCCATATCTTGGCGATGCCCTCCTGATCACGCTCCGGCGCTATGCGTGCCCTGTGGTCGACCAGCTTTCGTGGTAGTAACTCCTGTCCGTAGTCGTGATTGCTGGCTCCGTCGACGGAGTGCGCGTGAATAATTTTGAGGGGAGCAAAAGAAGGCGCATCCAATGCAAGATCTGTGAAAAATGTTTCTAATTTAGTAAGTGGCAATCCATAATTGGCATACTTAGTTCATATAACACCACATCTACTAATATCTACCATTTTTCCAGTTGATAACAACAAAACCACTTCAGTGGGCCTCTCCATACCCTTATCATATTGTCATCCTAGAGCGTATCGCTTTGGAATGAACAACCCGTCTTACCACGTTATCAGGTTCCTCGTGGTGAGCCTTCCTCGTGATGCCTTCTCGTGATGGACTAGACTCAGGTTATCAAGTTCGGGCCCCTTGTTGCAAGAAGGCGCAATCTCGGCGTCATGTTCGTCCGATACCTCTTTAATTTCTTCGTTCCTTAAGACCTTACTAGGCCTTACGATTCAACTGTCTCGTGTCTACCGTCAATCGTCTGGTTGCACATTGGATGTTCCTGGCTCCTCAGATCTGCCACTTATTAGCGTTTCAGCATCCAATAGCTGCAATTCCTGGCTCATATAACGAACTATGATGCAATGTTTCCTGCTCCAAGTTCACCATCATTGATTGCCTTTTGCACTTGGGCGTCTACCTACTAATTCGCAGCGGAGTCGCCATCGGTCTTTGTTGGTGCGTCAATTATTACCATAGGGTTATCTTAGTTGACCGTTTCATCCCCGCGGATGATGGTGTGCTCTAAGAAGGCTGCCGCCGTGCCTTATCTTTTCTGAATACTTAAGGCTCATGATCTAGAGGTTCTATTGATCCTTGCGATGGCGACCCCCAGCCTTCCCTATGCCATCGAGGCAACAACGACCACTGGAGTTTTGTCCGATGGGTCTAGGTCCTCGTCCCCAATCGACAAGTCATCTAGTGGCAAAGATAGCGTGTTAGCTCACGATGAACGAATCGTTTCAGATTTGGTTGACGAGGATGAGGAGCAATTCTCTTGGTCTAAAGCCATATTCCGCAGGCGACCCCTCAATCGTCCCCCTGATCTTGACGCTATCGCTACAAAGCGCTCGGCGTTCGACGATCCCAATCTCGCCTCTCACTACTGGCCGAAGAAAGACTACGAAAATATTCATCGTTTCAATCCCGCAGCGAGGTGGACATATAGAGAGGAGAAGGTCAGTTTCTCTACGTCACAAGTTGCCTGTAGATATGCTCATTCCTCATTCTGGTCAAGGCGGTCGTGCGCAAGATTGATTGGAAGATCATGGCGATGGCGGCTATTGCATTTTCGGCGCTCAACCTGGATCGCAGCAATATCAACCAGGCGAATTCGAGCACTATTCTCCCGGATTTGGGATTAACTACGGATGGTGATTGTTGTGTCACCGAGGGTCCACTGAATGCTGATCCCTTGCGCCACCAGACTTCAACCTCGGAAACACCGTTTTCCGTCTTTCGTTCCTTTGCGCCGAGCTGCCATCCCAGCTTGTCTCCAAGCGGGTGCGTCAGTCTTCCCGGTTTGAATACCTTTGATTCACATCAACAGGTCGGTCCCGATCGCTGGATACCGGTTCAAATTTGCCTCTGGAGTAAGTCAATCGTCCATTTTTATACAGTTTCTGCTCACGAAATTATATTAGGTATCGTGACGCTTTGCCAATTCTGGCTCACAGGAAGGTCCTCATTCCTCGGGTGCCGTGCATTACTTGGGTGCGAAGCCTTCTTCCTTACCTGTCTTTGACCTAGCATCTGAAGCCATGTCTGTGCCAGCCTGCTCCAAGGAGGGTATGACGTAACCTGGCCTCATCCGAAGAACTGGACTGATTTGTATATACCTTCTAGCTTCATACCTGACCTCGTTTTATACCTTTCATGTCCGTTCGTCCACTTCTGGTCCAATCATGCACTCATCTCTTCTAGATTTCTATAACAAGACGGAACTGCCCATCCGTCTAGCTCTGTTCTGGATGTCGAGCAACTTGTGTAGTATCGTTGCCAGTTTCTTGGCCTATGGAATTCTACACCTTGATGGCGTTGCCGGTCAGGCTGGGTGGAGGTCAGTCGTTCATTTCAAAAGTAACATTCGCCTCTCAATTCACATGGCTTATAGGTGGTTGTTCATGATAGAGTAGGTAGAATGACTATTCCATGATACCGTGGCTAAATCAGGCTGGTTCCATAGGGGATTGATAACGCTCGTCATCGGCATCGCCACTTTTTTCAACATGCCTGCTTCACCCACGCAGAGCAAGACGTGGTTCAGACCGAAGGGATGGTTCACCGAACGTGAGGAGGTCATCATGGTCAACAGGATCCTCCGTGATGACCCGACCAAGGTGATAAACAACCCGTGTCTCAGGCTCCGTCATGTGTTGCTAAACTATCGTTAGGGCGATATGCACAATCGCGAGGGTTTGACCCCGAGACGGCTTTGGACTGCCGTCTGCGATTATGACATGTGGCCCTTGTACATCCTGTGAGCAAATATACCTATCGTGCGACGGGTCCTGACCGATGTGGTCCACAGCGGTCTTATGTTCGGGATACCCATTACACCTCCTTCCACGTACCTTACCCTCCTACTTCGCAAAGCGGGGTAAGCAAAAATTGAATATGTGTACTTGCTGACATATCACTAAACCACTGTCACAGGTTCAATACCTTTAAAACCAACCTGCTAACTATCCCATCACAGGCAATGGGAATTGTAACCATGTTCATCATCACACTCGTTTCAGAATCGGTCGGCGAACGTACATTCGTCGCCATGATGGAGGACGTGTGGGTTCTTCCGTTTTTGGTGGCTTTATACGCCCTACCCTCCAGTCCAAACCCGTGGATATTTTTTGTCAGTATCTCTGGGGCACTCGTTCTTGGGGTAGAAAGGCTTTAACGATTTTACAGGGAGTAGTCACTGGACTCTTATCATACCCGTAGGTCTCCGCCTTTCTCCGTCAGCCCATTGGCTGATCTCAATGTGTCAGTTATACGCACCCCATCCAGGTAGGCACCGTGGTGAATTAGCATTCTATGAAAAAACTGAAATGTACCTGACAGGTTGGATGGTGCTCTCGGAACTCTGGTGCGGTGGCGAGTCGCACCGTCAACGCCTCTTTGTACAACATGTGTGCATTGTGTGCATTTCCTTTGTCGCTCATACTCTTATAACCCAACCCAGGTTCGTCCAAGCAAGCAGTATTATCTCGGCTCAGATATACGTGGCCAGCGATGCTCCTAGATGTCCGTATCTTTCTTCCCACCTGGCTCATGCACATCAACTGACAGTTGCACCCTTCCTTTTGTAGATGAACGTGGCAATCGAATCCTCATCATTATCTGCTGCATCAACCTGTTCGTTTTGTACCCTGGGACAAAAGCGTATTATATCTGGCGTAACCGTCAGCGTGCCAAGATCTGGGACGCGATGACACCCGAAGTAAGCCTTTGAACTTATGATACGTCGTGGCGACTGAACCGATTGACGGTTTGCCGTAGGAGAAATCGCATTATCTTACCACGACAACGGATGCTGGCAATAGGAGGCTTGATTTCCGTTTCGCACATTAAGTGCGCATGCACAAGGTGGTGGTGTTTCCTGAGCATGTTAAAGCTTGCAAGGTTGAATGCCTCCGTTAACAATTTCACGTCCTTTAAATATTAAATGTACATTAGAATTCTTTTGGCGGTGTCCAAGTTAGGTTGCCTTTGGGGCAAAATGCTTCCGATGTGTTGTGGGCGCCTGTTGTTCATATTGTAATTCTCATGATACTGGAATTTGTCGATAACGGATACTATGCGCAAGATATGCGCACACCTAGTAATTCACATCGTACCGACTGATATTACCTATGCCACATCAACCCGAACTCTCCAGTTCGCACTTCCGAACTGCAGCTAAGTCTTCCGCATCTCGGCCGCTACTGTCGGTAAAGGCAGCTCGGAAGCGAATCACCAGCGAGGAGAGCACTTCCGATTCATTGTCTGGCGGTGGCCATTCAGCTGTCGCAAGAAGCAATCAGCACGATGGCGAGTTACGACCTGGATGTGCGATTGATTCGCTCCTGATGAATGACCGTTCTTCAGACTCGGACTCAGACGCTCTCCAGAGGCGTTCGAATCAAGGTGACCCCCACATGATAGTACGAGTTACGATGGCTTATCGACGCGTCTTGATGAACACAAGCAGCTGCGGGAGGTCATCGTCGACCAAACTCGTCCACGAAAACCGCAAAAAGAGTGGCATTTAACGTTCAAGATGATTCAGCGAGCGACGATGGAACAGTACGTGCGGATCCATCGCAACATCGAGGACGCAATAGTCTCCCCACCAAATCTGGGGCATTCTTCTTGAAATCGCCCCCGGCGAAACAGAGTGGGCCGAAAAGAGGTACTCTCAACAATCTCCGCTTTGCACGAATACTGTATAATCACTCTCTCTCCAGGCCAGCCACCGCGGAGTGCTGCCCCAAACCCTTGTAAGCACTCAGCTCCAGAAGTATGAGCAAGTCGCTGAGAATTTCCAAGTGGACAGCACTAACTATAAACCTACGAAATCCACCCGTCGCTACCGTCTTAGCGGAGCTGAACTGATGTCGTGGAAGGGCAAATTCGCTCGAAAAGAGTATGAGGGAGGCGGGAAACGCTACTCACGCATGTCGATCGGTGGCGCTGGGCCATCTCGATCATCCGGGATCTCAGATGTCACAGACACAAAAGGTGCAAATCGGAAGTGGTATGTTCGTGATGGGACTGTTGTACCAACAGGGAGCGGCGGATCTGAGGGCTCTGATGACGAAGATCTCTATGGGTAAGCTGATCAGCTACGCATGTCCGCCGCGGCACTCTTGGGGCTTACAAGCCTGTGACAGGCCGCCCAAACTGAGCACAACTAAAGCCGCCCGAAAGTTCCAGGTCGGCGTCAAGTCAGTTCATCAGCCACCCGGCCCCAAGAAACCTGTGCATGAGATCGAGATAGATGCCATTGACAAGGACGACTATGAGGCTCAGGATACGGTAGACGATGTTGCTGATGAGCCCGCCTACGATGCACCGGTGGCCACCGCATCGGGAAGCGATCACGAAGAACATACGGAGCCATCGGAGGCACTTCTGGAAGGGCTAGAGCGGATCTCATTGAGTTCCGTTCGTCTTCAAAAGTTGCGACGGCTTCCTTTCCTGCGTCGTAATCTTCAAGATGGTTTCGCCCACCGATGTAAACTTGCTGGTGTCCCCACTAAGCGCATTTCCCTCCCGAGGACATCGATTTCTGTTATATATCATTGTCCGCTCGCAACTACTGTCCTGGGATCCCCCAGAAAGGCCCCTCCGACGGGCGCGAGGAGCTCGATGAAGGACTGGTTCTGTCCCTTGTGCAGCTTGCACCACAACTTCGCCAACCAAATGATGCTCGACAAACATTTATCTTGGGACCACCCAAGCGTCAAAGCGCTGTGGGGTGAAGTGAGTACCGTTTATGTTGATGATCTCAGTCTCATTATCCAAACAGCATCACAACGTTTTAACCCTGACTATGCCTCCCCCTATGCCAGAACCGTGGGTACTAGTTTCCCAAATGACATAGGTTTTGCAGTGCATTGATGGCTTGATAGGCATGTCAGACAGACGTATCAAGTCCCAGTCCAAGAGCCTTCCGAAATTGCTCCGGACTTGTCTTCCAATGCGGCACAAGTTACAAGGACCAAGCGGGCCGATCTCGATCAGAAAGTTTTTGATCGCGCATCCGCCGCACCATCTTCCGCACCCACAGAATCTACATTCTCCACCATTATCACTTCCAATACAGAAGAGGATATCAAGCCGAAATATTCGCCTTCACCACACTCGAGCCAAGTAACCGATTCTGAGCGTAGAAGTGACACCACATCATCACGTCCACCCTCGCAAGATCCGTCGGGAGCGAAACCTCGTCTTTCCCAGGACATCCTCGGGCCCGAGGTCACTTTCCCATACTTGCCAGAGGATAACGAAAGGGGCGACGTGTATTATTCCTGCCGTCCGGGGGGCCCGCGCCTATACGACGTCTTGAATACACTGTCCCTCGAACCCTATGGAGTCCTGAAGTGGGTCATAGTGGACAGAGAGGAGGAATTGTTTGAACTAGACGACGTTCTCGACGAAGACAAGGTAATACAGGCACTGTGGTTCAGATGGATCTTCTTGAACCGGTAAGCCATGGTCGGGTGTGCATTATGTCGACCTCACAATCGTCAACTGCGCTCAGCAACAGATTCGTGGCAAATTACTTCAACGGGACAAAAGCTTTCGTGACGGAGAACTGGCAACTGATCAAAAAAGCAGCTGGGTTGTTGGCTCTGAGAACTTGGTTGCTTGTGAATATCTCTTCAGTCTGCAGTAGAGGGTGGCATTATCTGATATTCTCACTGATTTCTCACAGGTTCTTTGTGTGAACAATTTCTTGCTTCCGTTGGAGGTCGTTACGCTCATGGGCTACTATCAGGAGTTAGTAGGTGTACAGCTGCCTTAGTTTAAAAGTACCCCAGTGGCTCCCACTCTGCTGTTGATCAAGTTGCAGGACAACTTGAGAAATAACCGAGATGGAGCCACTGCGTCCGTATATACCTAGATGTAACTGCTCCACTCGAGTCAGGGGTCTGCCACACCCTAATTAGTCAAGTTATACGAATCCGCCAGCCACCTCCTTCCTTGCGCGGGAAGTAACTTTGGATATCGAGCTCGTGTACTCTGCCCGAGGGACCGCATACTTTGTGACATTGCCTAACTACATGTCTCTTTATCTCAGGCGTTTGGTTTCTGGCAACAAAGCTCGTTTCAAGGACCATGAACTCGACCTGGAATTGGGTACAGTTGCCACCATGTTCCATCTCGGATTACTCTTAATGACGTTCTCGGAATAGATCTGGCCTACTTGACCGACCAGATCATTGTCATGGGTTTCCCAGCGATAGGCGTGGAGAGCATCTATCGCAACCATCGCGCCGACGTTCAGCGGTTCCTCTCGACTCGTCATGGTTCAGATTTCTGGGTGTTCAACTTCTGCCCGCTGACAGAAAATGCCTATCATGAGAGCGTTTTCCAGGGCCGGGTGAGTAGATACCCTTTCCCGGACCACCAGTCAGTCCGCGGGCTCTTCTTTCGTGGAATATTATCATCATAATCGGCATTTACAGCGTACCGCCATTCTCCTTTCTTTCCTTGGTGACGAGAGAAATCCACGATTGGGTTTCTGGTTCAAAAGCCCGAGTTGCCGTGCTCCACTGTAAAGGTAGACCTCCCCCACTTCATTCTTTACTTCTGGTAGTGAGACGCACGTTGGCAAACTAGCTGGCAAGGGCAGATCGGCACTTTAGCCTGCGCATACCTTCTTTCGCTTTGCCTTGCTCCTTCAAAATCAATTTCTAGTTCCTCGCGTAGCCACGAATTCAGCGAGTGGTCAATACTCGGTGCGAAGGAGGGTCTTCCAACACCATCAAGCGACGACAGGGGGTCAGCAGAGCTACAGCTTGACGTGGAAGTTGGAGAGACGGGACCTGACCCATCGACAAGCGGCCGGCGGCTCGCTGGCACGTCTTCCGTCCACCCGAACGCGGAACTGGCCTGGGTTTCGTCGGAGCCATCAATGATCACACTTGAGCAAGTCCTTGACCTCCATAGGTCTCGTCGCATGAAAACATCTTCAAAGCACTTGAGGCGCTCTCTTAGCACATCCACTGCCAAAAAGCCGAAGATGGGCGTGAGCATACCAAGCCAACAGCGATGGTTGTTTTACTGGTCGCAAGTTCTGCAAGGCAAGGACCCCGCGTCATTTAGGTTGTCAACAGGGAAGGATTCTCCAGAAGGTCATGAAACACCACTTGACAAGCGGAACCAGATCCCCAAGGTCAAGCTCACGGAACTTACTATTCGAATGCAGGGGCTGTCTGGGGTACAGCCTCACCTTGTCCAAATAGCAAGTGCGGTCGCCACCAGTGCTGGGAAAGGACATGACGTTCGATCATCTACAGCTGGGGGACTCTGGGCATCTCTGGCGCGGTATAGCGATCGTCTTGTTGAGGAGCTTGAGCACTGGGAACAATCATCACGTAGCCCAACCGCCAGCGGGGGACAAGCGGTTTCAAATCTCTTTATGAATGACGAATGGACAAGGCAAAGATGTGCACAGCTTTGCGGAGATGGGTGTCAGTGGCATAGAACCTATCCAAAACGAAGACCACTGTACGTGTTGTCA
>KN819342.1:409793-426548 GCA_000827475.1 Paxillus involutus ATCC 200175
AACATCACGCTGTCCTCGTTATATTTTGACATTACCAAGGACGTCTTGTATGCCAATGACATCCACAGTATCGAAAGAAGAGTGGTCGTCGACACTCTGAAGCGGGTGAGTGAAGACTTCGAGTTGAATCCAATAACCTTTCGAACACTATATGAACGCTTGCAAATGTTAGACACTGCTGAGCATGACGTCAGTGCTTGCCCCCGTTCTTCCGCACCTCGCAGAAGAGATACACGCGCATGGTGTGGGCGAGGCTGCTGACGAATCTTTCTTTGCGACAAAGTGGGAGCCACTGGTACGTCCAACCACTGTGTATGACCTTGGTCCGGGGTGACACTGGCATGGTCCGATAACCAGAGTGCCGAATGGGATGATCCCCAGGCAGAAAAGGATATGGGTGACTTGTTGACAGTGCGCAGTGAGGTGCTGTCGCTCATGGAGAAGGCACGAAGGGATAAGTGTGTACATATAATACGTCGTTGTGATCGCGGCTGACCCTCTGTATACAGGAAGTTGAAGAGCGCATTGGAGGCGCAAGTCATCATTGCATTACCTTCTGGCGCGACAGGGCTGGAGCTCGTTGAGCTGCTGAAGCGTGAAGGTAGATCGTGATCCTTCTCCTGCGGAATGGGTTCGCTGAGTGAAGTACCGGAATTAGCGAACTTTTTGAAGACCCTGTTCATCGTCTCCGATGTGAGGCTGATAGAGAAGACCGACGATAAGATCGATTCCCCAGCATGGTCATACAGCGGCTCGCTAAACATACCTGGTGCGTCACGACCTCTTCTCGCGTTTCTGGATATTGACCCGTTCTCGTAGACTCGGATGCTGAACTCGTTGTCCGCGTCGAACCTGCCTCGCTACACAAATGTCCTCGTTGCTGGACGTTTACACGACCCGGGGAGGACGAGCTGTGTGCAAGGTGCACGGATGTTGTGAGGGTTTGATTGGTACAGCATAGCGCCGCAGATATCCTGGCAGTCACTGGGACTGCACGAGTCACATATTTCATAGAGTATAGTATAGAACGCATGGTGCTAATCTTTAAGCCCACCTCCCCGTTTTATTTTGTTAAGGTGTCACGTCACCGACGCCAGGCAGTGCTGGAAACTTTGTATCTGACCACTCATGCTGAGCTCGAGGACTTTTAGGACGGCGTATCTGTGGCGAAGGGTGACCCAAGACCGTGTTTTGAGTTGTTCGAGCAGACCTTGCGCACCTGGATCTGTGCCATTTCAATTTCCCGATGACCATGTTTGTGGGGTGGCATCATCAGAACAGACTCGGAATCGGTCCACTCGAGCCTTAAACTTGACTCCACACCACCAGTCTTGCTTCCATCCTATAACCGACAACTTCGCCGATTTTCGAGGATCAAGAAAGCACGTTCGTACAATGGCCAAGAAGGCACTCATCTTGATTGCTGATGGCACGGAAGAAATGGAGTTGTCAGTGCCAACCGTTTAGGGGTTGATCATATACAAACTTGAACGCCTGGACTGAACACTTGTGATTGTACTACAGCACGATCACGTACGACACGCTCGTACGTGCGGGAGTAGAGTGTACGTCTGCGAATGTCCAAAGCGGAGGATCACCGTATGGGTCTGTTGGGACGAGCCCAGCGTTGGTCGTTTGCTCGAGGGGGGTCAAGATCCTGCCTGATACTACTCTCCAGCCGCTGCAAGCAGGTCCGGTATGTAGCCGAGTGGACTCCATCTATGACAACCCCCTAAACCTTTTCGACGTTTCCTCCGCGATTGACAGGATAAATACGATGCCCTCGTCATACCGGGGGGACTCAAAGGCGCAGAAGCACTTTCACAATCGACTGAAGTGCAAACTCTCGTCAGGCAATATTATGAAGGTAACAAGATCGTTGCTATGATATGTGCAGGCGAGTGCAGTACTCCTTCCCTGTTTCCTAAAAACAACAATAATGCTTCCATAATGGCAGGGACGTTGGCGGCGAAGACAGCTGGTCTTGGTCACCAACCGGTGACGTCGCATCCCGTCATTCAGAACGAGTTGACTACCTGTGAGTGGCCGCCGTCCATGAGTGAGTGGTCGGAGACCGTCTTGAACCATCTCTGTTTAACAGTGTATGATTATCGAGAGGTTGCGGTCGTCGTTTCGAACGAGGTGCCAGGCAAAGGTACACTAGTCACGAGGTGAGCTCATCCAAAGTCCACCACACTCCTGTACTCTCGCGTGACAGTGGCCGTTTGTAGTCGTGGACCAGGTGAGTGGTACCAAGCTACATTAATTGGAGGTTGCTCATGAAGGTGAGGACCATAGGTACCGCTTTTCCTTTCGCGTTCAAGTTGGTAGAGTTGCTTTGTGGGAAGGCGAAGAGCGACGAAATTCGGGAGCCGATGATGTTCCCTCCTGGTATCCCGTACCCCTATTAAGGATTGTCTGAGACACGAGTATAACGTTGTACAATAAGTAGCACGATGTAGTTTGCAGATGTGAGTCACGGTGTGCACCAGTGAGTTGTCGAGCAACGTTTACGTGAACCAAGGAACCCGCTTGAAGCGTGAAAAAGACACGGTCGCGTTAAAAACTCGCGTTTCTTTCATTGCTTTAACGTCGGAGAATTTTTCTAGTCGTCGTATGCGAGCTGCTCAGCACGCTGTACGACGAATCCATGGGCTTTCGCGAGCGGTAGTGGTTCACCAGTGGCGCAGAAGGACAGGGCTGAATCTGATAACGTCTGGGCATGGATTTGTCGAGTCATACCCAAACCGTGACTCTGATATCGCCCTCAAATTCCTCCCTCACTGCAGCCGCTTTCTATCAACATCTACCATGTCCTCCCTAGATTCTATAACAGCGTCTCTAGCTAGCTTGTCGATAACTCCATCTGCATCGGTATTGCATGCAGAAACTAACTCCCCAACGTCCTGGCGCGAAGCTCTGCTCGCGACTCCATCAGCCCCGGAATCATTCGAGCTGATCAAAACTCTTGTTTACAAGCCAAAAACCGCAAAAACCGCCACCCCAGTCCCTGTGGTCGTCATTGCGCGCGATGAGACCGAGACGAGCTCATCGGCGCTGGGCAAGAAGCTGAACCTGAAGGAACTACGTCTGGCCTCGGAGGACCTTCTTGCCGAGTTTTTCTCGCTCGACAAGAACTCTAGTGTGTCTTTTTCGTTTGTTCTGTGGTACTGAGGATACTCAACACCATCGATCATAGTTTCGCTGTTGGCTTTGAACGGAGATACCTTCCCCAAGGTTGTCACCGTGATCGACTCATCGATCGCGTCTTCGTCCACCCCGTTTGCTATTCACGCTTCGTCCTCGAGTTCTACACTCTTTTTGTCCGGGGCAGACATTGTGGCGTACTTGAAGAGTCTCGAGACCGAGGAAGTGAAAGTCCAAGAGATCGATTTCGCCACTCTCAAGACTGAGGCGCCAGCCGCAAAGCCTGCTGTCAAAGAAAAAGAGGAAGCGAAGATCGAGGGTGCCGTGCAAATCGCGATCGGCGTCAAGAAAGAAGTGGACTTTTCGGCTTGGTACCAGAGCGTGAGCGACCTCTTCAAAGAACGGAATCATGTCTTGAATGCTTGTTTCTGCAGGTTTTGCTGAAAGCGGATATGTTGGAGTACTATAGCGTCAGTGGATGCTATATCCTCAGGCCTTGGTCGTACGGGATCTGGGAGGAGATTCAAGGTAAGGTGCATCAATGCCTGGTTTCTGGTTCGGTGGCTCAAACTTGGCCAAGATTGGTTCAACAAGAAAATCAAGGCCATGGGTGTACAGAACGCGTCGTTCCCAATGTTCGTGTCGGCCAAAGTTCTTGAGCGGGAAAAGGATCATATCGAGGGTTTCTCCCCCGAAGTTGCCTGGGTCACGAGAGCGTAAGTGTGCTCATGGTTCCAACCGTCGACCGCCAATGCTGATTGTCATCTTCAGTGGTTCTTCCGAACTCGAAGAACCCATCGCCATCCGTCCAACCTCGGAGACTGTCATGTATCCTTGTGCGTTTTACCATAATTTGCCTGTAGCAGCACACGCTGACAAGATCGCGTAGATTATGCAAAGTGGATCAAGAGCCACAGAGACTTGCCTTTGAAGCTCAATCTTTGGAACAACGTCGTACGATGGGAGTTCAAGCATCCACGTACGTGATTGCATATCTTGACGACACCATCCCATTAAGTATGACTGTGTCTACATCTACAGAGCCATTCCTTCGAACTCGCGAATACCTCTGGCAGGAAGGTCATACCGCTCACCTCACCAAAGCTGAAGCCGACAAGGAAGTTCTTGAAATCCTCGAACTTTATCGACGTGTCTACGAGGAGCTCCTTGCTGTCCCTATGATCCCCGGTGTCAAGTCCGAGAAGGAAAAGTTCGCCGGCGCCCTTTATACTACCACGGTCGAGGGCTTCATCCCAGCTAGTGGCCGTGGCATCCAAGCAGGCACCTCACATTGTCTTGGTCAGAACTTCTCGCAGCCAGAGATGTTTAACATCGTGGTCGAAGACCCCAACGATCCCACTGGTCAAGGAAAGACTTATGCATGGCAAAACTCGTGGGGTCTCTCCACGCGCACCATTGGAGTTATGGTCATGGTGCACGGTGATAATCAGGGCTTAGTCCTCCCTCCTCGTGTTGCTTCAGTCCAGGTCGTCGTCGTCCCCTGTGGTATAACAGCCAAGACGAGTGACGCGGACAGGAACAAGATCAACGATGCCTGTGACAAGCTTGCAAAATCTCTCATCGATATCGACATCCGTGCAAAAGCTGATCTCAGAGAAGGTTACACCCCTGGATATAAGTTCAATGACTGGGAACAGAAGGTTTGATGTTTGCGTTACTTTCCCCATTCTCGTTCTAATTAGCTAATGATTGCTTTCGTCTCACCAGGGTGTGCCAATACGTCTCGAGATTGGTCCAAATGATCTCGCGAAGCAACAGACAGTTTCGGTCCGCCGTGATACTGGTGCCAAAGCCCCAATCGCGCTTGCGGACCTCAAGGCCACCGTGCCTAAACTCCTCGAAACCATCCACAACGACATGTATGCCAAGGCTCTCAACGAATACAACGCACACTTGAAGGAAGTCACGCGCTGGGAAGACTTCGTCCCAACTCTCGACAACAAGTGCATCGCTGTGATCCCCTGGTGCGAGAGGGAGGTGTGCGAAGATGACATCAAGGAGCGAAGCGGCAGATCGTGAGTATTATGATCTTCTTTTGATCGTTGATCCGTCATGGCGGGATAGAGGGGATTTCTCCCCTTGCGTCCTAGATGGCGAATGGCGAGAGTCATATCTAATGACACGACATGCACTAACAAAACTTCTCACAGCGCGGAACCCCAGGACGAGCGCGCGCCTTCCGCGGGAGCGAAATCTCTTGCTATCCCCTTTGACCAGGATCGTTGGACTCCAATCGAGCTTGGAAAGACCAAATGCGTCGCTTGCGATCAGGACGCGAAGCGCTGGACTATGTTTGGAAGGTCGTATTGAGAGACTTGGCGACTGTGGGGAATTAAAATGCGGGATCTGATGGTTACCACTGAGTATAGATGTGGATGTAATCGTAGTGTTATTGTGAAGAATTGTGCGGGGTGCGGGGACAAAGTCAATATTTACCGTGACGCTGTTGGTTCCTACTAGGTTGACTGTGTTTGCTCCTTTGGAACTCCCAAATCCGTCGCAACATTAATATTGTTGAATGCGCCAGATGTCCGTGGTCAAAAGTTTAGGTGGTTTGGTTCTTTTGTCCGCCTGTTTCATCTGGATCATCATGTGCAGGTCACCAGCCAGGCTCAGTTCCCCCCTTTTCAAGCTCCCTTGGGTCTCTAAGCTTCGGCTTCAAACTGCTTCAAAGTTCAAAGTTGCTCCGCGATCCATGTTATCATGATGGCCCGACAGAGGACGGAGTTTCTTCCACCTTGATCCCACTGAGGTCTGGTGGTCCCCTCCGGGCCGTGAAGTCTTTCCCTTGAAATTCTTCCGGTCTTCTTTCGCCGCAATGGAGTGGTGATTCATCGGCCCGGGGTGAACTTGAAGGTGCATCGATGAAGAATCGATACGCCTTGGATGTTGAACGTTAGCTTCTAGAGGCGGCACTACCCCAGCCTGTGGGTGACTGCCCAATTGGACCATGGATACCAGACTATAACTTATGGGTAGACGGCACAATCAATGCATTACCGACCATTCCCCCATGGATCATGCATCTTCAGACTGGCGGGACCAGTAGCTTTACGGCTTCGGAGCATCTCATGACTTACTCTTTGGGCATTTCATTGATGCCCCACTAAAGCCATGTGTTCGTTTGCGATATAAAGGTCCGTCCTCTCCCGCAATAGATGGCCAAGTGCTTCTCTTCCCATCTCTCAAGGACGCTGTCGCCATGCGGGGTGTGAGTTTTGTCGTTTGTTTGGATCCTTCAAATATACTCAAGAACCGAATTCACAGTATAGCGCACGTATCGCAGGGAACCCAGTAAGTAATCGTGTGAGGTCTGAAGACTTGCTCTTATGGTCACCATCACCATCTACTAGTACATCGTAGGCTCCTTCGCATGTATCGGGGGTGGTCTCTTCGGGTTGGACATTGCGTCCATGTCTGGAGTGTTGAGCGTGAGTGTATCCCACCTGAACATGTCCGCTCCCATCTCACAAGTTACTGTACAGAATGAAGCGTATTTCAATGTGTTCAAGAATGTGAGCCAGGTCGTCGATGGTTTGTCAGTGCAACTGACAACGTGAAACTAGCCTGGTTATAATGCTCAAGGCGCCATCGTTGCTTCCATGCCGGCTGGTTCCCTTGTTGGTGCTCTTGCGGTTACTTCTCTCGCAGACCGAATTGGCCGTAAGAACACTATCATTCTCGCCAGTGTAATATGGGTAATCGGCGGTGTTATTCAATGCGCTGCCATTGTGCGTTCTTTCCAGTATTGCTTAACTCCCATTCACTTATTTTTTCATTAGAACCGTGGTATGCTAGTGGTTGGTCGCGTCATCGCTGGTATCTCCGTTGGCCTTTCGTCCACTGTAGTCCCTATCTACCAGTCCGAAATTACCGCTCCTTCGATCCGCGGACGTCTCGTGTCCATGCAGCAGTGGTCAATAACATGGGGTATCATGTTACAGTACTTCGTCCAGTTCGGCTGCTCGTACATAAACGGCACCGCGTCTTTCCGCATACCATGGGGTCTCCAGGTTATCCCTGCTATTATTCTAGGGATCGGTATGCTCTGGTTCCCTGAGTCCCCACGTTGGCTCATTGATAACGGTCGGTAAGTTCTGTCATCCTGCAGAATTTCTATCCCTGGTGTTGATTATGCGAGGCAGTGAGGAGGAGGCTCTTCAGATCCTTGCAGACCTCCATGGCAAAGGAGATCGTAGTAACGGGTTGGTCGTTCTGGAGTTCGAGCAGATCAAGGAGCAGGTCGATTTCGAGCGCAACGAGGGCGCCAAGTCCTACTCAGATCTTCTCAAGCCTGGCGTCTTCCGCCGTGTCGTTCTCGGCTCCTCCCTGCAGATGTGGTCTCAGTTATCTGGGATGAATGTCATGATGTATTATATCGTCTACGTGTTTCAAGGAGCTGGTCTTACCGGTCGCCGAGTCAACCTCATCGCCGACTCCGTTCAATACATCCTCAATGTAGCCTTCACTATCCCCGCCATCCTCTACATTGATAGATGGGGTCGCCGTCCTCTCCTTATCGCCGGTTCCATACTGATGGGCTTCTTCCTTTGCCTTGTCGGTGGTCTCCAGGGAGGATATGGAGCATGGGGAACCATCAACGGTTCCTCCGTCTGGGTTATTACTGGCCACGGATCGGTCACCAATGCTGTCATTGTTTGCTCCTACCTATGCGTCTCCTCGTTCGCCGTCACTATAGGCCCTGTCTCGTGGACATATCCCGCCGAAATCTTCCCCATGAAAGTTCGGGCCAAGGCTGTCTCCATTGCCACCGCAACCAACTGGCTGTTCAACTTTGCTCTCGCCTGGGCTGTTCCCCCCGCACTCTCTTCTATCGCATGGAAAACGTACTTTGTGTTCGCTGCTTTCAACTTCGCGGCTGCGATCCACTTTACGTTCTGCTTCCCAGAGACTGCGCAGCACACTCTGGAGGAGATCGAAGAAGTCTTTTCGCAAGGCCACACTTTCAGCGCCTGGGCCATTTCCCGCGACGTCGGCAAGAGGAACTTGGAAGATCTCGTCAAAGGGAGGGCTGACGATGAGAAGCAGGGATCCCTTGAAAAGGCATAAATCTTTGGTTTGATCATATTCATGATACCAACTTGTACTTTACTCTTCACGTTGTTCTGACTTTCACGATAAAGTGATTTTCGCTGCTACTCAATGCGCCTACGTAGGCCGTGAGGTCCGATGCACCGGGGATCCAGCTTCAGACTTTTCACTGGTACCTTGTTGTTCGTTCGACATCTTCTACCAGAGAATTCCTCACAACGCGCAATCTGACACTTATGGCATCGATCCATGCCAGATCTTTGCTTGCTTTATTGTTTCGTGGCTCATTGCTGTCAGCAGGAACTGATTTGAACACTGGCAGGGAAGTATCTCGATCAGAATGATGTATCAGCTTTACGACTAGGCGCGCCTAGTATGAGCGATGCGGCTTCCAAGTAGCATATGCATGCGGTACTACTACTTCCACTTGAAGTATTGGGACTGCAAAACTCTAGCAACTTAGTCTTGCAAAGAGCACGACAAACCATATATTGTACAGACCCTTGCAGTGGTACGCAAAAATATTGCAGTCATTGCACGACTTGACGAGACATGGAAAACCTACTGGTACCTGTATCACATCATTTCCTGCGATACAGGTAGATGTTTATTAATAGTAGTACTGCAAAACGCAACCAGGATGCGGTGCTTAGAGAAAGGGATAGCTTAATTTGAAGAGGACCAGTGCGTGGGTCGTGGAGTTCTTCGCGCATGGGGGAAGAAGTTTCCTTGACGGACGTTGGCGAAGGGGGCTCCGGCTCTCCCAACGCCCCTCGTTCGAAACCATCTCCGTTGTCTGTGGCTGGCTGCTTTTCTATTTGAACAGGCTCTCCGTCGCCGGTCGTCTGTTCGTAGCACGCATTAGTACAATGTCAAGCTATGATGTAACACTGACATTTGAGCTGCCGTCAATGGCGACTTGCTCATTCGACTGCGGCACCTCAATATCGTCAGGAGTGGGATTATGGAGTTCTGTGGCGCGATGATTCCTGATGTACTGTGCTGATAGCTGAGCCGAAGCGACACCCGATGCCGCGGTGGTCACTACCAAGTGATCAGCTTCTCGGTGAGAGCTGGGGAGGGTGGATGGTGGGTTTATGGAAAGGGGTATGTCAGTTTGAAGAGGACTGGTAGGTGGTTCGTGGAGTTCTTCGTGGACGAGGGAAGATGTTTCGTCAACTAACGTGGTCGAAGAGGGCTCTGGCTCCGGCTCTCCCAATACCTCTTGTCCGAGATCACCTCCATTCTCGGTGGCTGGCTGCTTTTCCACTAGAACAGACTCTTCGTCACTGGTCGTCTGTTCACAGCACGCGTTAGCACGAGGTCAAGCTATGATGTAACACTGACAGTTGGGCTGCCTTCAATAGCGACTTGCTCATTCGATTGCGACATTTCAATCTCGCTAGGAGTGAAATCATAGAGTTCTGTGATGTGACGGTTCTTGATGTGCTGCATATAAATGTAAGAAAAAACGTGTTTGTTCCAAAGACCTCCCACTGGCACAAACCTCTTCCATGTCATCTGTATCTCTCTTTCCCACCCCACATAATCTACAGGAAGGATGCTTAGAGGAAACTGCATAATGCAGTTCTAGACTGTCCTGCTCGACGACAGCTCCGTCGCAATCCCAGCACACAGCGACTGGGTGCTCCGATCCGACATGCTGTAGAAGAGGTTCGATGGCAAAGAACCGTGATGTTAATCGATGAAATTGTCACGAGGGGGTAGGTAATCTTACGTTGCACAGCGTCAGATCATCAATGAAAACCTCGCCACATCTGCGACATGTCGGATGGTCGAGAAGATGAGCTTGTAACATGTCATTTGAGCAGCACAGCGTTTGGCACAGGTGACATCTAAAAGACATCCGATCTTCATTCAGGTGTTTCAGTAGTGACGACTCGTCGCCAAACTGAATGTAACAAAACGAGCATTGAGGTGCAAGTTGGAAGATAGTCCCGCGGGAAGCACAGCCGTGACCTCGAAGATCCTTATCAGTGTCAAAGACCTGACTGCAGGATACACAAAGGCACACAGCCTGGAAATCCTCCGCAGGACCATCCTGACTGTCACTACCACCAGAAGCAATGCTCCTCGCATCATCTTGGCCATCGTCAGGCTTGTCATCATCACAAGTCGACGACGAACAAGGTGATGCAGGCGGTCGCTGGCAGATCGAGTAGGTGCAAGGTTGCTCATAGATAGCGCTGCAGCAAATTAAGTCCTGCGGTCGGGTGATAGAAGGACTATCGTCGCTTGGGTGTGAAATATCCTGTTCGTCCAAAGACGAAGTCTCTTCATCGGACGTCTGCGCTTCATCGGACGTCTGCGATTGTGCCGGGTCGTGCAATGATTCATCTGCTTCAGCATGACTACACTGGGAGGTTGCAGAAGACGCTAGCTGTGACCGTTTCGTATCCGATATGTGGCTAGGTTTTGAGCGAATTGATCGGGGGGAAAAGGAGAGGGCAGACGAACAGCTGGGCACAGGCTGGGGTTGTGCTGCGCTGAGTGAGCTGACCACTGTGCCGTAGTACGAGTGATGAAACTTCTCGTGGGCATCCCTCTCGTGCATCGTGTGAAAGTCAAGACAACAGCAACTGCACTGGAAAGCCAGAATATGGTTCATCTGCTCGTGGTAGTGGCGAGATTCTGGCAAAATAAATGCCTGGTTGCAGTACCTGCACGTGAAGTTATGTTTGGCGTTTTCGTGCTGCAACCGAGCATCATCGGAGGCAAACATGAGATCACCGTGCTGCCATTCAAACGCCCGGTGGTGTTCATCATCTTCATGGTTCCGTCGAGCATCGTCAGTGCTAAATTTAAGGTCACAATACTGACACTCGAATCGAGGTGGGTGTTGAGCTTCTCGTGTGTCAGGCGCCAGGCTTGGTACTCGCGCTCGTAGCATCCACTCTAACGGAGTATGTCTGTCTGTGTGATGCTGGTCGAGGGCTTCCTGCGAGTGAAGTGCGGTGCCGCACGTGTCACAGTAATAACATGGAGGATGGTTAGCCCTCGTATGTTGGTCGAAAGTTGCTTTAGACACGAATTCCTTTTCGCATGTCTGGCAATACCAATGTTGTGATTCGTCGTACTGCCCCTCGAACAGAGGATGATTGTCTATGTGATGCTGGTCGAGGGCTTCCTGCGAGTGAAGTGCGGTGCCGCACGTGTCACAGTAATAACATGGAGGATGGTTAGCCCTCATATGTTGGTCGAAGGTTGCTTTAGAGACAAATTCCTTTTCGCATGTCTGGCAATACCAATGTTGTGATTCGTCGTACTGCTCCTCGAACAGAGGATGATTGTCTATGTGATGCTGGTCGAGGGCTTCCTGTGAGTGAAGTGCGGTGCCGCACGTGTCGCAGTAACACGGAGAGTGTTGGTATTCCTCGTGTTGGTCCAAGCTTTGGCTGGTAGTAAACTTGCACTCGCAGTATAGACACTCGAAGAAAAGATGTTTATCTGTATGATGTTGGGCAAGGGCTTGCTTCGAGGGGAGTATGATGCTGCACGTGTCACAGCAATAACGTCGAGGATGTTTAGTCTCCGTGTGTTGGTCGAGAGCTTGCTGCGAGCGGAGTACCTTGCCGCACATGTCACAGCAGTAACGGTGAGAGTGTTGGTATTCCTCGTGTTGGTCCAAGCTTTGGCGGGTAGTAAACTTGCACTTGCAGTATAGACACTCGAAGAAAAGATGTTTATCTGTATGATGTTGGGCGAGGGCTTGCTGCGAGGGGAGTACGATGCTGCACGTGTCACAGCAATAACGTCGAGGATGTTTAGTCTCCGTGTGTTGGTCGAGAGCTTGCTGCGAGCGGAGTACCTCGCCGCACGTGTCACAGCAGTAACGGTCAGAGTGTTTCGCCTTCGTGTGTCGGCCCAAGGATGCTTTAGAGATGGGCTTCTTTTTGTATGTCTGGCAGCCCGCGTGCATTAAGTCTTGGTGCTGTCTCGTCATCCTTGTAAGCACTGAGAATTAGCTGCAGACACGGTACTGACTCTGCGAAGGACGCTTTTGTTGCTGAACTTTGACTTGCCCCGTCCGGGACACAGGTGGCATCGGACTGGCATGTTGGACGGATGTCCTTCGAGTGTGCAAGATTACTGTAAAGCCTATGAGTTGGCAGGAATGAGGAGTTGCGATAGATACTGCAAAGGTGACACTCAACGTGAGCGAAGAAAAGGCGAAGCGCTGAAAGACGATAACAAGGAAGCCTTGACGTTGCCTTAAAGCCGCAATGTGCGAAAATCTGGCCATGTGGACCGTGACGGTGTCCACACAAAGAAGGTAATGGAAAGAATGGAAACTTGAAGAACTTGACGATACAGAACGTGTCGACGTGTTCATTATATTGCAAAACAGTTCAATTATTGATTGAAGATGATGTTCACGCGACAAGCCTGAGGGTGACTGTCAGCGGTCGCGATATTCGGCTCTGAGAATTGCCCTCGGTAACAACCGTGCTCCGTTATGGCTTGTGACATTTTCCATAAGTGGCAATTACGGGGGGGTTGGACTCCGTGCACCTGTTCCTCACCGCGACGTTTTACCCTCGGCTATTTGCGAAGCTGGTGCTGAGCATATCATATCACCAGCTGGTCGTCATACGCTATCAGCGGTCCTTTGCATCATGATGCTCATGTAGCCCCGAGGCTCCTGACTTATTCATTGACCCACTCAAGAACGTGCTACTCAGTGATCACCTGCCCTGCTCCTGTGCTCATACCATCATCTAGTACCCGTTCTGATGCAGCAGCAGCAGAATCTAATAGAGGCGTGCCTGACTCGGATGACAGCCAAGAGGCCCAAGAGTCCTAGTCAAGACCCAAGCAGAGCGATGTGCGTGGTTCGGAATCCGGAAAGTTTGAGGGTCGGACCATCCCGTTCAACGTCCGTCCCGTTCGTCTTGTCCCATCTGAGTCTGTTCAACGTGTCCCACTCGTCCTGCCCGTCTCGCACGTCCTATAAGTGTCCAGGTCATTCCACATGACCCGTGCAAATTCATCACTCCGCTTGTTGCTTGTTCAGACAATTCAAAGCTCATGCTCAAATCACAAGTTAATAATGCCATCAGCATGGACTACCTATTTTTCTTGACACTTCGTCACAATTCTATGGAGGTCCTCGACATCTCGTACGATCTCCCATGCCTGTGGGAACCTTCTAGAGTAGGAACGACTGTCTTCCTAATCTCTAAACCGGTCTGCCTAGGGGAGACTACGTACGCCCTATCCTCGTTACTAATGTGTAACCTTATTGGTGACACACAGATAGAGCGGCTGGACATTCTCTGGATCATGCCACATCATCAGGCGGGTAGGTCTGATAGCTTCGTAGCATTTCATGGCCTGCTCTTTGGGGGCATTTCGTTGATGCTGTACTAAAGAATGTGTTCATCTGCGGTATAAATGCCCGTCCTCTCTCCTGCATAAATGGCCAAGTGCTTCTCTTCCCATCTCTCAAGGACGCTGTCGCCATGCGGGGTGTAAGTCTTGTCGTTTTTCTGGATCCTTCAAACATGTTGAAGGACCAGATCCACAGTATAGCGCACGTATCGCAGGGAATCCCGTAAGTAACCGTGCGAGGTCTAAAGACTAGTTCTTATGGTCACGATTTCCATCTACTAGTACATCGTAGGCTCCTTCGCATGCATCGGAGGGGGCCTGTTTGGATTGGGCATCGCGTCCATGTCTGGAGTGCTGAACGTGAGTGTAGTCCTCCTTTAACATGTCCGCTCCCATCCCACAAACTAGTGCACAGAATCAAGCGTACTTCAATGTGTTCAAAAATGTGAGCCATATCGTTGATGATTTGTTAATCCAACTGACAACGTGAAACTAGCCTGGTGCTAATGCTCAAGGCGCTATCGTTGCCTCCATGCCAGCTGGCTCCATTGTTGGTGCTCTTGCGGTTACTTCTCTTGCCGACCAAATTGGTTGTAAGAACACTATCATTCTCGCCAGTGCAATATGGGTACTCGGCGGTGTCATTCAATGCGCTGCTATTGTGCGTTCTTTCCAGTATTGTTTAACTCTCCTTCACTTATTTTCTCATCAGAACCGTGGTATGCTGGTGGCTGGTCGCGTCATCGCTAGTATCTCCGTTGGCCTTTCGTCCACTGTGGTCCCTATCTACCAATCCGAAATTACCGCTCCTTCGATCCGCGGACGTTTTGTGTCCATGCAGCAGTGGTCAATAACATGGGGAATCATGTTACAGTACTTCGTCCAGTTCGGCTGCTCGTACATAAACGGCAACGCGTCTTTCCGCATACCATGGGGCCTCCAGATTATCCCTGCTATCGTCCTAGGGATCGGTATGCTCTGGTTCTCTGAGTCCCCACGTTGGCTCATTGATAACGGTCGGTAAGTTCTGTCATCCTGCAGAATTCTGTCCCCGGTGCTAATCACGCGGAGCAGTGAGGAGGAGGCTCTTCAGATCCTTGCCGATCTCCATGGCAAAGGAGATCGTAGCAATGGGTTGGTCGTTCTGGAGTTCGAGCAGATCAAGGAGCAGGTCGATTTCGAGCGCAACGAGGGCGCCAAGTCCTACTCAGATCTTCTCAAGTCTGGCGTCTTCCGCCGTGTCGTTCTTGGCAGCTCCCTGCAGATGTGGTCCCAGTTATCTGGGATTGGCGTCATGATGTACTGTATTGTCTACGTGTTTCAAGGAGCTGGTCTTACCGGTCGCCGCGTCAACCTCATCGCCGACTCCGTTCAATATATTCTCAATGTAGCCTTCACTATCCCCGCCATCCTCTACATTGATAGATGGGGTCACCGTCCACTCCTTATCGCTGGTTCCATACTGATGGGCTTCTTCCTCTGCCTTGTCGGTGGTCTCCAGGGGGGATATGGAGCATGGGGAACCATCGACGGCTCCTCCGTCTGGGTTATTACTGGCCACGGATCGGTCACCAATGCTGTCATTGTTCGCTCCTACCTGTTCGTCTGCTCGTTCGTCGTCACTATAGGCCCCGTCTCGTGGACATATCCCGCCGAAATCTTCCCTATGAAAGTTCGGGCCAAGGCTGTCTCCCTCACCACGGCAACCAACTGGCTGTTCAATTTCGCTCTCGCCTGGGTTGTTCCCCCCGCACTTTCCTCTATCGCATGGAAAACGTACTTTGTGTTTGCTGCTTTCAACTTCGCGGCTGCGATTCACTTCACGTTCTGCTTCCCAGAGACTGCGCAGCACACTCTGGAGGAGATCGAGGAGGTCTTTTCGCAAGGCCACACGTTCAGCGCGTGGGCCATTTCCCGCGACGTTGGCAAGAGGAACGTGCAAGATCCCGTCAAAGGGAGGGCTGACGACGAGAAGCAGGGATCCCCCCGAAAAGGCATAAAAATCTTTGGTTCAAATTAATGATACCAACTTGTACTTTACTCTTCCCGTTGCTATCACTTTCACGACAATGTGATTTTCGCTGCTGCTGTGAGGTCCGATGTACGGTTGACGACCCGGAGAGAAGCTGAAGACAATGATAGGATTCCCACGTAACAGCGCAACCTAGTATACCGATGTGGAGATGTCCATTCGCATAGGGAGGCCCATCATGCATCACGAAGAGCGGGCGTTGTGCATTTTGCGCCTGGTCATGTTCCACGGAGTCATAATAGCATGATTTGGCGTGTCACATACCTGCCATCGATACAAGTCATCACGCGTCTTCTTCTTGGGGCTTCCGATTTTGCGGGGTCAGCCCGGAGGGGGAATGATGTCTTCGGAAGAAGGAGAGTCTGCGGGAAAGCCTTCGAGTCTAGTTTCGGGGGAGTGGGTGTAGAAGAGAAGATCCGAGAAAGGTGTCTGGTGTGTACTACTCGTGTGTAAAACGTTGTTACTCCATGTCGTGTTGGATATGCGCCAGAAGGAGTCGCCTTGATGTGTCGAGAACAGTCGTCCAGATTTTACTTTGTGGGATGTGGCACTCATCCATTAAAGCCTTGTCGCTCTCGACACTCGGGTCCCAAGAGAGGAACAGTGTGTTCCAACCCAGTGTGTCACCGACTCACCGAGCTCTTCGAAAATTGACAGTCTCACCACCGTACGAGAGAAAGTGCTCGGTTTCCGGGTGAGTGAAAACATGGACTTAGTAAGACAACAGAGCTGAAAACCAAGAAATACTACCTGTCTAATCATGCCTCTCACCCTTCCTCTAGTAGGCGGCATCCACAGGGTCATTAAGGCAACTTTAGGGTTGTTTGGGATTGGAGCATATATAACCTTCGGCGGCTACAAAGACCAACTACTCAGTTCGCAAGTACATTAGGAGGGCTAGAGGATGACAAGAGGCTGACAGAGGATACCGTGTTGGCATTGGGATACCTTCCTGTGAATGTGCCGTGTGGTGAGATCTCCAACTCAGCTATGTTCAGATGCCGGCCTATGTACGTAAAAATCTAGACAGACCGTAGAGTCGAAAGAAGATAGTGGTGTAAAACTCTCAGGCTGGGCCAATCATCGACCGTAGAAACTTGTTGTTCACCGTGACGTTCAGTGTCGACACGAACCTCACTTCAAATCAACAT
>KN819342.1:437907-482735 GCA_000827475.1 Paxillus involutus ATCC 200175
CCTTGAAGCCAATAGCAACCATCGTGCATGCAGCAAGACCGAACAACGAGACGAAAACACGTCCAATGCTCCATTTCCCCTGAATGATGAACCCAAGGAACAAGAATATGAGCAAGACCCGTCCGGCGAGGAGGAAGCTGCATGACGTCAAATGATTAGCAGGAACGAAGAGAGCCCAGAAGTGTTACAGACTATTTCTTGCGATCACTCTCGCTTATTGACGGAAGACCAGCGAAATTCTTCTTTTTCGAGATCATGGTTTCACTGAGGACCATAACGAGCCCACCGATCACGCTCAGGTTTCGGAGGAAGAAGTTCAAGTCGAAGATGAGACCATAACCGAAACCCTGAACAATAACAACGCTGAGAAGACCGACAACCGCGGCCTCCGTGTAACGCTTCATTATAACGGCTGTGGATCCCGACAGCATAACCTGCAGTTGCGATATTTTAAACAGGAACAGGTCTAGATTTGGTGGAAAACCTACAAGCACGTTCAACAACAGGAAAAGGTGGGATACCCCCCAGTAGAAGTGTCTGTGACTGTTGAAACAGATCAAGGGTCGGAAGCGAATACGAAAATTGACGTTCATACAATTGCAGATACCACAGTTGGTCACTCCACTGCGTGGAGATTCTAAGCGCATCCTCGTAGAAAGTGACGACAATCAAAAAGCGTGCAATAGCAGGCAGGTGAGGTTTTAGCGGTTGAGAATAAATCTCGATGGCATCCTCCACTTGTTTGCCAATGACGCGAAGCTTTTCCAACGGGTCGTCTGGGTTGGCCGCTCTGTAGCCGGACGAAGGGCGAGAATTTGAGAAGCCATGGGGGTCTGCATTGTAGCTCGCAGTGACTGGGCGGCCTATGTTGATGCGAGAGGTCATGTTGGAGGACGTCGGGAAGAAGGAATAGAGAATGCTTTGATGAAACAGAGTGTCAAAGTGCAGCTTGACGTGGCCGTTTCGAAGCGTGGGAATATTGGTCATATTCACGTGACCATATTCTCCTTGACTGTACCCCGTTTCGCGTGCACCGTTTCGGCCAGTCTGTTACCACTCGGCACTGCAAGGCAACTGCAAGGTGAGGTATTTTATGCATTTTCTGTCCCGTCCAATCTCACCGGGTAATATGACGGACTTGTGACCGTCCGCAGACATTAGACCATCATTTTTTGCAGTCGTGAACCTGCATGACATTCCCGGAAGGCGTAGAGCAGAAAGATTACCTTTAGTGTGTCTTCTCTCCAATTTATTAGTGTGCCATCTGTAGCTGACCCCTTTTAGTGCTGTGCTCAACTTACCCAATATTGCCTCGCAAAATGAGATAAGAGAACGCTACAGGGCCTTGTCGGTGATTTTTCATCCCGACAAGCAGCACGATGAACGCACCAAGGACACGGCATCCTCAAAATTTCTGGAGATCCAGAAGGCTTACGAAGGTGAGACGGTGTTCTCATGTTTATGAGGGCGCCGCTCCACCACGATGTACCGCGCTGCTAACCCCGAATTCCTGTATCGAACAGTTCTGTCAGATCCATTTCTTCGGTGCGTTAGCATTCGTCTCTCTCCCGTGCGCTCTGTTCATATTGGTCTTCGGTCATTCCAGAGAAGTTTACGACTACCTGGGTAAGCGTGACCCCCGAATTTTAGTCCGACGCGGGGATTCACATCCCCCGCTTCCTTCGATACCCAGGGCCAGAAGGTTTGAAAAAGCAATGGCCAACGGAGTTACGATCGAAAGACAGTGGAGAAGTAGGCTCTTAATATTGCAACCCAAACTCAGAATGCTCAGCGAAAGGAAAATCAGATCAAGGCGGAACTCAACCGGTGGAAAATTGATCGCCGCCATGAAGTTCTCGAGCAGCTTCTCCGGCCGAGAGGCTCAGTGACTTGTGCCGTCGATGCCTCCTCCTTATTTGCGAAAGGGAAAGGCGATGGATCCAGGTTAGATTCAAGCAAGGTCCTCGATCACACGCGCCGCATCAAGGTTTCCAGTTTCGGAGTCCGTCATAGCGTTATGGTTAGATCCTTTTAAGGCTGCCTCGTTATCTGATTGGTCTGATAGGCCGCGCCTATACCCTATCCTATAGAAAGACCTAGGCCCGAAGACCACTATTGGGGTTATTGGACATGTTCAATCAGGCGCGCGAGATTACATCTCTAGCAAAGGCACCCTGACTGGGACGCTAAGGCATCAGTTTTCACCGCGGTTCGTCCTGGAGGTAAGTTTCACACGTTTCGGATACGTTTCGGCCCTTGCTCAGGGGTAAATGAAATGACATCCATTGTATTAGTTGACAGCGGCATTTCTCAGTCCTCACATCATTACCGCAAAGACGACATACAACGACGAAGAAAATGCGGTTTCCGTGCAAACCAATTTTATTCCAGTTTTGTGGCATATCTTTCCCCCATTAACGACCTTCTCTTTTGGACGTCGGTTATTCCGCGATTCGTTAACTCAGGGTTCAGCTGCTTGGACGTATACGCCAGGGTCGCCTGCTGGACGTCTTGAATTAAGCGTGTATTCCCCGAAACCGTTTGACCTGACTTCCCCAGAAGACTTCACGCATACTGGTGGCCGCGCTAACTACTTCTTCAATAATCGACCAGGGTCTACTACCGGATTCGCAGCAGGCGTACAGGCATGGTCTTATGGGCTTGTTCTCTCCGGTATAGATTCCTGCCTTACAACAGAATATTCGGTGTCCTTCGTCGAGCTTGCTCTTCACCTGAAAGCAAGCGTGGAAATCGGTTTACGCGGTATCGCGTACTTACTGACGGCAAAGTGGTCTGGTGAGAAAAGTGCCTTCTCTACCACTGTTGGGGTAGGTAATAGGGGTGTGATTATGAGATTTGAGTAAGCCACCTGATAATCTATTAACGCATGATGCTCAGCTTGGTGTCAGATTGTGGTACCTGCAGCAAAAATGGATGTTACCGATCACTCTTTCACCGGATAACGATCAGACCTTGGCGCTGTATACCGCAGTAATACCTTCCACGGCGTTGGCTGTGGGATATCACTTCTTCCTCAAACCCCGCCGTCGTATGCAGCGTGCTCGGTGCGTGCAAGCTTCTCTCAATTTCGGAGGTCGTACTTAAAGGAGATCCAGGTACTTCGACAATGCTCGAAGAGCACTGAAAGACGAGAAGTCGGAGCTAAAGAGGGAGATCGAGAACACCACTCTCCTGTTGCAAGATCCTGCCAGAAGGCATACGGAATCAGAAAGGGCGAAAGGAGGTAACATTCTTGGAAATGTGCATTTTCTCTCGATTCCTCATCCTCCCTTGTTAGGACTGGTTATTCTGGAAGCCATTTATGGACCGACGTGTCCAGACAATGAAACGACGGGCCTCGATGTGGACGTCACGGTACCCCTCCAGGCTCTAGTGCATAATAGCCAGGTGTACGTGTCAGGCAGACTACCGAAGGTAATTTTCGCTATTGTGTCGACGTTTTTGCCTGGTGCTAACCTTGTTGTTCGTAGTCGGGTATCCAAGGGTTCTATGACCCAGCACCAGCAGCTCCTAAATCCCTGCGTGTGCGATACATGTTCCGTGACCGCATGCATTATACTGAAATTCCCGAATTGGTCCCTATTGTACTTCCATTGCGAGGTGAGATCCGCCCACCGTTTTGGTTAACCTTTTTGTTGACTCCCTTTGTTTCCTAGACCACTTGGTGATGTAAAGCGACGCCGTTCTAGTGACTTCCTGAATCGGTATCCCCCCAATCCAGCTTCGTCATGACTTAGTAATCTAGGCCTGCACTTTCTACTGCATCGGACCCTATCCAGAATTTTCCATTGTCTATACAGCACGTACCATCCTGCTCGTTGCGTTTCGGTAGGATCAATTTGATGGAAACTAGGTATGCGGATCCCCCGCGCCGAATGGCCCTGTCACACAGAAGATAGCCATCTCCCAGAGTTTGGTCATTATGAACGGCAGCACAAAGATCTTCTACCACCCACACATGCACACGCATGCACATTCAGGGTAGCCGCGGGAGATCTTCGCCGGAAATTGATTTGTGGCAAAGACCACCCAGGCCCACAGTGATGTGTTGGAAGTACACGCATCGGGCATGCCAGGTCAGGATCGACCATCGGCATCAAAAACTAAAACAAGGGGGCATGATGCTCTGGAGGCTGAAACGTTCTCCAACTCCGATGCTGTCACGAGCTGTGCTGCCAATTTTGGGCTCACCTTCCGAAATGTAACATAGGGCGCCGCCACTGGCAAAGCTTCATCGATGCCCAAAGCGCTGGATCTGTATCCTTTTGTAGGTCCAGAAAGGGAATCCGATTACCTCAATTCTTCACCGCAAAGTTGATATGCGTCAACATGCCACCGCACTAACCAATACTTGCCTAGGACATGGATTGGCAGGCTCAACGTTGCCACGCTCATATGAAAGCTTGAAAGACAGGTAATCCCCGTTCGCTACCCTGAAAGTCAGCCTACCCGCGCTGACGGTTGCTGGTAACCTTGTTGCTACCTGCTGGGAATGGTGGGTGAAGGTGTTTGGGCGTGTGACTTGCTTGAGTCCTGACGCATGATGTTGAGTGTTCTTTCTTGAATGATTACGCCCTGTCAACACGGTGTGGCGCACCGAGCGAGAAAGGCTCCGAGATCACCAGTTTGCCATGGAGTGTGGTTGAAGAGACAGTTGCCTTGCAGTACGAATGTGGCAGCAGCACACCTTTTCCTCGTCATTGGTCACCACGAGCTGCACGCCACGGAGTCTCGGACATTGAATTTGCTAGATGTAGTGAAACCTTCGCGGACTTCGGGATTTCCAAGTACTTCCTGCGTATGCTTGTGTAGGCATTCTCTGGAGACGTTCTGACCCCAACTCTTCGTGTTTACCTGTGAAGACGAGATCCCGTGGGAGTTTGAGCCTTCGCTCCTTGACCTTGATGCGGGAACGTCACACAGGAGAATGGGGTGCACCATCTCATTTGGTGGAGTTTCATCAAAGGGAACGGCAGTCCGCAGGCGTATATGAGTTTCCGCAGGTTTCCGCCCACAACGTCCTCAGTGCTAAAATATACTTGCTAGAACCCGGTACTCATTTCGGATCAGATCTGATGCTTCGAGGCAATGAACCGGCTTCGGGTGCCTATGCATAGCTGTGTCAAGTCTCCAGAAATCGCACAGTGGTGCCTACTGGCCGTGACGATTCGTCAAACCCAACTGACTCGGAGTAATGGTTCACGCACGCGAAAGCCGTCTAGTGGCGTTGGACCGCATGTTGCTCTGCATGTAACATGTTCTCACTGGCTGAGGTTGTGTCACATAACCCCGAGCGCTATTAGTGGTATGCCTGTGAGGAAGCGAGTGATGCGTGAGTCATGACAAGACATTCGATTCGGTTAGTCCACCACCGGTGACGGCTAAGGTGCTGGATTGAATTGAATCCATGGCGTATGTTGTTTTCCGTTTTACAGGGTACGCGGGGATGAGAGAGACTCCCTGAGAATTAACGTTGCGAGACGATCGAATGGTACCAATCTTGCGGGAGTTCACAAGCCTACCGTAAGTGTATGAAACTAAAAGACGCCTCGCATCCGTTAGAGTTTGATGGACCATACCAAGCGACTAAGCACAGGGATACAGCAGAGTTACGTGCTTCCATTGGCTTTTGACATTCAACGTTGAGCATTCAATGTTCTCTTTTACCGCCGATCCCAGGGTCGAGCGGCACCAAAACCTACTGTCATGGTTCGAGAAATGAAGTGGCGTGCATTGCAGCCTGTGGTAAGAAAGTGAAGAATGAACGCACAGGAGGATAGCGATGCCATTGTTTCCAACAGGATAGTAGTAGCAACGGAGCATGTAGCACGGCGGGACACCCCTGGAACAAAGGCTGACCATGATGTTGATGGTGATGCCGTATGATAATAATTGAATTGAATTCGGTGATTTGCGCGAGGCGGAGAGATATGTTTTGACTTGGTTTTGACAGACTTTGTGTCTTTTATTATGGCGAAAATTGAAAGACCCAAATAAGGAATGTATATTCCAGCCGGCGGTTGAGTATAAAAGGGGGTATAGGCACTATTTAGTAGGGAAATACACACACTATTTATGTTTCGACCCTGAGTTGATTCGAGTTCCGAAGCATGTACACAGTCTGCCAACTTGGCGGCCGCACGACCCGGAAATACTCGTCGCTAGTATCCTCCTTTGAGTAACTTTCCAGTCAAAATCATTCTCTCCGATCATTCGCTCAACAAGCTTTTCTCAACAATCCTTGCATGTGTGTTAACTCAAATCAAACTTAAATTATTTCCAACTTAGTCAACTCCCTCTCGACCCCGCTTTTCCTTATGGTACCTAACGATATATAACCTCCCTTGTGAACCTTGCCTCCCTTCTTAACACTCCCAATCATCCTCCCACCGCCGCATCACAAGCACTACCCCAATATGCAGCAACCTTCACTTCAAAACGTTCGCATACGCTCAACCAGGGATGCTCTCCACGTCTTCTACGCCGTCGCAAGAAATGCTATACCCCTCATAACTCGTCGTCTCGATGCCGAGGAACGACGCGCTATCGTGCCCGGCAATGTCTATGTCTGGGAGGAACGCAGCGCAAACGGAGAGGCCACCGGTCTCGGGATGGAAAGATGGTCAGTCCACCTTTCCTCTCGATCCTCTCCCTCTAGCGCCCAATCCATCATGTCGTTTCTCTCTCGTTTGGGTATTCATTCAACTTCCTTTCCAGGACGGATGGCATGGGCTGGGGTCCCAGTCGAGTCCGTGATGTATGTCTCTTTGTTGCTTTCCTGTATTGCAGTATCGTTGACGAATCGCTCAGGACTTTCTCTTCTACCATCAGAAGGAATGTGACGTGAATGATGATCCAAGTAGCGCCTCCACCCCCTGGGCGCAAATGATCAGGTGGGTTACTCTGCCCAGTTACCCAGCTTTGAAATGCCGTAATCCCTTCTGTTCGCGATCTTTGTCCATTCAATTTTAATCAATCACCCTCATCTAACCCTGATTCAACCACAGCATGTACCCTTCCCCTCGATGCCGTGCAACAAGCGAATCTGAACGTTTAATAAAACAAACTTATAGTGTGCGCGTCTCTTTACCAGAGGACCGCCCACGAGGTATATTCAGAAAGTGGCACCTTAGTATGTGTTTCATGGCAATCACCGTAGTCAGGGGGCTAACAAGCTGTATTGACAGCGGCATACTTCAGCCAACAAAAGCTTGATCGGCTGAACACCGTTGATAACATCCAAGGCATCGGTGATATCCTTGTCCCAGACGGATGGTTCCGTAGCGCTCGCCGAGATGGAAAGTCCCGGCGAGAAGATGATCTGCCAAAATCTGTCGTGGCAAAGCGACTGTCACAAACTCCTATGGAAGGAGTGATGCCAACTTCGGACCCCGCCCAGTCATCATTTTACCAACCCAAGGCGCAGGCACCCATTTACACGCAGTTCCCCACTTCAGCAAACTCTTCCCAATTGGAGCTCTTAGAGGCACCGGCACGAAAAACGGCTTATTCGCTGCCGTCATCGGCCGAGCATCCTAAATATGGTTCCATTGCCGTTCATCAATCTGCCTACACGGCACCTAATTCAGCCACTGGGACGCTGTATCGGGAGAGCCACGCTGCCCAGACTTCGTCCAACTGCCCTTCCCCTCTGTCTTCGTCGTCGTCGATGCCAGCGACCCCGAGCCCAAGACTCAATCCCGTCCACTTATCGGAAAAGCTAGTACCTCTCGAATATCTGCAAAACCTGTCGTACCCAAGGCGTGAACCCATTGACGAGCAGTTCCTGCGACGTTTTTCAACGCACACGTTGACGTGGACCGCGGTTCCTCTCAAGGTCTCTCCGGGGCACTCGCCTCCTCACTCGTTCTCGAATCGAATGTCTCTTTCGTGAATTTCCCGTCTCCAGACTTACCCTATCGACTTTTTACTGTTCCCACATCACATTCAAGTTAGCATTTAGACTGAATCATCACGTATGTAGACATCGGACTCGCATTCACGTCTCTTTGCTATTGTACGCTTTCGTGCCGTGCACACTCGCCTCCGTGTAAAATGATGTATCGTTCAAATACCCATCACCTCGTGCACTTCGCTTGTTGACTGACAGTGCCTTCTGTGGGGGCACTTGGCTTGCGAACAAGCTCGTCAGTCCAACTCGAAGCGGAAACATGTCCTTTTATGATTTCGCACTGATCTCCGTCTGCGCAATTCGCCCACTCCCCGTGTGATGGATTCAATATAAAGCCAGACTGGCACTAATCAGGGGACTTTTAGGCGACCTTGCAAATGGGCATAAGAGTACGTCTTCAACCATCATGCATCAGGTGCTGTGAATGATAGCACATTTTTGGCGTCGTGAAATGGCTAACTGTGATATTCGAGAAAGGCTCTGTCACGGTAGACGCCGATGTCAAGCATAAGGGGCGGATGCACAACTGATGTCCTAGGACATTCCCCATCCGTGATCGATTGATCCTTCGGCGGAAAAGCTACCTGTCCATTCCTCGTGGCGCTCGGTACTTTAGGGCGATAATCAAATAGGTCTGTGTCATGTCCCGGATCTCTCTCCCTGGGCGGTCGAGAATGTACCGGCTCCCCCCAGCTCTATACTTGACTTTGACTTGGCACTCCCAAAGCACACATCTTCCGATATTCTCACGCGGAGACCATCCTGGCGTACAAAGTGAACATCGTCGACAGTGAGTGTGCGCTAGTGAGCTGGCGAGCGTGTGGCGGAGGTGACTTGTTACGCTATCACGACCCTTTTTTCTGAGTCTGACAGCGATCTAGGCACTTTGGGTGGTCCCCCAGGAGACATTGAAATTCCAACGAGGGGATCAGCTTCCCCCCTGCCAGTAGCCGGTATCAGGTGAATCAGAAGCAAATCAGAAGACTCAAGAACTCAGGGGGGTGTCCCTACCAAGCACTAATCTTCGAAGCACACGACCGTCGTAGCCCAGGCTGTGGCCTCTCATCCTCTGGCAACAACGCTTTTGGCAAGTATGCGTTCGGCGACCAGGATCCGGGCATGCTATTTCTGTGAGCTCGTTTCGTCGAATTCGCCCGACTGGGAGCACATGAAATTCGGTTGTGTCGAGGCCACGTGAGATCCTTCGGCGTGGCGGCGTACATGGGTAATCGGATTCCTTCGTGTGCGTGTTTGTGCTAGATCCAGATTTTGACGAATGTTGATCAACGTCAACGTCAGCCCGTTCCGTGGAAGCAACTGTTAGGTGGTAAGCCTGGGAAATCAGAGTTTCCTTTTGCGATTGCACCCAGGGCGACGACTGTCCTTTGGTCAAATCCGCGGGAACTCTATCTGCAGGTAAAACTCAGATTTTTAATTATATCCTTTTGTGATCGCCGTTCACTGACTGCTACGAGGATCAGTTCTAGGTACTCTGGTGTTTAAACTGGGGTCATTTATTATATGAATATGGTGACATTGGTTGGGAAATTGTTCCACGACCCTCGGAAAGACCGTGACGAAGAACGAGCTCTCAGAGGCCGCAAATGTACGTTGATGCATATTAATGGAATCCACCTTGCTCTGCTCACTCGTTGCAATATTTCAAATTGAATTGGCAGTTACATAAAGACATGTTTTTCATGGATTAACGCGATCATGCGCACTAGTAACTGGCTCATTGGGAACTGTGGAACCGTGAACGGCGTTGAATGTTGAGTGGCGGTGTGGAGAATTACAAATCGACGGTTCTTATCTCGGTTTGTTGCTGGTGCTTCCCGACTCGTGGGCAATGTTACTTTCCCTGGGAGCGTCGTGTCTTTAATGGTAAGGGAGGCCCGATGCTCGGTGTTCGTGTCAACGTAGACTGGTCACCAATCCGTCTATGAGGCAAACCGTCGACCTCATAGACCGATTGGTCACCAGTCTAGTGTCAACGACTGACAGCCTCCGTCACGGACCCAGTTATTCACATACATGCCGACTTTACGCCTGGGAGCCCATGCTCCATCGCGGGGAATTGGGTGTGTAAAACTGTGGCTGCACTCTTACACACCTCCAACACCTCACACTGCTACTCTATCTTATTCAAGTTAACAGGGTCGTCGTGCTCTGCGTTGTGAATCTCCGCTCACGGTAATTGTGCTGTGTATTTACTACTATTGCTAGGTCCAGACCGTGTCCTATAATCCGGGGTGCAGCCACCTTCCCCGAGAAATCTGACAAATCTGGCATGCTCGCAACTGAATACAGTCCTGAACTGGATGGCTTCCTCGTGCAAAGGTCAAAGCTTCCCAGACAAGGTGAGAGTCTGTTCCCGTTGCCAAATTTGGTTTTCGAGTATTGAGTTCCAGTGTCTTGCGTACCCTGGATCTTCTGTTTCCTCCGACGGTACATATATTCTCACCACTAGACGCCTCTGACTGTGCAGAACAATGCTGCATCCGATGGGCGAGCGCAGCGTATGCTTCTAGCTCTTGTGCTAATCACCCTTCTGTTCTTGACGGATCCAGCCGCGGTGTGTTGGATTCAGAGCCCCCGATCTCACTTTAGACGACCAGCGTTCAGCGCTCAGCTTGCTGGTGGTAACAGGAAGGCCGGCAAAATGCGCAGGAAGGAAGGGGGTGACCACCCCGGAAGGAACATGAAACAGGATGTCCGTCAACATGTACTGCTCTTCATAGCAGTACGTAATGGCGCGGACCGGATGGCTTGCGGGAGGATACCGGAGCGAATCAACCCTTTCGGGAACCAATGTTGTTATGGGCGTCGACGTTCTTGCTGCGAAACCGTACCGAAGGACCCTCTTGGCCCTTTCCCGAACCCAAGCCCTGGAAAATGCCGAGAGACATCAAGTTACAACGAAGATGAGCTTGTGGACCAATCTACAGAAGGGTTCTTCCATCCATCATCTCTCGCAAAATGGTGAGGTACCACGCTCTCGGTAGTAAACTTGTGATGGAATCCCTCGACAAGTCTGATTTTAACTACAAGATTTGGATCTGACACAACTCCTCAGTCATCGCATACATACTAGGGAGCTAGCGTGGTAAACGGCTCACGGGACGAGGTATTTCGGATTTCCCCCTGGGTCCCTGGGTCCGAGGGCTTCTCTGTGATATGTTTAGGTGCGCGCATCTCGCCGACCATGCCAGCGTGTTACAATCTGGGTGGGAAGTACGCAACTGCGCTTTTGTGCGAAAACGCACTCCATCCAAGGACGTAAAGCCCCGCCACCAGTTTCGCTGTTGCCCACAGAAGATATGGGGTGATGCCAAGTTGCTTCTTCGCTTCGTCTCTAATAACACCTCGCCGAAGAGCAACCCAAATCACAGCGCCTTGGCACAGGGCAAACGAACTGGGTTGTTAGACAAGGTAAAAATTCAAAACGGTTGTTTACGAGTGGGGTTCACTGTGGTGGCACCATTAGTCCTGGTCTAGTTACCCCGCCTCCTGTATACTGATAACCCAACTACGAGTGGTCAGGTAGAGACTCCGCGATGGGCCCACGTCACACCAGTGAGCTCTGTAATCCAGCGGCTCCTTGGTGTCATTGGAATGGAAAAAGCAGACACAGAAACGGAGATACTTATGCCGGTAATAACGCTAACTCTGTAGCGTTGATACCCAGGTCAGCGCTAGTCAGCCATGTTTCTTGGCTTCGAGTGCCAGTAAGCAGGAGAATTCAAGGCGGGGTTAAGTATGCTTCGGCCGCCCTCCGTGCGGCCGGAAATTTTTACAAAATGTATGCCGTCGTAAACTTTTCAGAATATTGTCACTTTAAATTTACGCTCCACGTGAAGTGCGCTGATCCGGAGACCGCGACGAACGCGCCCCTACGCGCCCCCGCCCCCTGACGCGCCTCACCCGACGCCAGGGAGAGCCCGATTTGGCGCCCCTTCACGTGACACTTGGTTTTTCCTAATTATTTATTATTTATCAAGCTAAGAAAATAGTCGTTCATCTAATAACCGGGACTGAAGTAACTAGTGACGCTTGGAACGACGAACATAGTTTCTTTTCCTTTGACCTTTTCCTTTGCCCACCATGTCTTCAAAACCACTTCTGCCGAAGACAAATCCAAATCCTCCCTCAGCCCCCCATGCAGAACCAAAGATTCGCGGAGCCAACCGTTCCACCAAGACTGCCGGGAAGCTCAAGGTACTACCTGACCAACCGGCGAGCCCCGGCCCAGCAACACAACCCACCGCTGACCTCGACGAGAGCCCTAATGTCACTGGCGATACCGATGAAGGGGACGACGAGGAAGAGGAAGAGGAAGAGGACGACGAAGAGGGTGCTGAAGTACGCTTGAGGCAAATATCCCGGATTCCTCAAGGGACTGCACGTCGAGACGCGCTGAGGCTGACGAAGAAGAAGGCAAAATCGTTACCTAGAGTGACTGCCTATGCAACCGCAAAGTGGGTTACTCCTCGTGTTGCTCGTTGCGTGCTAAAGTTTGATTCTTGGCTAGTTCGTATTTGCTTCATGAGCTTATGAGGTTCTTCAATGCAAGACGCGCTTCTTACCAGACGGACCCTAAGATAATTGACGACGTGATTTACACTCCGTATGCCTGCGAACCTTCAAGTACTTTGGACACGCACACGCGTACCCAGACCGGAGATCTGCTTGGAGTTCCTGAACTGAACGCACCGACGTCTGAGGCAAACGACGCTTACATTGCGAAGAAGAAACGCAGTAAGTTCTACGCAGTACCCACTGAGGCGGAGATATTTGTCTTCGGCTACGGAACAGTCGTCATATGGGGCATGACCGAAGCCCAGGAGAAGCGATTTCTCTCCTCCATGTAAGCATCCTATATATTACTCCGCGGGGGTTATAGTAACGATTTCTGTAGTCGACGGTTTGAGGTAGATAAACTAGGTAAGCTGCGCAGTGCTTTGAGAGTCCTTCCTAAGGTTTACGAGATCCCCTTCTAGCACCTGATGCGATCGAGATGGAAGATTTGAACTATTACTACGCAAACTACAGCCGGTAGGTGCGCCTTTCCTCCTGCGTTCATAGTTTATCACCCCATCCACCAACAAGAATATACAACGACGTGATCACCCTTCGGAAAGGGTCAGGACACATGTAAGTTTGTTGGTATCACCTATTGTGATATCACCACAATTACGTGCATCAGGACCAAGCTTTCGCTGTCACATGCTCTCGCTCAATCTGTCAAGATATCACTGGTATGTTTCTCGCGCCCACCGCAGATCTGTGCCGTCCAATCACCCTTCTTTAGTTTGAGGACCTCATATCATCCAAAATAGAGGAGACAAAGGACATACCAGAGACTCTTTCCGAGACTGGAAAGATTGGGATGCCACATAAAGGTGTGCTACCTCCGCTTCTGGACTTATGACACACTTGCGACATGGAAGAACAGAAATTATGCGCAAAACCGGGGAGTTGTTTATATTGCGAACAAATATCAATTCCGTCGGTTCCGTGTTGGACTCTCCTGTATGTCATTTTCATTGCTGGCACGAGCTTCCAACGCGCAGATTCCATCCTAACCTTTCAAACAGGAAGTCTTTTGGGTACGGCACTCCATACATTCCGTCTGTTTCCGCGGACATTGATAGAGTGCGCAGAGCTACCCTGATTTGCAACCTTTGTATGATGCAGCTAGAAGCTATCTAGAGATCCCACAACGGATCGAGCTGTTGACTAGTCGCGTGGAGGTCAGCGGTCCCGCTCACACTCGTGCACCAGCTGACACTGCCTAGGTTCTTCAAGACATGCTCCAGCTTCTGAAGGACTCCGTCTCCAGTAGACACGCAGAGCGTCTTGAACAGATTGTTATTGCATTGATTGGTGTCGAGATCGGTGAATTTGTCCCCGATCGTGGCGCTGCTGGATTATGATGCTAACTCGTGTTGCAGTTCTTGGCATTATTACTATCCTCGTTGATTTAATGGCGTAGGTGGCACGACAGGACTTTGTACTATACAGGCCACACACGGCACTTTTCTAGGGAGCATGGAGCATGGTTCGTCTTGGATATATTGAGGGACCTGAAGTCTCGAATATTTTTTTCATGTGGCGTCCCTCGTTGCTTCGCAAACAGCTGACACGCGTGTCCTGTGTTTCTGACTTTTGTTCTTCTGCTGGGTGTTGCATCAAAGTTTTCCCGCAGTTGATGGTTCGAAACCAACAGATAGGCTCGGCACAAAATAAGCAGTAGAGTCGCTGTAAAGCAATCAACGTCATTATCGTTATCGGACATTGGGGGGAGCGCTTTATGGCTTTAATTGGAGACCAGATCAATGGCTTGATGCGACTGTGACGGGACAAATAATTTCTACGTGAGTTGTATAAGTTAGGATACATTGCAGGAAAGTTATCGACTGCTGTCAAGAAGCGCTCCTGTTTTACGACCCACCAACGTGGATACCATCTAGACGACAACCAGTTAGAGAGGCCCCAAGCACCGGGGTTGATTGAACTTACTGTTTATATGGATACAAGCTCCCGTCATTGCGTTCGAATCAGGACTAGCGAGGAAGACAAACGCGGGGGCAATTTCTGCAGGCTGCGCGGCACGTCCGTGGAGCGGCACCCCTAGTCCGAAACTCTCCATTTCATCGGCGTCCCGCGAGGCTGGCTGCAGAGCAGTTATGACGGGCCCTGGAGCTATAGAGTTTACGCGAATACCCCTGGGCGCTAGCTGCTTTGAGAGTGAACGCGTGAAGGACATGATAGCACCCTTAGTGGCGGAGTAATCAACTACCTCCGAGCGTCAGATCAGTGCGAAAAGACGAGCAAAAGCGGCACAAACCAAGACCTGGTGACCCAGCATAAGCCACTACGGATGTCGTATTGATGATACTCGAGCCACGCTTCATGTGGGGAACGGCAAATTTGGTGACCGCAAACATCTGGATGATGTTGGACTCAAAGGTACTGCGGACATTCTGAAGATCGATATTCTCGATCCTTTTTTCGATGCTGCAGGGTCACGGTCAATATGCCACTCAGGGGCTTGAGGTATGACTTGTGCTCACATCTGCTTGGATGCGTTATTGACGAGAATATTCAGATGGCCAAATCTCCGTATGTGAGCCTCGACGAGCTGCTGGCAATCTGAGTCACGCTGCAAGTCGAGCGCAACAGTGTTTACGTCGCAGCCATGCTTCGCGAGCTGTTCTGCTGCTGCTTTGGCATCTTCTGTTTCCTGAGGAAGGTGAGAGATGGTCACCCCTTTCAAGCCCTCGATGGCAAACAATAACGCTGTGGCGCGTCCGATGCCGCTGTCACCGCCAGTGATGAGCGCGTACTTGTCTAACAGTCTATGACAGATTGGATGAGTGACCTGGCTGGAAAGCAGGGACGTTGTAGGCCTACTTTCCACTACCGGTGTAGGCCCTCAAGTATGGTTTTCCATCGTTATCCCAATACTCCTGCTGAACGTACTCGATACCAGCTGCCGACCAGTAAGATGCAGTTTATGAAGAACCGAGAACTATAGCACATACGCTTAATGTGTTTGTCAAGACCAGGCAGCTCCTGGCTTTGTTTCTCTGGGACCGCGACTTTGTATGCTGTCACGAGATCTTGTGCGGACATGATGCTTTCTTCGAGGTTTCACGGTGTTGGCTGCAAGGGAAAGATGTCACGCAGTACTAGCACGGATGGCTTTATGTCTTTTTCAATCACCGGTGACGTTGACAATTCAGACTCGAGGACGATGCTAATATGATGTCAAAAGGTTGTGCCAAGTCTACTTAGTAAACAAGTCAAATTAGGGGCAAGTCTAGCGTTCACAACCCGTTCTACAGTTTTCGAGGAAATATCGCCTGCAATACAAGCTTTGGGTCTAGAGTCCAAAAGGTAGCATCTTCTCCCCGCCCACAAACCCATCCCCGCCGAACCCGAAGCCTTGGTTCCACCCTTCCCTGCTTTTTCTCGCATTCCTGATCTCAAAGAAGAGCGACCCGTCCAAAACCTTTCGCACATCCTCCTTGTCGACTTCTCCGTTCTTTTGGACGAGGAGAAACGTCGTGATCCATTCCAAAAAGGAGGCCATCCAGCCAAATGGATCCATCGCGAGGCGGTTGCCGTGGATAAAGTCCCACAGCTCTGACAAGGTCATAGTAGTGGGAAGCGAGCCACGCCTGGTGTCTGTTCCGGCTGTGTACTGGGGGTAGAATGCATTTTAGAACGACGTTTGTACACCTGATCGCGAAAGCTGACCTTGGTCCACATGTCCTCAAACCTGGCAGGGATGAACCGACCTTCAGTATCAAATACGCCAGAGTCTGAGCCGTGCTTGTCGGCGTGAATTGTCTCGAGGTAGATGCGGAAAAACGGATCTGGGAGGTAGCTCACCCCGAGCCTTTCAAGTTGGATGACGTCAATACCGGGAATACCTCAACGACGCGAAACTGACCTAGTAGGCAAAGACAAGGTACTGTGGATCACGATGGTGGCCCAGAAGGAGAACAAGAGATTGAAACCAAGGTTGCGAAACCCTTTCCAAGTGTCGCGGGGCCAGATCACCCCGTCGTCATCCCCGTCCCAATAAACGCAGTGTTGTTGCATGACAGACTAGATAGACGTTGTCGAGAGAGCCGTTCACGAAAAGGCAACAGTACTCACATAGTTTTTGTATTTGGTGGCATGCTGGAGGCTTCCATCAGGGTGCTCAGCGCTGGGCGCGACTGACGCACGCGGAAGATATGGTCGCTCGACATGCACGTCGGTATCTGGCCTGCAAGGGCGTGTCGCCGTCACGGGGGCCAGCGGGACAGCCAAGGCGTGGCCGCTTCTTAGAACCATGTTAGAACTCATGTCCTTCCACTTGAAGTTTTTGAGCATGAGTAAAGGGGCTGAGGTTGACTTTGTTATGTCGCTGTGTTTATGTCTTGTCAATATGTTATTGCGAAAAGGGTATGACGACATCGAACTGACTTGGTCCTATTTCATGGAAAGAGGTCGACGTGTCTGCGCTGTTTGGTCTTTCCGAACAACTTGCTCAGGGCTCGTACTGACAGATCTCAGCCAACAGACTAGCTATCGGGTGGTTTCAGGAGAAATGAATGTCAGCGGGTAACTAAATCTACAAAATCTATTAGTAGAGCATCTCTAATCGATCCCAACCCCCGCAAAAGGGCCCTCCTCAGTCCCTGTCACTCCCGCTCGGAGTCACCTGGCCACTTAGCCGACCACCCTTCCCGGCCCTCTTCACACGCGCGAACATGCCAACTTCCGGGTCGCGGATGAAGTTCACGATCACCATGGGCCAGCTCGGGTGCGAAGGAATTGTATCATAGAACTCGGGTGCAAGGGTACGCAGAGCGGAGAGACGGGTCCAGGGAATGGATGGGAAGTCGTGATGCTCGTTGTGATATCCCACCTTGGAAAGAATAATCAATCTGCGCAGGAGTGTCAAGGGTAATGAAACCTACATTATAGGCGAGGACGTTGAGCGGTCCATAATAGCTGTAAGTTTCTTGGTTCAGACCATCCCAGACATAGTGCTCGGCAATGAAATGGCCGGCGCAAGGGTGCAGACTGCCAGCAAAGAAGCTCGAGAATAACAGGTACAGTAATGGTCGGATACCGAATGTTTGTACAAGGATGTAGTCAAACACCAGTTGAACAACCAAGTTGATCAGGTGCCATCTCGTCGGCGTCTGCGTGCGAACGAAGCCAGGTCTCAACGCATAAAACAATATCTGGAAAGTGCTTTACAAGGAGCAAAGGTGAGTGCCGATGATGATGATGATGATGATGGAGGGAAAGTCAGCTTACGCGAAGAATGTCTTTCCAAGCACGTTGTTGAGACACAGAAGTTCGAAGTTTGTAGGGAGGTCAGTATCTATCCCATCTTCACCGAGATGTTTGTGATGCTCTATGTGGTATTTCTTGCGGGGAACAAGTGTGAGTATCTTTGGATACGTACCACGGCACACGATGACAGACCTTGAAAGCGGCAGAATAGGGTATGCCGATGGGTATATTTGCAAAGACAGCCAGCGCCTTGTTTGTATTGACGCCTTTGAACGCGAGATTATGGGTAATCTCATGAATGGCGAGGAAAAGATTGTGGTTTGCAGTACCGCCCACGGCGTACGCCAGAAACAAGAACCAGAAGGAGAGGGGATGAGAATGCCGCAATTGAACGGCAATAAATAGTTGCAACGACACGACGCCAAGCACGACATATTTCGTGAGAGGTTCGTGGCCCATGAGCTTAGTAACCTCTGGGTGTGCTTTCAAGATTGCCATTCGCCTTGAACGGTGAGGCTCTTCGGTCATCAACCAAAGGAAATCGGCGGGGTCTTGAGGTGGCCCAGGGTATGATTGTCGATTGTCCTTCTCGGTCGGCGACACGACAAGCGTTCGTCGCGGTGACCGTTTTCCCTCTGTGAGAGACTCTGCACCGCCGAAGTAACTGAAGTCTGTGGAAACTATTAAAGACCAAGTATCACTGTAGTGCAGAATACAGAGCCTACCAACTTCTGCCTCTGCGCCTCCGTTACCTGATTTCCTCGCCATTGTAGCCATCAATGGCTGCAAAGTGTTTGGCGTTTTGAGGATCAAAGCGAGCGAAACTTGAATGATTGGTGTGAGAAAGACATGCCTTATTGGGGTCAAATACTCAACCATAATTGAAGTGGTGCGATTGAAAGTGGCACCATACTTAGGTTCTACTGATTTACATATAACCACATCGTGCGACGCGGTACGACTATTTCTCCTCAAAAACCACTCCGAGAATTGTTGTTCAGGTTTCCATCACGCCGAGTATAATGTCCAGCGCCCTCGGTGCTGGGAGCGTCCCCCACAGCGACGACGGCACAGGCTACCAGCCAGATCTGGTTTTGGACCCCTCTGATCCGCTTAACCTGCTCTTGAACAACTCAAATGACACTGATTCAGAGCTATCCCAGGCGGCTACTCCACCGGACTGGTCGCAATTCAATTCCCTATGGTCCATGCCGTCAACAGATCCCTCTGGCGGACTCCCTTCCACAGGAGAGAAGGGCAAGCTCACAGACCTAGGTGCTGGCTTCGACTTCTCATTCCCAATGGACCTCGACTTCAACGACCCGTCGTTTCCCATGGCTGTTGATCCCAATTCGCTCCTTATTGATGGCAAGGGACTACAATTCCCCTTACACGACTCATCCGCAGTCCCCATCCATCCGCAAGATTTACTACATGCATCCTTCCCTTTCCCATTCGTGTTCTCATCTCCAACGCTAAGCTCAGCATCGGCCTCCTCCCAGTCCGCAGACGATATCTCTTCGCCCAGGAGTTCACCTAGCAACAATCCTGTCTCCCCTGTGGGTGCAGCAGCTCCGAAAACTACTGCGGGTGCGTAATATTAACACGTGCAATGAACACCCATTCAAGTCAATATAGAAGCCATCGCGGCGTTTTTCTCTCAGGTCAATAGGCCCCCCGTTCAGAGCCACATGGCTTCCATTCCCGAGCCTGTAGAGACACTTGGCACCACGCTAGCTGAGGCCCACCGACAGCCTTCATCGTCTGCTTCATCATCTCCGTCCCCCGCACCAGCAACACGTGCACCTGAAGCTCAGATAAGCAGTACCACGGTGATTGGCCGCCCAAAGACAAGCCATACCACGATCGAACGCCGATACCGGACTAATCTGAATGCTCGCATACAGAGTCTCAAGGCTGCCGTACCTGCTCTACGTGTCCTTGATCAGAACTACAAGAGCGACGAATACAAGGTTGATGATCGTGGTTATATCGACGGGGTCAAAGTCGCAAGAAAAGGAAGCAAGGCAAATGTATTGGGAAAAGCCGTAGAATATATTCGGTACGCTGAGACCAAGAACATGGAACATGTTGTTGACACTTTTTTTTAGTGTCCTGAAGAGGCGAGAGGCCAGGCTGAACCGTCAGCAGGACGGCCTCCGGGCTCTTATCTGCAGATTCCCTGGTGGTCAGAACATTCTCGCCGAATGGGACACTGAGTGGACGAAGAAATTCGGAGGTCCCGAGAGAGATGAAATCGATAACGTAGGTGCTGAGGAAGCCAGTGACGATGAAGATGGTGACGGTGATGGAGAGGACGATGGAGATAGTTCGGAACGCGCCAGAAAGAGGCCGAAAGTTTCAGCTGCCCCTCAAAAGAAGGAAAAACGAAAGCTTGCTCCTGCCGCTCCTATTCTTCCTGCCCCGGGTCCAGAAGTCCCCGTAGCTATACAAGGGGTCGTCCCCGAAAAGCGCAAACGTGGTCGTCCACGCAAGATACAACCCAACATACCTCCCCCAATCGTTGCATCTGACTCTGTGCTTCTGACGGACCCTAGTCTACAACAAGGAATCACAGTTCATCCTGCGATTCCACAAACTGCTCAACCCCAGCAATACCTCCTCGCTGTATTTGCGCTTTTCTCGTTCTTCAACTCTCCACTGGCTTCATCTTCGGAGCCAGTATCGCATCATCATACCCACCAAGGTTCTGTGCTATCTCACGTTACATCGCCTTCCCCATCCTCCTTCTCCAGGCCCACAGTGGGTTGGACATGGAGTAATTTCGTACAAGTCATACACCTTCTCGCATCATTGGCGGTCTTCATTTCTATAATCGTTCCTTGGATTCCGGTTCCACAGAGGCTTTCTCAGTCGCGCTTTATACGGCTCATACCATTCGGCTCTTTGATATCTGGAGCGCACGCTGCTGTCACTTCAGCGCATGAGATGACGGACTTTCCAACGCCTCCAAGCTCTCCAGACGTCAGCGACACCGATTCCGAAGCTGACTCAACCTCAATGTCAACCGAGGATATTGTGCGTTTGGGAGGGCGGAACAAGGAAGGATCGGATCCACTCGCACAAGCCCTGAGGCTCAGGGGTAGAACTGACGAATTCGAGAGCCTTCTAAGCGCTCTGAACGTCCGCTCTGGATGGGTGGGTATGATACGCAGTGCCGTAGGCACCCGGCAAGCTCCCAGAGGCCCTGCAGTGCGGCGGGAGTGGCAGGCATGGATGCGACTTGCAGAGCTGATTGTTCTCTCCCCAGAGAACGCGACGCTACCACTGCGCTGGCAGGTTTACAACTACTTCTTGTTCGTCTCAGGTTTCCCTGGTTCCGAAGTGGCTTCTACGACACTTGTTTCCGACCTCTGCACTCTCGCGTTGCTTTCCCATGCCCTCCCTCTACCTTTCACTGAGACTCGCTCTCAAACACTTTGGAGCCGCGCGAGAGGGCTGGGGCAGTCAGCTATGGGGCCCACGTTTGAACATCTCGTCTTTGACAACATGACAGTGGAAGAAGCCGTGGAGTCCTTGGCATCATCTAAACCTATGACAGGCTCGTCGCCCATCGCAGTTCTCGCGTCAACTCTCCTGCGCAAAACGTCTACATGCATATGCATCTTCCCTTTTCATCCACCGCGTCACCGGAGACCAGGACGGCGACTCCGACTTCCCCTCGCACCAGGACTCAAAAACATGGCGTGCCACCATCACGTTCGGCCGCAGCCTGGGGGGTGATATAGGCCTTCTCTCAGACGAGTTCGCGAAGGTATGGCAACGGGGGGATATTCACTTTGACGTCGGCAGCCTGGAGGTTGGTCCTGCGGACGAAGACATTCGTGCGCTACTCAGCGCCACCATTCTATACGACCGCGTGTTTTCACGCCAAGAAGTCCTCTGCCGTGCTGATGTTCCTGGCGGTGATGACTCCGTCGCTTTCATCCTGTCGCCCCCGCCCACTCCGCCTTCGAAGATGGGTGGTAAAGACAGCCGAGCAGATGTAGTCTTGCAGCTTCATCGGGCCCTCGGATCGAGTGTGTTTGAAGAGAGCGCGGAGTCGAGCGCGGATGAGGTCTCGTTGGAGGATGCGAGGGATCGGGTTGTGGATATGATTGTAAACCTTGAGAGGGGGGAAAGATTACAGGTTGTGTAAGATCCCTTGTGACTCGTTGGACGGCCTGTACAGAATGTTCGAAGACTGTACGCTCCAGCACATTTACGGTAGTTTGCTAGAATAATTATTGCCTTTTTATGTTTTATTCATACTTTTTATGTACTAGAAGCAGGGTTTACATCGAAAAGGCATGATGGTTGACTTGCTCGTCCTTCTTCGGCTCTTGGAGACTCGCATCGGGATGAGGAACTCTGGCGACAACGAGGGCTTACAGCATAACGCTTTTATCACCGCCCTCTTGGTGACTTGGAACAACAGCCATGCACTCAGACATTCCTCCTGGCATTCTACTTGAAGGCGACTTGAACCCGACAGTGTTTGCCCAAGGTGGGTCTGAGCACGAATGGCGAACTTTTGAGCGAAGACGCCTTTACACGAACGCGTTCGTTATCAGCGGTAACAAGGTATGTTGATTCGCTCAAGTGTAAATACTGGCTCAGTGACCTTGATGGCGATTCATTGGCAGCTGTTGCTTGGGATGAAGAAGCGCGGGTTTGGTGTTGGCCTGTGAGTTCTTCGTTTCCTTCGGTGCAACGCTGCCCAGGGTCTTCTTGGATCTCGTTTGACTTATCGTTGGGTCCCAGGTATAATGGATTCGGAGGCAAAGTAGACCCAGGTGAGACGCCTGCACAAGCTGCAGCCCGGGAGCTTCAGGTTCGTGGTCTCCTTGAACAGCCACCTCTCCATCATGATTGGGAATGATCATCTGTAATACTGACCCTATATACGCACAGGAAGAAGCAGGAATCGACGCTCCGTTGGAATACGCAGGAAACTTGCTCTTCCTCACCGAAGGAACCGACTGGGCGTTCGACGTCAAGATTTACTCCGCTCGCGAGCACAGTGGGACTCCCATCGAGTGAGTGAATCGGTTTTTTCACTTTGTTTGTGCGGGCTTCGCTCGCTCGCTCTGAAGTCGGTGCTGATAGCTGGGCGTGACGTGTAGGACGGACGAGATGCGTCCTGAATGGTTTTCGTTGTCCGAGGATAGCTTGTACGGCAGGACACTCGAAGTCCCACTAGATGCTCAGTCCTCCACGTCCCCAACGGATTCGTCGCTCTCGCCAGCAGACTCGGCCCTACCCCACATTCCATATGCCAAGATGTGGGCAGACGACATCTACTGGCTACCCTCTCTCGTTCGCGGCCAGAAGTTTGTCGGACGTGCTGACTTTGGCGAGGGGCATCCTATGAAGAGATACTGGTTTGGGAGCGTCTCTGAGTGATTACGGTGAAACACCTGCAGCCTAAGATGGATAACTGTAATGATACAGATAACGAGTGCAGCGAAGGGCATGGTGTTCACATGGCTTTGGTTGTGAAAACGGGGCATTACAGTGTTTTACATTATTTAATTAGTGACACATGCGTACTATTGAGACAAACGGAAAAAATCATTTTACAATTTTGAGTCGACTCGAGATGTGGGGATCGAGTACTCAGACTGGACATCTGCGATACAGATTCCGAACATTCCTGCAGCGCGTAAATTGTCCAGTGACGCGTCGTCGATATCCGCCATCCGTTCATGGAGGACTTGAGAATGCGCCGCGATCCAGAGCGTCTCCAGAACGCTGACTCCAGAAACCGACGTACAGCGCCGTGAGGGCCATCCGACCAAGAAAAACCCAATTACAAATAGCAAGAAGGATGCTGTCGACGCAAATAGGACCTTGAGGGAATCAACACATTTCCTTTCAACGGCTAGTACTTGAGACACTCACTGGGATTGTGTTGATCTGGTCAAGGAGCTCGGTTTAGCAAGGAAGGGTTGACGAGAAAGACCTGACTACTTACATTCAGCCTCCATTGAGTGACCACCTGTGTGACTTGACTTTCGCCCGATGTCCTTTGAAAGCCCCCTCGTTCTCCGCCATCTTGACCCGCTGATCGGAGATTTAGTTCAAGGTCACCCAACGACACTGGGACGCACCAAGCCACAACATCTCAGCTGCTGTCTGTGTGATGGCCTGTTCTAACTGGTAGGGGCTGAGCGTGACCAAAGCGCTTGGATCCGACTGTGGCGGAAACAATGCACTACCCGCGATGGCTAAGTCCCACCAAAATATGAGGTCAAAGGAATAGAGCAAGGACGTACCTTCCAAATGTCGTAACGTTGATGCACATCGTATTAAGAACCGCTGGGCAATCTAAGAAATTAGAAAGTTTGAACGCATTGGACATCTGTTCAATCATTTCATCAGGGTTCGACGTGTGACAAAAGCGTGTGGGGCATACTGCGTTCGTCAAATTTGCGGACCCCCCTGGGGACCATAGCGTCCAGGGTTGTTGATCTGTTTGGATCTGACTCGGACTGGGATCGAGTCTGGCATCCTGAACGTCCAGCGTGGCAGTAACAGTGTTTGCTTCTAAAGAACATGCCGCCAAGTAAGTCGTGACAGGCGAAGAGTTTGCACCTGTGTGCAAATAGTTGAGTGAAGCATTCCGACAGTCGGAATTTGATGCTTACTGGAGGTGTAGTTTACACTAGAACTGATGGTGCTGTCAATGGAGCCGTCTAGGTCGACACCGGTGGTGAGCACGAAAAAAAGGTATTGATCGCACAATGGGCAGGCAGTATCGAGAGACTAGAAGGGAATGAGCTTCCTCGTTAAATCTCTGAATCAGAATAATGCTGACCCCTGGGTCTTCAAGCAGATACATCAGCGCACCATCAACAAAGAGGATCTCATTTGGCGCTGGGCATCCAATGAGCATTCCAAACTGAAAGATCAATATCGAGTCTTCTTACATTCTGGAAGGAGCGAAAATGCACCGAAACCAAGGCCGCTCACGGAGAAATTGACATAGTGCGTGGGAAGAGTAGAGTTGATATCGGGGTTTACGTTGTAGGTGAGGTTCGACAATAACCCGCAACTTGCCTGCAAGGAGGTCGCATTCACAGTAGCATTGACGAAGAGAGGGTCCGCAGTAGTTAGCGTATCATAAAGAGTGTTGTTCGATAGGCCGTAGGTGCTGAGGTCCGAAAGCATGTTCATCGATGGAACAGCACTGACAGCTGCCACCCAGTTAAGCCCCGTAAGATTGACAGACGGGTTCGGCCAGGCCACCGATGATTGGACCGAAGTGATGCTAGTGCTATTGAATGCTGTGAACTGCATAATGGTCGACGATGCGATGTGTAGGGTGGAGACACATCCGAAGTAGATCATGACGGCGATGGTCATCCAGGTTGACGAAGCTACCCTCCTCTGTTGCCAAACCGCACTGATTGCAGCTCCGATCCCGGACCATGCGCTAGAAACGTCATGCACTGCCGTCAAGTATTGCCGTCGAGCAATAAATCGAGACAATGCAAGTCGCTGTGTGATGAAAACCAGCCCGGCAGTGTATAGCTACAACCAGGAACGTGAGTTCGAATTGTCTACTGTTTTTGCTATGTCGAATGGACTTGCCGTGTAGAATGTTTGTAATAGGATGCTCAGCCCCGTTGTTATCACCGCGGTATCCAATGGAATGACGACACGATGCTCGGGGTGACGCATCAGTAGTACCAAGAGGACGACGTGAAGTGCGACCAGTATCCCGTGGAGGATATAAGTCCACCACCAGAGGGTAAACGACCCAATAGAAGAGGAGGACACATCATGCCCATCATGCCCTTGTGCTGATCGATAGATGTCAGAAGGCTAGCAACCAGCAACCTGAAGTAGTACTCGAACCTTCCAGCGCAGAATCTTCCAATTTCACAGCGGGGATTGGGATTTGGGGGCTCATCGATAGAGTCACGGTCTCATCGCAAAGACATCCACTTTCCATCACATCTTGACTGATGTTGATCGGGCGTATGTCGGCAAGACAAACATCCACCATTCCTTCTTCCCGTAGCCGGTCCAATGACGAATCTTTGACACCCCGTATGTGGTTTCGGAGTAATGAGGAATGTGCCGAAATCCACATCAACTCCAATACACCTAGGCTGGTCGCCGTCGATGACCGGGTCTCTGATCGACTGCGTAGCATTCCAATTGCTAGAGCCAACAGAATGACGGACGCGCACAACCCGACAACCACCTGCGAGATATTGTGAGACTCTTGGTAATGTCCATGTTGTCATGTAGTATAATACCCACCGGTGTTGTGTTTACCTGGATAACGGATCTTAGCTTGGACTCGGAGAATGTATGGAAGACCTTTCAGCCTGCTTACATTCAATCTGAGTTCGAGCACTTGCTGAGTGGCAAAGCTTTCCACCTCAACCCGTTGAAAGCCTCCCCCACTTGCACCAACCTCGCCGGCTGTATCTTGTGTCAGTGCACGCCAGTGGACATCTATTTCTGTCTGAATGCATACCCAACCATATAAGCTCGGTGACCACTTGAGAGATGGCCCTTTCCATGTTTCCTCTTTCAAGGGTAATCGGAGAACCAACAACTGTGTTTGAATCCGAGGTCATGTCGATGCCAAGCAGAGACATTGTGTATCTGCCGAAAAAACATTGTTGGTCTTTCGTCGAGTTTTGCCCTCGAAATTTGCACATACACATCAACCATTGAAATGACATCACACTCTCTGCCTACAGAACCTGACGGTTGCAGTGATTGACACATGGTGGCTTTGGGAGCGTTTGCGAAGGCTGAGTTCAACTGAATTACGGTGATCAATCTGAAACACATATTTCAAAGAAACGACATACATACCGCCGTCGTAAGTTCTGTACTCTGACCAGGTGACCAAACGGTCCAGGGTAGAGAGTCGTTTGATGAAGGAACTGGGGGCACCAGTTGGCCGCTCGCCGTGTCAAAATTGTATGGAGTCGTTGTTGCATTTAACGAACATGCGACAAAATAGGATGTAGTGGGAATAGAAACTTGCTTGCCATCTTACAAAGGTGTATCAAAAGACACGATCAGCGATGTGGACATCCTAAACGCACCTCCAGTTGTGAGTGGCACATTGACAGGACTCTGTACGATGTCACTGCTGGTTAGATCACCGAACTCTATGGCGGTGCTAACTGAATAAAAAAGGTAGTTGTCGCAGAGTGGACATGACTGGAGTTCTCATTTTAGTCCACTCCGGGGCGAACTCGGGAAACACTCACAAGCTCAGCACCAGGAGAGCCCAACGGAAGAAAGAGGATCGTGTTATAGGTTCCTGCAATAATCAATATCAAAAGCAGAGATATTGCCTTGCATCCTTACCTCCTTGTGGGAGGATGATCTGGCCAAGACCACTGATCGTAGCATTAAGCTCCCCGAGGTTGTCCAACGTAACCGCTGAGGTGTTCGAGAGCAAACCGCACTCCGCACTTACTGTCGTCCCGTTCACGACAACTTCGGTGAAAGGATATTTCACCGACGGGATGTCATAAAGGGTGCTATTAGTCAGCCCGTTGGCAGACAGTCCAGATAGAGTGGGCAACATTGGGGCCAAAGGCGTGATACTTGGCCAATCTAAGCCACTGATGTCGACGGATGGAGCAGGCCAGGTCGATGTCGACTGAGTGGTGCTCGTCATTGTGTCGTTGTATGGTTGAAATTGAATGATGGATGACGATATGATGTGGAGACCAGAGATGCAGCCCAAGTACGTTAGGATGACGAGGATTGTAGAGGGTGCAGCTGCGATTTTGGTTTGCTGCCACAAACCATTGATTGCAGCACCGATTCCGCTCCATGCCCCGCAAATATCATGTATACTTGTGAGTTTCTGTCGTCTGGCTAGGGCGGCGGACACCGCCAGGCGTTGCGTGATGAAAACTAAAAGAGCAGTGTATATCTTTCCGATATAGTTATAGTTTATGCCATGTTGCATCATAATCAGAAAACGTACGGTGTAAAAGGCTTGTAGGAACGCAGTTAATCCCACGGTGAGGACAGTACTGTTTGCTGGGACAATGACTCGGTGCTCGGGATGATAAAATAGCATGGAAACCAGGACAACGTGGATGACGGCGAGAAATGCATGGAGGGCATAACACCAATGCCGGAGGGCATTGCTCCCTTTGTAAGATGTGCGATGTTCGTGTCGAAGATCTTGCCAGTGGGTATCTCGCTGCACTAGGAGTAAAGCTGTGACGAGGAGCAAGTATCATCGAGTCAACCAACATGATTTGGGATGGTCCGGCGGAAAGAACGAGCTGCCCACATTCGCTACTAGTAGCAGGGTCCCCATGCTGCGATATTAACTTTCCATTCGAGGTAGGAACAGTTTCGGTGGCAAATGAAGTTTCCTTATAGGATAAGCCTGACCACTGCATGCTACGACTGCTTGATGAGAAAGATGCTGGAAGGGATGACATCCCTCAGGGAGCTGGATGGCGAAGGGTGAACTACTTGGATGGTAAAGGTGAACACCTTCACTAGCCAAACGCTAGTATATGTAGAATCAAATCGGCCAACTTGGTACAAGGTCTCCATGGCCTTATGTACACAGTTTCTGAGTCCGATTGATCTTGGACCTGCATGCTAAAAGTGACACAATTAAGTACTGATGCGATGATCGATACCTGAGTTAGCTGCGTCCTTGTTGTGTATGCGTCGAAAGCAACGTACTTGACAAGCCGCTTAAATCGTTAGCGTTGATCAAACACAAAAGCATCTATACTTGGTCTGCCTATAACGGGAGAGAGGCATTACGTACCAATTGACAATGCTCGTCCAAGCATGCTAATTGTGCAGAAGTTGCTTGACCAATTGACGTTCAGTATTTCTTCAAATATTGTTACATGCTATCGTTGAGCCTTGCTTTGCAAACAAGGTGATAAAGTGTATACCCGTACTACACTCAATTTCCAGCGACATTTATATGTGCTTCCTCCTCAGGCTGACTATCTCCGGGCATCAAAGTACCACCTTCCTGTTCTCCATTTTCAAGAGCATCTTCGAGAAGGCCCAACGCGATACTTGCAGATCCCCAGGAAGACTGGAAACCCATCCCGGAGTGCCTGCATGTCGGACTCAAAAATCAAGACACGCCAACATCCAAGATATCCCCAAACACCCCAAAGTTAAACCGAAACTTACCCATAGTTATATACCACCGGGATCCTCTTCCTCTGCTCTTGTCCTTCGCCTGTTCCGCTATCAATCCACTCAACCTCAAGTCTAATACCCCCCTTCCTCCCTGGCCGCAGCCCGCACCCCTCGTCTATGATGAGCGGACGTAGGTCCTCTATGGTCGGTTCGCGGGTTGCACGGATGGAAGGAGGTGCGAGGTCAGCAGACAGTGCGAGTGCGCGTGTGAGAACGATTTCTCGGTCCTCGGCGCTGGGGACGGGATTCCTAGCGTGCGGCAAGAAGTGGGTATTACGGGGGAGTAAGCAATAAGAAAAGAGAGACTCACCAGTCGTTAGTGCCTATGATCCCACCCATAAGCACCTATCGTAGTATCTTATTCAGCGTCCATCAATCTTCAAAACCGTAGCGAGCAAAGCAAAGAATTGAAGCATCGAAGGACAGGATTGGGGGAAGGAACACCTACATCCCCAGTACACCTCGGCATGAAATACGCATACGAACCATCCGCTCCTGAAAGCGATCTCCCATATTTCACCCATGGCGCTCGAAGAAGGATCGTCTGGCCCCGGATGGGATAGATATTCTTATCCTCGATACCCCCAAGGAAGCGTGCGCCAATTCCTGGGCATGCGACGATCGCTGCTGGGTTCTGGGTGCTGTCGAATACCTGCGAACGGTCATCGTCAGTATTGGAGATCCGCGCATTGTTAGATGTGCCCCCTTCTGGGATACCTGAGAAATGTGCTGCAACTGCACGCGCTTCGTAGTCCCTCCACCGGCGAGGAAACGGGCGAGGAGCCAATTAAGGTATACGGGCGTGTTGATAGTGAAAGTGGTAAACGTCCATCCAGCTGTTGAATTTGCTATAAGGTCATCTTCCGAAACTGCACGGAACTGTCGATGCTCTTAAGTAACGAGTTGCACAAAGAGAGATGGAGGTTGGAACGAGGAACTCACCTCAGGCATGTAATCCAGCCACGGAGAAGGATCGACGCCATCCGCTCGAAATTCTGTCTGGTTGTGTCTGAAGAAATACCCCGCAGCTGCTCCGTTTTCCTTGGGTTCCGAGTCTCTCCACATGACTTCAAACGTCTCTTTGTCCATTGCTGTCCGGGTGGGTTTCCAATAAAAATCATGAATCATGACGCGAGAGTTTGAGGTTCGATCATATGCGGATTGAAAGAGCAGAAATGCAAAGAGTTGGGACGGTCGGTGAAACACAAAGGAAGGGAGAGCACTGCACCTTTCTGACGTACGTCCCCGAAAGCTTGACTAACATGGTGTGCGCCCTGTTAAGGGGACCGATGAGAGTGGTCAGTAGCACAGGGTAACTCCGCAAAGAGGACCGGAAACACCACGACGCAGTCCGACCGGTCATGCACGATAACGAAGCTGAGTACTCACCGCCCAATGACTTGTGTACCGGATTGTTCGAGGGTCGGTCGGGAATGTTTCCGCGACTATCGTCACTCTATAACCGCCCCTTTCTTGGATCTTTATAGCGGTTGATAGGCCAACTACGCCTGTTGTATTAGGTCAGTGGAAGTGCCAACGTTGAGAAAGAGTCAACCTGAGAGCGGGAGAGCAAAAACAAAGTAGGTAGATCGAGATCACGGCTCGAGGATCGGTGCTTCGTGGTCCGTGGATGATCATGCTACCAGTGTAAGCGCCGATAACGCCATAAAGTCGACAAACTATCAACTGCCAGCCACTGCCGCTCCAGGCAGCGATAATGTTATAAGGGACTTGAAGAGAACGCACCTGCTCCGATAACGATAATTTGCTTCGGCTCGTCTGACATCTCAGATGAGTGGTTCACCGTGCTAGGAGCGCTGTACTGAAGTCGGACTAGTCACGGCAGTAGTGTTACTGTAGTGACGACGCTTGACGACGCTGCAAATGGATTATGTCAGCAAGCTGTATTTTGAGTGAGACACTGAACTTGCTCAGAATTGTGCATTTAACTTCGCTGATGCTGCACACGGCGACGAAACGGACAGCATCACCTTCACAAGATGAAAGACCCACGAAGAGGCTCTCAACGTCTTCCCCAGAAGAGGGCGAACTAGAAGATGCCGGTCCAGCACCACCTCAGTCGCCACAACCGCAACCACAGGATCTCCCACCAATTCACATTATCCCGTCTCTACCTCCAAGGCCTAATCTACCCCTCCCCCCTCCCCCTCTGCAACAGACAGCCCAAATAAATAAATTTGAGTCAAGGGTAAAGTTTCCTTTCAAGCCAAAACCCAGTGTAGGTACATCCGACTCTCGCCCCAACCCTGGCCCCGCCAATGGCCCCGGCCCCGAGGACAGGAACCATCCCTACGACCGCCCACAAGAAAACGGTCAGCGGTCCCGCAGTCGTGACAGGGGAAGATTCAGAGACCACCGCTCAAACGATGCTCCGCCCCCACGCCGTCGCGGCCCAGACAGCTGGCTTCCAGGTGACAGGAGTTGGGAACCTGGCAGAGAATGGGACAGAGACAGGCGAGGGATGCCTCCTCAATGGGATGCTAGGGACAGAGTCAATCACAGACACCCTTACCCTCCCCATCCCCCGGGAAGGGCCTTTAGATTCTCCCAGCCACCATCTCGCGAAAGAGAAAGAGATTACTATCCCGACAGGGGTTATGAGGACAGAGATAGAGATACTCACCGTGATTTCGAAAAGTCTCCTCCCCGTCCCCAGTCACCCCGTCCACGTCCACGTTCCCGTTCACGCTCCTGCTCTCCAAACCAGTCGTATCGCCATTCACATTCTCGTTCACGCTCTCCATCCTCGGCCTCCCCACACCGTCATCGAAAACACAGACTCTCTTCTGGTCGTACCCCCGTATTAGCTTACTCACCACCATCCAGGGACTATGGCCCTGATAAGATACATGACCAAAGGATGCGTGCTCAAGAATGGGACCGCCCGTGGAGTCGCAACGGCACGCATTGGGGCTCACGTAGGTCCAGAGAATTGCATGATCACGACAGAGGTCATCATGCCAGTAGACCACGCGGGGATGACGGAGACGACCGCCCCGTATCTCCTCCCTCCCATACTCAACGCACTCCAGCACCACCCCTAGTCCCACCCTCAGACTCAGTGGAACCGCCAACAGTGGAAGATCCAATGCAGGTTATAGTCAAGGATGAAACGCTCCCCGCCGTACATCCTGCCATAGTCTTTGCTCTCAGGCGTCCCAACGCTCCACGGGACGATCACTCGCCGTCTCCTCTCCCTTTGCCGCCTGCGAAGGAGGAAGATGTTCGCCGAGCACGGGAGAGACGGAATACATTGGACGATGGTATTATTGACGAGAAGGGTGAAGCCGAACCCGGACAACCACATGAAATAAGTGAAGGTGGTAAGCTCGTGGTGGCGGCGGGGAGGAAGGAACGAGAACCGGTGCAGAGGACGCGGAAGGAAGAAATGGAGGCGTATGGAAGGACGTTTGAAGGGTGTGGGATGCAGAAGGATTATAACGTGACGACGAAGCTTGGGGAGGGCACTTTTGGGTGCGTTTATTCGTTGTTTATTGGGTTTGGACTCGATCATGCTAACTCTATTCTGTTCGCGCTACCTAGCGAAGTCCATAAAGCAGTTCAGGTCTCTACAGGCCACGCTGTGGCTCTCAAACGTATCCTCATGCACAATGAGAACGAAGGCATGCCAGTCACAGCCCTCCGGGAGATCAAGATCCTCAAGGCCATGAAACATCCTTGCATAGTGGATATAGTGGACATGTTCGTGGTCAGGAGTGCGTGCCGGCTCTTCTCTTCTCACTCCACTTTCACTGCATGGTGTTGCGTACTGACGTGTACCTGTGTATGGCATAGGTAAAGGCAAAGCCTCGCCGCTCTCCGTGTATATGGTCTTTCCGTACATGGACCACGACCTTGCGGGTTTGCTGGAGAACGACAGGGTAAAGCTTCAGCCTAGTCACATCAAGTTGTATATGATGCAGCTGTTGGAGGGGACGGAGTATATGCATCGAGTACGTACTCCTTCCTGTGCCGCATTTATTGGCGTCCTTCGACCGCTGTTACTAACTCACACGTCATGTTCAGAACCACATCCTCCACCGCGACATGAAAGCCGCCAACCTCCTCATCTCCAACACCGGTTCTTTACGTATCGCCGATTTCGGTCTCGCGCGGGCATTTGATCCCTCCATCGTCCTCCCTCCCTCGTCCTCGGGAGTGGAAGGGCAAGGGAAGGGTGGCAAAGAGAAGAGATATACTAACTGCGTTGTGACAAGGTGGTATAGACCTCCTGAGCTATTGCTTGGGGCGAGGCAGTATGGAGGAGAGGTTGATATCTGGGGGATTGGGTAAGTGGTCAATTTTGTTTCGCCAATATCCATGGCTGTCGCGGCACTCAATGACAGACTGTCTGACTCATCTTTGGCATCCATATAGCTGCGTCCTAGGCGAGATGTTCCTACACCGACCCATCCTTCCAGGCACGTCCGATATCGACCAACTCGAGAAGATTTGGCAGTTGTGTGGGACGCCTAATCAACATACATGGCCTAATTTCGACGCGTTACCTGGGTGTGAGGGGGTGAAGAGGTTTCATAATTATCCCAAGAAGTTGGGTGCTTTCACGAGGTGCGTATAGCGATTTTGGCACGGCATCCTTTTCCTTTTGTCCTATTTTATCTCGCTACCTCCTCCGCTTGCCTCTCCCATTGCGTCCTCTCCATCCCTGTTAGTACAGATGCTGATGTTCTCGGTGTAGTATTGGCCCAGAGACATGTGATCTGCTGGACAAGCTCCTCACATGTAATCCCAGAGACAGGATCACGGCTTCACAAGCACTGGACCATGAATACTTTTGGACGGACCCTCTACCCGCTGATCCAAAGACGTAAGTTTTCGTCGCCCTCTTTTTTCTCACTGCTTGTCCAGTCACTGCTCACCGATATGCCTGTCAGACTCCCGACGTACGAGCCCTCGCACGAGTTTGATAAGCGCGGACGTCGTAACTTCCCAATTGGACCACCCGCGCAGCACCCACTGCCGCCGCCTGAGCATGTTCGTCCTTCGCTCCAGCATGGGCAGGGCTATTATGGTCATGGACAGGGACATGGGCACGGGCATGGGCGCGGACCGAGGAATGCACCACCCCCGCCACCAGTGATGCTTACTGCGCTTATGCAGCAGGGACAGCAGGGAGTGGGGGTTGGTGCTGGTGGTGCTGGTGCTGGGTATGGGCAGCCGCCTGGAGGATATGGGCAGCCATCTGGTCCATATGAGCAGCCACCTGGTCCGTATGGGCAGCCACCCGGTCCATATGGGCAGCCACCCGCTGGCGCCGTGGATGGGTATGGTCCACCGCCGTTGTATGGACACGGGCGGTATCAACCACATGGGTATGCGCCCTATGGTCCACCGCTTCATATGCATGGGGGTGGGGATATGGATAGACCTCGATATGGAAGTGGTGAAAGAGGTGGGAGGAGGGGTGGCAGTGCACCTATGCATCCTTCGTTGCCCCAACGGCCTGCTGGGTTGCCTCCGAAGCCAGTTGCTCCGCTGGGGAGTGGAGTGGGCCGGAATGAGAAGGACAATGAGAGAGGTAGGGACCGGGGCGGAGGCAGAGATAGGGGAAGGTATGGCGGTGGTGCTGGCAGCGGTGGTGGGGGGACGAGTGGAGGGTTACCGTACTCATGAGCAACTCGTGAGGCTGGTTTGCCTCGCTATACTGCATAGTATACTTCTTCCTTGTCGTGGCTGCTCCTCGTCACTCCTATGATCGTCTCACTTACCGCTCCTTTACTTGTAATTCGCATATGCATCACGCCGTTATCGTTTTAGAAGCAGTTCTTTGTTGTCCTAGTACTTACATCATTTACAATCGTTCGATCGAGCATTGCCCTTGGGTTATCATGCAGTAGTAGTACTTGGTATCATTGGTACATCTGGAGGTGCCTTTGAATCTGACAGCCAATGTAGACTGTTGGACCTCCAGTGACTAGTCAGGAAATTTGAGCCGGTCGTGACTTGGAGGTGGGAGGCGTCATGAGCAGCAGAACGAGTTTCCCAAAGACAGACCGAAGAGTCGAGAGAAGACAGAGTTGATTGATGTCGTCGTAACCAGTATGTAGTTTGGTCGTGGTTCTTCTCCCTGCTCGGACACTTGCTCGGCGACCTCATAGCCCTGATCTCGCACTGAGGTAAGCAGTGTCAGTCGTCTTGGCGGGTACGGCGGAGTCGGACGGCGGCATCGGAATCTGCCGGAAAATCCGATGTTCTTAGCCCTGAATATGAGTAAAGACCGGCGGAGTCGGACACCGCCAGAAGATCCATTTCCCGGATGAATCGGTGTTGCTCGACCGTCTCTCGGATGGCCCCTGTTACGTGGCACAAGCAAGAAACCCTTGCTTCGCGTTGGGGGACATTAGCTAGGGTATAAAACCCGCTCGAGGGAAACCTAGCTACTCAGCAACTCCCTCAATATGCAGTTCTTCTTGACGCTCCTCGCCTCCATCGCTTCATTGAGTGCTTATACCCTTGTGGGTGTGCATGCCAGTACATTTTGCGCTATTTGCCCATCACAAATGGCCGGCGAGTCGAGGATCAGCACCTGCATTGACCAATCGAAAAACACACATTGCTAGTGAGTCTCCGCCAGTTGTTTTTGTTCAACCAAGGCGATGCTCACCGTCTGAGCAGCTACCTGTCTGACGAAGTTACCTGTGCCTACAGCGTACGTACTCCGTGATATACTGCTTTTCAATTGACTTGAGGACGAAAATTTCCTTCCTGCAGGCCACTGGAGAACGTTTAAGTTACGCGTCGTTTTACAAGTGCCCAAGGAGCGTGGAGATGCAGGAGTATGGCTGTAGTTCATGCTAGTCTCCCCTAGGCATACCATAGAAGAAACGCGTTCATTTCTCATTATGCCTTCACGCAACGGTTCGACGTTAAATAGTTAACATGTTCTGTCTTGCTACGGCTTTCGTAATTGAACGTGGTATATGCCTTGTGCCGATTCAAAGCACACTATGCAAGATTTGTGGAGGTTCTTGCGTTCCATCGTTCGCCGTGAGCAATTCTCCCTTTGACGCGCAGTGCGAGAGTCTAAGCATCGGCTACCTGAGCGATTCAGGGGTCTCATTTCCATTTTTGGAAATCAACACCAAATAAAGACAGCCGCCGACTCCCAGTTCGATTCTCTCACAGGACTACTAGTAGTACTTGCTCAGTTACTACCACAACGATGAAGGTGCTCAGCCTAGTACCCCTCGTCTACCTTTCCACTGTCCTCGCATCAATCCTCCCAGAGAGTCAGGTCGTCCTCGGCGACGTTGCTGATGTCCTGTCTCCTACCCGTAGTGCCGCTAGTGGGTTGCCAGATAGGGTAAAGTCTGAGAAAGCTATCAAGATTCACAAGTGGATAGACGGGAGGCCGTTCGTGCAGGAGCATGGGCTGATCTGTGAGTTGCCGTACGAGTGAGAGTGAGAGTGGGGGCGTAGGGCTGACGCACGCCGGATCTAGACGAGCTCTTCCAGCACTCATACTTCTCTGACTATCAACTGCGGATCACCGAGCCTGCGCTCTGCGACTCATCTGTCAAGCAGTACTCTGGCTACCTCGACATTACCGATGACAAGCACTTGTTCTTCTGGTCTGTCTCTTCCTCGTCGCTAGTACGGTGTTCCAGTAGCTGCTGAGTTACTGATAAGTTTCCGTCTGAATCACCAGGTTCTTCGAGGCCCGTGTCTCTCCGGAAGATGCGCCTCTCATCATGTGGCTCAACGGTGGTCCAGGCTGCAGCTCCTCCACCGGTCTTCTCTTCGAACTCGGTCCGTGCAACATTGCGGACGACGGTGCCAACACCACTACCAACCCCTACAGTTGGAACACGCACGCCAACATCATCTTCCTCGATCAGCCTGTCAACGTTGGCTTCTCCTATGCGGAAGACGGTAGCACCGTCAACACGAGCCCCGTTGCCGGCAAGGACGTATACGCGTTCATGGAACTCTTCCTCTCGCGCTTCCCGAAGTATGCCTCGCAGCCGTTCCATCTCGCTGCTGAGAGCTACGGTGGTATATATGCGCCCAACATCGCCAACGTAATCTACAACGAGAACAAGAAGGTCCCCCTCACGTCTGAGTCTGATGCCAACAATGCACTCGTCAAGATCAACTTGGCATCTGTAATCCTTGGAAATGGGATGACGGATAATTACATCCAGATGGCCTCGATACCCGATTACCTCTGTGACGGTCCATACCCTATTTATGACGATCCAGAGGGACCACAGTGTCAGGCGCTGAGGTCGAAGGTGCCGACATGCCAGAGACTCGTCAAGGCTTGCTATAATTTTGAATCGCGCTTTACGTGCGTTCCTGCGGCTTTATACTGCAATAGTCAACTCTATGCTCCTATCCAACGTGAGTTTGAATTACACCTTTAATTTTCGCCATGTCGAACCTTGCATCCTTACTTCTTGTCAGAATCCGGTCTGAACCCTTACGACGCACGCCGTACCTGCGATCCTGAAAAGGACGGTCCCCTATGCTACAAAGAAATGGGTTGGATTGAAACCTACATGAATGATCCTGCCGTGAAAGCTGCGCTCGGTGTAAACCCCCAACGGAACTTTGAGTCATGCAACATGGCCGTCAACCAGGCGTTCTTGCTTCAGGGTGACTCGATGCACAATACGCCTGCGTTGTTGCCTGAAATGATCAACGACGGAGTGAGGCTGTTGGTTTATGCTGGAAATGCTGGTAAGTGGAATGCGATGGTTTTTGATGGCAGTGTGATTGGCTGACATTGGGTCTTGGTAGACATGATGTGCAACTATATTGTAAGTCCTCTTTTGCATTAGGACCACGGACAATCACTGATCCTTTTACAGGGCAACGAACGCTGGCTTGAAGTCCTCGACACCAAGTTCCTCGACGAGTTCACGACCGCACCCACCGAACAATGGATAACGATGCATTCGGGCAAAGTCGCAGGCACCGTGCGCAGTGCAGGCGGGGGAGGCTCTGGTGCTGGCAATGTCACGTTTGTGGCGGTTCATGAAGCTGGGTTAGTTTTGTTCACTTTTGAGAAGCCCGTCCTCTGCATTTTAGATCATTTACTTCCTTGCGACTTATGACTTCGTATCGGCGTTGTGTTTTGGTCTGATGGTCGTACATCGTGCTGACAACCTCTCTCGCGTCCTAGGCACATGGTCCCCTTTGATCAACCGGAAGCTGCTTTGGTGAGTTACTTCTCACTTGGTGCCGGGTGTTTCCACTCCAAGGTATAGAGATACTGACCACCCACTTTTCCCCCTTCCTTTCCACAGGATATGATCACAAGATGGATCTTGGATATTCCATTGGCGTGAAGTCGACCCTGAGGGGTTTTGGGGGGTGTTTAAGCAGGAAGCGTCCGCGAAAGGAGTGGGGTGACTCAGAGTCGAGGGTTACATTTATGGAATGCGCCGATCTATTAATGAAAGTTGCCTGTAGACATACTAGTTTGCAGAGGAGCAACATCCATTCGGTGTAAACCATCTTGATAGTCTCAGTATGGACTACCTAATCGGTACTCCAGCCCCTCTAACCTTGCATGCACAGCTATGTCGTTTCTCTCAAACTCTACGGCACCGTACGCGTGATTGCGAATCCCTTTCCTTCAAGTTTCTTAGATATTCAACAATCTAGGTGGAGGTCAAGGAGGCCCAACAAATGCTCCACCAGCCCTTCAATCAGGTATGTTTACCCGGATTTATTTATTTCTTAGTATGTGGCTTTCCTTTCAGCTATTGCATGGCACTCACCCTACCAAGCACATCAGCCTTTGTTAGAAACTGGCATGCCTACTAGTAGCCAGACCCCTCAACAACAACTTAGATGTCAATATAATTCAATCTTCACGACAAACATGCAATCCACAAGATAGCGAGACATATTTACTTGGATCCTTATGGCAATTCCACTCTGGCCCCAGCCTTTACTTTGCAATGTGCGAGGTGATCCCGGGGCAGAGAGTAAGGGTGATAGCGGTGTTAGTACATGTGAAGTCGACGTTGTCAGCAGGGGTGTAGCCGCCTGTATTGGACGGTCAATACGGTGAAAAAAAATTACGGATAAAAAATTCTCACCGGCGCCATCGTTGTCGGGGAATGCGTAGGCGTTGGTACAGGTGTCGTAGTAGAAGGGGCTGTTGGGACCAGGACCAGCATTGTTGACGCAGCCTCCCCCTCCGTTAGGGAGAGCACCACCAGCGCAGGCAGCGACAGACGAACAGCAGGGGGAGTAGCAAGAGCCGTCGGGACCTGCAACAGGCTGTACATGTATTTGTCAAGTCGACCGCCCACGCAAAGTGAAAAAAGGGGACTGACGCAGCCAGAAGAAATGGTGCAAGCATATTGGTCGCAGCTAGTATCAGCGGAGGAGATCTCCATCCCGACGTTATAACCGTAAATCAGGGAGATGTCGTAGGTGACTGAGCCGGGGATGGCGTACTGAATCAAGAGTTTTAGGTGGTTGCAAAAAATCCAATGATAAAGATGGTAGCTCACAAAGTTGAACTCGGCTCTGCTGAATGGTGTGACACCATTCCAGGTGGGGCCACCAGTGGTGCAAGCAGAAGCATCACTGTTGCATCCAGTACCTTTGAGGTCAAGAGATGAACGGGGTTACGAGGTTCAATGAGGGGGTTGGTAGCTCACCGACGTTAACAGCACCATCCCAGTTGGAGCTGATGCCGAGGTTGGCGCTGGCGCCAGCGGCGACATTCACGTAGTTGGCGACGGTGCCGAAACTGGTCTGCGTGTAGAGGAGGACAGATTCGCCACATTTGTTGTCAACATTGAGGGACTGGGCCCGGGACAGAGTAACAAGAGCAGAGAGAGCAAGAGCAGAGATGAGCGACATTGGAATGGAGCCTTGGATAGTTCTCTGGGTTGAAGTGCTGTAGGTTGATGAGGAGAGTGCACTGAATAACTCGAGGGATTTTATACGTTTCGCCGCGATCCCCCCATACCCTTTGAATATTTCCGGTTATTTTTGCGGCCATAGACATGGTCACCTGGATGCCTGGAATGCTGATGAGATAGGTTCTGACGAGAACGAGGCAGTTCGAGGTGGAGCAACTTGTGATTGCGATGAGGACTCCAAATAGCACTAGTTCGTAGTTTGATGATGGGAATTCCTATTACCCCGGTTGGTCGAAGAGTCGGCGTATTGATCGGACTGGCGCGCTGAACGATGCTGTACAAACCAGCGACAAGAAACAGGGTGGGACATCCTTTTGTGAAGTTACGCTTACCGGAGTAAGGTCACGACTCGTCGCAAGTACATATTTTACACCTCGAACTGCGGAGGGAGTATTAGGAAGGCTGGTAGCAAAGCTATACTTACCGTTTGATAGTCGCATCAGTTGTGCTGAATGGTAAAGCTGTGGCCATGTTTCGCCGACTTCGTTTCACGTCGGAAAAACTGCTTCACAGATGGGCGCGCGGACTGCTTACATCGTCCGAATTGTTACCGCAGTTGATGCAGATGTACCGCTCGTCAATGACGTGTAACTGATCTGGGGTTGGGTCAGACTCCACTTGCAATAATATTTGCTTCATTTCGGCTTCGTTGTGAGCTGTATATACAGCTAGAATGCCGTACTCTTCTTCCTAAAGAGCGCCGCTACTGCCGGTTTGTTCAGCGGACAGGCTCATGATTGGGCAGTCACACAAACGTTGGAATTTTGGGCTTTAGATCTGGGTAGCTCAGCTGGAAGTATGCGTACCCGTTTGGACACCGTTGGAAACCGTTGGTTGATAACCGGTAGGTTCAATTTCCGCTTCTGAAGTCGAGCCTCGGAGTTGATGAGCCGTTGGTTTCTGGCATAGACGTCACGTCCCCAGAGCTGAGCGCTGAGCGCTGGCCCCGTTTCTCCTCATTCTGGACAGTGCAGAAAAAGATAGATCTCCTGGAAACCGAGCTGGCAGGGCGATCACGGGTAGTGAGGGAAGCCACGAAGGTTGACGACAGATTTCTGGTCGTCTGGACTTGCGCTTTGCTCAAGTCTCTCGGGACGATGCATTATATGATTGGTTATTGAAATATTGACCCATTAAGGAGGAATAAAACGACGCTCAACGTTCGAAGTTAACGTTCAACATCGAGTCGTCGCGCGAGAGCGGAGTTCCAATCACCGTCAGATCACGAACAGTCCAACGCTCGCAAAGTCCTTATGCGAGTTCATTGAATGTGGCAGTTGTCCTTCATCCTTATACACTCCAGCGAGATCGGAGAATGATAGTTTTAATTTTGTAAAGATACACCTCATCGAACGCATATGCCAGAAAAGTAACCAAGGACAACCCGTCAAAGGCAGCGCCAACACCAACATATGGCAACGACCAGGTCAGGCAGCAAGGAATTGAGAGAATGAAAGGGGGGCAACTCGGAGGATAACGGGAGGAAAGAATATGCAAGAATGCCGAATGAAGAAAGACCATAGAGGGTATGGACATACGGCCAAGATGCAAGTCAAGGAGGTATCGCTGGGAGCAGTAAACGAAGTACAATGGACAGAGAACAAAGCAAGCGAGCACGAACCCCAGGGGATCAACGAACAAGGGAATGGATAACGTTCATTGTGCGGTACGATCGACAGCAGCATAGCAGATTGTTCCAAAGTATTGGTGATGATACGCCGTGGATGGGTGGGTGTCGGGACGGGGGGGCATGAACCAGGCATGGCCAGCGACACACAAGCGACAGACAAAACGACATGGACGACACCAGTGGACGAGGAGTTGGAAGGCGACAGCATGAATGCAGTCCGAAGACGGTGAAAAGCCATTCGATATTCATAAGATCGATAGTAAGACAGAACAAGCGAGAAATATAACAGAAGGCGTCGATGAGGGAGTTATTGGTTGCACAGAATAAAGAGTTAATGCGTGGTTGGGAATTGTGGGATGGAATAGGATGCGCGCGGGATGTAGTAGGTATCCGTGGTTATGCCGTTGAATTCTTGTGATGCTTGTTGTAACCAGTGAAACACGAGCGAACAGAAATGGGACCACGCCAACGAGCTCTGTCAGCAATTATGAGTCGCCATCAACTTCTCCATTCTCGAATGCTGCTGTCTCCAGGCGGTGACACTCGACTCGAATGACAGCCTTCAGCTTCGGGAGGTCATCTTTAAGGGACACCTGCGTGCCCTCTTCCCATCGTGCCAGTGCCCATTCCCTTGCCAAGATGCTCACCTGATCTCACTGTAAGTTAAGAGTAAGGGCAGAGCGAGGATGTACTAACCTTGAGGAAGCGCTTCCCAGCGTACTTCCTATAAAACGACTCGTGTCGTATGGGCTTGAGGAGGTAGTTCAGCATCAGGTTCGCGGTAGGAATCAGCGAGCTCTCCGCATATGATGAATAGTGAGCCAGGGTGGCAGACTGGATGATAACAATCAGGAAATGGGTGGTGACCACGCGGGCTAGAGACTTACCCATTTATCGTTGCCCAAGATCAACCTCGCTAGCCAAATTGCCGCGGCAGCCATCAACGATGGCGGAGTGGCCAACAAGCGCCACTCGAGAGCCCCAATCTCGAGCAAGTACTTGCCCATAGTTCGGGCTTTCAGCTCATAGTCGTCGGCTTTGCTGATGCGACGCAGGAAGTGCATGGGGTTAGGGAATGACAGGTTCCAATCGATCGTTTTTAGAACATAGCGCTCGGCAAGAAGAATCTCCGACTCGGTGTATGACGAGTCGGCGCAGTGGAGGAAGTGAGAGACGGAAGGGGCAACGATCTCTTCAACCTTGGAGGAAATGAACAAACAGGTGATGCCGACCAACTGTAACTTCGCGAGCGATACGACGCGAGCCGAGAGAAAGCGGTCTATGATATTGATGCAGAGGAAAAACGTTTCGGGGAGGAGGCGGAAACGGGCATGAACTTGGACCAGCCAGTCAACCAAGATGCCTCGCATCGACCATGCGAGTTCCTTTTGACTCGACATGTAATCAGGATTAGGGAGGGTAGCGAGCTACACAGGACTCAGATAGATGCGGTGAGCTGTTAGGTGGACGCTTACCTCGTTGTGTTTCATGTATTCGAAAATTTCGTTTACATATTCGGTGACCATTAATGGGTCATCACCGTCGTCGGCATCGAGATCCTCCCACTCGTCGCCATTCGGATCGGCTTCCGGCTCGCTATCAATGCCTGCCTCGAGGGCAGCAGACACCTCAGCCTCTTGCTCCTCTTCAAATAACCTTGCTTCATCAGGGATGTCGGACGACGTTCTCCGCTTCTTGAACACACGGCTATCTTCCACCTCATGCGTCTCGTTTTTGACAATGAGATGCGATGAGGTTCGTTTCGCAAAGTCAGCTCGGTGAACCTCGTGCGTGATGACCTGGGAAGTGGTGACGGCAGAACGACGATGCGATGCACGACGATTGGGTGCAGTGGTCGGTCCAGGTTTGTGGTCGTCGACGGCCATGGCGTCCTCGTCGTGGGGAAGAACCTCTGTGGGATCCTCCTTGACCTCTGCCAGAGGGCGAATCTGCGACTGAGCGGCTGTGCTCTTCGTAGTGCGTCGAGTGGTGGACTCCGCAACAGTGCGTAGTGGCTGGCGACTACCGGTAGAAGGTGGGGGTTTTGATTTGATGACCACTCCGTCGAATTTCTCCTTGACGGGAGCGGCCTCTTTACCTTTCCCCTTGGCTGCTAGTGGGGCAGACTTATTCTTGTTGACGTTCTTCGCAACCTCACCCAGAGCTTCACGTTTTCGCTTTCCTTGCGCAGCAAGATCTAACTTATTCTCGTCATGACTACCCGCCTTGGCCCTGGAGGCCGCTGTAGCAGCTGTCGCGCGGAGGGCGCCCGACGGCCCTGTGGCCACAGCAGTGCCGTTTGATGAAGGAGGTTTTGAGCGGGTGACAAGACGAGATGGTCGGGCCGTGGCGTTTTCGTTATCTTTCTGGACTGTTGCGCGAGTTGTGCGCGTAACACGCCGCGTCTGGCGATGTGTACAAGATTAGTGGTGCCATCAGGCAGAACTGGCAAAATAAAACGGGGGACTTGCAGGTATGTTGGAAGACATGAACTGTGAGTCCTTTCAGGATGATATCTAAGGTACTATATATAAAGAAATGGAGAGATGAGCAAGAGCGATGGGTGATGAAGGCTCAAACTGAAGAGTGGAGGTCAACGTCCTTGTACAAATCCGGCATTGCCCATTTTCAACCATCCACACAAAACAAAAACAAATAGAGACGCGCTCGCGTCAGATCACGTGCATTCAATTATTAGACATGCGCCGCCTTGTTTTGTTCTTTCACCACCGCCCCTTCCGATGTCCGCGACAGTAGCACAAAAGACCACCGCGAAGTAGCGCAACACTTGCATATCTGCACCCCCGAAAGCCAGACACAGACACGCATTCACCCACGAACTCTAGTGCGCGTGGACCTACGCTTATCACCTTGCCGCGACAGCATGTTAATTTACGTCGGCCATCTGACCCGATGATCCCTCGTGGCTGCCTTTCTCAGATGATGTCGCCTTAGGCCCAATAATATCAGTGAAAATACTTCTTATTCACCCTACGTATACGGTTAGACAACGAACTGCGCACCCTCAGCACCAACTATTTCTTCGCGCCATTGCATCAGACACTGTCAACTACAGTGTGCACTACGTAGCATGACTACTTCGGGTCTTCACAACCTCACATAACATACTACCCTCATGTCGCTCACATGAACATGTACTGAACCAACTGAATGTACATGTGCACCAGTCTGTTCCGCAGCCATTACAAACACTTTAACGCTTGTTTTTCAAGGCAAGTGAACGTCCTATCGATCTAGAGTGTCGATGAAGGTACCTGTCGCATGGAATCCAGCATACGTCAGATTTTAATCAATGATGCGGCTCGACACCAAGTACGTCACGGTAGTCGAC
>KN819342.1:482759-515853 GCA_000827475.1 Paxillus involutus ATCC 200175
GCATCGTTAATTTACGTCGGCCATCTGACCCGATGATCCCTCGTGGCTGCCTTTCACAGATGATGTCGCCTTAGGCCAATAATATCAGTGAAAATACTTCTTATTCACCCCTACGTATACGGTTAGACAACGAACTGCACCCTTAGCACTAACTATTTCTTCGCGCCATTGCATCAGACACGGTCAACTACAGTGTGCACTACGTAGCATGACTACTTCGGGTCTTCACAACCTCACACTACTCTCATGTCGCTCACATGAACATGTACTGAACCAACTGAACGTACATGTGCACCAGTCTGTTCCGCAGCCATTACAAACACCTCAACGCTGGTTTTTCAAGGCAAGTGAACGTCCTATCGATCTAGAGTGTCGATGAAGGTACCTGTCGCATGGAATCCAGCACACGTCATATTTTAATCAATGATACGGCTCGACACCAAGTACGTCACGGTAGTCGAGGCAGTGTTAAACCTCTTCGACACTTAAGACTTCGAGACTTCTGGAACTTCAAGATGAGTCGGCACTCACCAGTACTACTCACTCAAGTCACATCGCCCTTGGCAAGACCCCGTCCACGGCACTCGGGATCTCGGTGAGCAAGACATCTACCAGATGCACGCAAGCGCATGGTGTATGTTGGTATCGACCGTGGCGGATTGTCTGTAATGCTTGCAACGTCAGTGTTCATGCCGACCTCCAGAGCTGGCAACATACTCTCTCACCCCAGGTTGCACTCCGAAGATCCTGATTATCAATACTGGATCCAGGAGTCCCCGTTCCATCGTTCTTGGAAACGCAGGGGGGTTCACAGCACGGTGGATTTCCCTTCGATCCTGCCATACAGGCAAGATATACGCAAGCAGTTGCAAGCATGATAGAGGTGGCCCTGGTACAAGCAGCGCACAGGAATCGTGGAAAACAACCCACGCAAAGGTCGGTCATGTCAGAATGGATGGCAGTATACCTGGAGGGTTCCGAGATTCCAAATACTGTCGCAAATCTTGGAGAGCATACTTGTGTCGATATAAGATGTCCCGAACGCCACATACCACATACTTACCACCCTGTTTCAGTCTGAACGCCAATTTTCAGGTTCTTCACAAAGAACCCCATCCTGACAGCCTTGAATAAGTCATCAGGGATTATAACGCCTATTGAAGACTCGCCGCTTGGAGGGTTATACCAAAGGCGTCACGCCCGTCTTCGGGGAAATACGGCCGTGTGGTTGAGGCGTCCATAATCGCTCCACTAGTAGGATCAGTTCGGGATGACATCACCGCCCTTGATGAGCCGACTTTATGATCCAGTCAATGGTCCCAATGAAGGATGCTTATGCCGAGGCCCTCCCTCACCACCCAATTTTATGCATTTTAAGAGCACGCCTATCGATGAGTGGACTCGTACCCACAGCATGGTACATATCAACGTCGTAGGCGCACATGAAATAACACCAGGCGCTAACCAGCGGCCAGACGCGTGCCTCTCTCGTTCGAGAAACAGGGAGGCAGAACTAATCCCTGGAGGGAAGCTCTGATGGTGGTTTTCGAGTGGCAAGTAGAGCGCAATGGAGAGCTCTGGCAGTTGAACTGCTTGGACTTACCTAGATTTTGAATAAGAAATCCCGAGGGGACCCTCCCTCCAAGAGGATATAAAGTTGATAGAAAGCCCTTGCGTGGCACCATTTCCGGGTGCACCCAAGCAAGTATTTTCCAGGCGACATTCGTCACGAAGTTTTAAAATGATGTCTTTGGAGGATGGCAGAAAAGTGAGTTATAATTTCGTCGCGGTTCCAGAGACACTCAAATCAGTTGGCACTTCACAGGCCCACGTACAACTATCCCTACGTTGTCGGGGACAAACTAAGGTCAGGAGTAATAGGGGGAGAAGGGCACCACTCAACGGGAAACCGACAAGCACCCTTTGCGTGGTGAGGCAAGTCAGGGGCGGGAGTTGTAGATGAGGGGAATGAGTAGTAGAGAAGAGGGGCACGTGTAAAAGGCTTGTGGATGGTCGCGGAAAACTCGGAATAGCTCTCCTCTTCAAACACTCAGCAACGCTGCTGAGGATGAATAGTCCTTGGGTCTCATAAACGTAGACGTGGAGGAGTGAACCACATAATGATCATAATCACGATCACGATACCAATGGACCTAGTGCTGCGGAGAATGACTAGGTGAACACCACCGTGAAGGTGTTTGGGAAGGTGTACTCCTGACGCCACATGAGTGTGATAAGCAACTATAGGTTAGGTTGACGGTAAGATCTTCTTCGTCTGGATCAGCCTTTTCACTGGTGAGAAATACGATTCCTACATATTGTGTCCGGGAGCTTTCCATGAGCTATGCGGTTGTGTAGAGTCGCTGGCGGCTGAATGGATGTTCTACATGGATAGGAGTAAGGCAGTGACAAGGACGTGACGAGATCACGCATCACATTTGTCACACCATCAAACGTGACGGACGCGATCGAGTTGTGGAAACGCGTTCAGAGAACTTCAGACGCGACATACTTTGTTGCCTAACATGTCGTTGATGTACGGTAAAGAGAAAGATGCTGACCATGATCTAGCACACGCCTCCGACCCAGGTTTCGTCTCTTTTTTCTCGAAGCTCCCAAAAAAGTCACCAACAGAATCTGGGACCGTTCGTCTTTTCGACCGCAATGACTTCTACTCCGTACATGGCCCGGACGCGCACTACGTCGCCACTCATGTCTTTCGTACAAACTCTGTGCTCAAGTACCTTGGTGCGGGAGGGAAAACCGCCGGTCTACCAAGTGTGACTTTGAGCTATACACTTGGTCATACCTTCTTGAGGGAAGCTTTGACGGTGAAGCAGCTCAGAGTTGAAATATGGGTGCCAGCGCCAGGGCAGGGGAGGAAAGCTGCGAAGTTCGTGCTGGAAAAGGAGGCGAGTACTAACGATAACCCATGGAACTCATGCTGATACTGCAACATTAAGGCTTCACCAGGAAACCTTCAAGCAGTCGAAGACCTCCTTTTCGCAAACTCAGATGTTCTTTCTGCACCCATAGTTATTGCTATAAAAATTGCCTCTACCTCTGGTGCTGAGAAAGCCAAGTCGAAGACCGTCAGTCTAGCATACGCTGACACTAGTGTTCGTGAACTCGGAGCCGCGGAATTCGTCGACAATGACTTGTTCTCGAACACGGAGGTGTGTGCATGGTCCAGGAAAATCATCAGTAGACTCGAATTAACTGCGCGTGGACAGTCTCTCATCATCCAGCTCTCCGTGAAAGAGGCTATCATACCCACTGGAACTGCGTCGGGAACAACTGACCGCGATATCGACCTCAACAAGCTGAAAGCAGTCCTTGAGCGCTGCAGCGTGGTTGTCACAGAACGCAAACCAAGTGCGTAGGTCGAATCTTGTGTATCTTATTTCCTGACTCACCATCATTATGACGGCTCTCTTCTATGCTTACTCTTTTCCTGTCGCCTATGCATCGGCCCCCGTCTAAACAGGCGAATTTACAGCCAAAAACGTGGTAGATGATATACGGAAGCTAACTCGACCAGAGGGAGACATGGAAGATACATCAGGTGCCAGCTGTGCGACCTCTTCTCTCGTTAGCCGCGTATGTACTGATTCTGACATTGGCAACAGCTGTCCCGGCACCCTCTGCTTTGTCTGCTCTTCTCACCTACCTCGCTCTCCCATCCGACCTAGCCAATCACGGCGCATACAAACTTAAGGAACACGATCTCGCCCAGTATATGCGCCTTGATGCAAGTGCGGTAAGGGCACTGGCGTTGGTCGACTTTGAAGGAGGTGTGAGTATGCGTCTCGGCTTCTGTTGGTGCCGTCCCCAAGAAGGGGTGCTGGTTTCGCTACTTTCCTTCTGCTTTTCCTCCACCTTAATGAACTAATGACATGTGTACGCACCTACAGGGTAGCATCAATAAGTCGTCGACACTGCTGGGGCTTCTTAACAAATGTAAGACGGCGCAAGGGACAAGGCTGCTCGGGACATGGCTAAAACAACCTCTTGTCAACTTGCACGAGATACGTGAGTGAGATTTCCACTCCAATATATCTTCGGGACCACCTCTCTTTGTTACCTTTCCTCCACCATTCCTATGCTGACGCTGGCATGGCATGGCTCAACAGGGAAGAGACAGGACCTAGTAGAAACCTTCGTGGACGACTCCTCGACGAGACGCGTACTACAGGTAATGTATCTTTTGTCTGGTCACGCCCAGGCCCGTTCATCGTTAAAGTCTGCGAACACCGTAAAATAGGACGACTATCTGAAACTAATGCCCGACCTCCACCGACTGAGCAAACGGTTCAAGAAAGGCGTCGCTTCTCTCGAGGACGTCGTCCGGGTATATCAGGTCGTGTTGAAGGTGGGGTGTTCTAATCTTGAGGGTTGGGTGTGCTCGCAGTGTGCTGATAATGGTTGCATGGACAGATGCCAGGGCTCCTTGAAACCCTCGAAGGTATCGCGTACGAACACGAAGCACACAGGGCACTCGTGGAAGATGTGTATTTGGGACCTTTCAGGGTACGTCTCTGCACCCACCGCCCTGGTCACTCCTGGATGCATGCATGCTGAATGATAATTCCACTCTGGAACATATGTCTGTACAGCTCCTCTCCACCAATCTTTCCAAATACTCTGACATGGTCGAGACAACGCTTGATCTTGCTTCGCTTGACACACATACGTATGCGATTAAACCTGAGTATGACGAGGGCTTGCAGGGGCTAGCTACAAAACTCATGGAGGTGAGTTCGTCACCCTTTTTACCTGAGGTCTAGGAGTTGGGAGTCCGTGGACCACCTGAACCAGGCCTGGTAAATGATCTGGTTGACTGGCTAACTAACTACCGAAACAATCTCCAGACGAGAGATGGGCTTGATGCCGAGCACCGCGCAGCCGGGAAGGACCTTGGGCTCGAACTTGACAAAAAGCTGCATCTGGAGAACTCGGCGACCTATGGGTATTGTTTCAGGCTTACCAAGAACGTAAGTCCTATAGATCGCTCCATGGAGCCTATTTTTCGTCCTACCAACTGCGCTTATCCTGAAATTCGTGGTGCTTCTCGGGCTAGGATGCAAAAGTCATTGGGAAGAACAAAAAGTATATCGAGCTCGGAACGATCAAGTCTGGAGTGTACTTTACCACCAAGACATTGAAAAGTCTGGCGACAGAGTACCAAGAAACGACCGAGGAGTATCAACGCACTCAGTCGGGGCTTGTGAAAGAGGTTGTCAGTATCGCCTGTGAGTATATTGTGTTATGCATTGCGCGAAGGGAGACTTGACAGGCAATCATAGCGACGTATACCCCTGTACTTGAAAATCTGGATCATATCCTTGCGCACTTGGATGTGATCGTGAGGTCTGTTCTTCGTTTTCTTCAACCTACGTACAATATCTCATTATACGTGCACATAGCTTCGCACACGTGTCAGTAAATGCACCTGAACCATACGTCAAGCCCACGGTTCTTGAAAGAGGTGTGTTTACCATGATTACCCTCTGTAAAAACTGACATAGACTGGTGTGTCGAGGCGAGAGCAGTCTCATTCTGAAAGATGCACGACATCCATGTCTTGAAGTACAAGACGAGATCAGTTTCATACCTAACGATGTCGAAATGGTGAAAGGGGAGGGAGAGTTCCAAATTATCAGTATGCCTTCCCTGTTTTTTTTCCTTCTTGCTAATATCTGACCATCATAACTACCATCCTAGCTGGCCCCAACATGGGTGGTAAGAGCACTTACATCCGACAGGTACGGTTGCACTTTTCATGTCGACGGGTGGTAGTCAACTGACCATCTCTCAGGTCGGTGTGATAGCTCTCATGGCCCAGACTGGATGCTTCGTTCCTTGCTCCTCCGCCACACTTCCAGTTTTCGATTCCATCCTGTGTCGTGTTGGCGCAGGTGACTCACAGCTCAAAGGCGTGTCGACGTTTATGGCCGAGATGCTTGAGACAGCATCAATCCTTAGAGTCAGTTTCTGGCCTTCGTTTCATTTGTTCTCAGGGCTGAGTGAGGCATCTTGTAGTCGGCATCAAAGGACTCGTTGATTGTCATTGATGAGCTAGGAAGAGGTAAGTAGTCTAGGCGTTCCTGGATGCTGTTTGCAGATACGCTAAACGGTTGCTGATAGGAACATCCACGTATGATGGCTTTGGGCTCGCGTGGGCGATCTCAGAGTACGTTTTTAAAGGGTCCTCTTGTTATCTGATCTCACGACGTCTCCCTACGATCATGATCATCTCCATCATAGACACATTGCTTCAAAAATCCGTGCCTTTTGCCTCTTCGCGACCCACTTTCATGAACTAACAGCGCTCGACCAAGAAATCCCACACGTGAAGAACTTGCATGTCGTCGCACATGTCGGACAAGAGGAAAGTTCACAGGAACGGGACATCACGCTTCTGTACAAGGTTGAACCCGGTACGTTATTGGTCCTGAATGCAGTTGCTTTCGTACACTGAGTTGTTGTGGTCTGGGGATTTTAGGGGTCTCGGATCAGAGCTTTGGTATACACGTCGCTCAGCTAGCGAATTTTCCCGAAAATGTTGTCAAAGTATGCAGCCCCCCAGCTCATCAAAAAATTACTCATCCAACTCCTGTTATAGCTCGCGAAACGCAAGGCGAACGAACTTGAAGACTTCGCAGTGGGCCAACAAGCCGAGCCCCAGCACTCCGATGAAGTGACACAAGAAGGCATCCAGATTGTTGAGGATCTCCTGCGAAAGTGGGCAGAGACCTCAGCGACGGATGGCGATGACATTGTCATGGAAGATGTCTCTGCAGATGCCCAGCTAGAGGAACTGCGTCGATGTGTGGAGGACTTCCGCCCACGGATAGAGGGGAATGCCTGGGTACAGTCGATGATTTCTTCGATGTGATGTTCGTCGTGACGTTAGCCGTGTCTGGCATGCATGCGTCCATTTGCTTTTGTTTGAATCTGCTTGCACAGTCGCTGTCTGGTACATATACTTATCCACTCGCTATTCTCGCTATTCTGTATCAATATCACCTTCATCTGCATCTGCATCTTCGTCTACATCTCCGTCCTTTTCATTGTCCCCGACCTCGAGATCGTTGGGCTCATTAGGTGCAACTGCGTCTGTTGTTGCAAGCCTCTTCTTTGTTCCCGGTTCTCGAGCAGCGATGGTGATGTCCTCCCCAAAGAGGCGTAGAATTAGGGCGCTGTTTGTCACGAAGGTGAGTTGTAGAGGGTAAGTGGGATCCAGGATGAACGAACCTTTTTGCCTTCTTGTCGATCATGAGAGCCACAGAAATCTTTGACTTCCACAATGGGAATACAAGCTCGCGCGACAGACTATCCCATTACATACACATCAGCTTGCCTCGAAAGATGATATGACAGGTGCCTCTTACGTCGTATCGGCGGACTGCGAGGCTGGGAAGCGCACGACATGACTACCGGCCCCTGCAAGGGGTTAGTGACGAATTTCATTCAGCGTGCGTTAGCTCACTTCTGGCTTCAATAGCTGACTTGAATGGTTCCGGGAAGGACGCACACAGCGGATAATGCGTCTGCAGAAGTATCTTGAGAGTCGGGAAATCAGCTGACATGATGGCCTCCGGGTTAACATAAGGAAGGATGACAGGTAGGCCTTCGCCAAGGATGCGGAACTGTGCGTCCATGCCCCGTCCCGCCTCTTGCTTCGTAATGACTTTGGTACCGCTCGTCATGAGTCGCAGCCGCGTGTAGTCGTTGTTTAAAATAACAGATTTGACGAGGTCGTTGGTAAGGTAGAACGAGCGGACGGCTTCACCTTCAGGGTTGCGGACGAGGACGTTCGAAGAGGGGAAGTCCGAAGTTAGGTTGAGTTGTTGTCTGTAGTGGCAAATTGATCAACACTTTACAGGCGAGTAGCAGTCATGAGAGACCTACATGCAAGTCGCCAGTGCGGGGTCCTCTGGTGCCACGAAGGTGTAGGGCATTTCTTTGAAAGATGGGTCAGATACCTTGATTTTGCCTGCATGTGCAGTCGGCCTGGCTTGCGATAGCTCCGCCGTCGGTTCCTCTTCATCCATAATCGTGTCAATTTCTGCGGCACCAGCTGACTCCGTGGACGACATGTTGGCACCAGGCACCTCATCGAGCTGGTGTGAAGAGGTGTCAACCTCGAGCTTGGGCTTTTTGGTTTCTGGCGCAGTTATGTCCGCCTCCTCGGCGCCCCGTTTCCTGTCGATTCGTGAGTAAATGGCGGGAACGAGGAGTACGGCCTTACGGTGCATGCTTGCTTGTAGAGGGCTCATGATTGGATTTTCGTTCTAATACAGCTACAAAGAATCCACCAGTGTCTTGAATGTGTGGGTAAACGCGCATGCTAAGTCACTCAGGGACCTCAGGATCAGCATATCATCCACAGGTTACGAGCTACGAACCAACGCTCAAGGTTCAGTGAATCCGAATTACTGGGCGGCCAGTGGGTCTCGAACATCTTTGACTCCGCACGCTTCTCTTCGGGGATGGTCTCGATAAATGCATTCCATGAAGTGTAAGAGGTATCGATTGAACGATTGACAGTCGGTGTCCAGGTCGCGATACCAGGGCGGCGAATTAGCTCGGGTAACTGCGATGAGACATCCACAAGCTCAAACTCTGGCAGCAGGGAGTTAGTGGGCGCGGGTGGTAATTTTGAAACTCGTGCACCTGGGTTAGAATTGAGAGCAGCAGCTATGACTGCCTCATTTTCAACTGGATTAAGAGAGCACGTGGAGTATACAATACGGCCGTTTGGCTCAAGCATCCGCATCGCGCGTTGAAGAATGCGTACTTGCAGCCTTGAAGAAAATGTCATGCAGTGCGTAGAGCATCATTTTTGATGGAACGAACCCGTGCAAACCATTCCCATCCATCGGCTGCCAACGTTTCCATATTCCGATATTCTTCCGCAGCGTGCCATCTCCACTGCATGGCACGTCGCAAAGGATACGGTCGAATAAGAGCTGGTTAGGCGTCTTCTTGACCGAGCGACGTTTATCAGCTGTTCCTGACCGAAGCACTGGAAAGATCGACGCGTCCAGATTGGTAACCATGAAAGCAGGGCTTGGGAGGCGGGCAGACTGGTGGATGAGGAGATGCGAACGTCTGGCGTCGCTGTCATTTGCAATTAGGAGACCGGGCGGGATCGACGTCGAGGTTGCCGTGTCATTTGCGTGTAAAGCTTCGAGGAGTTGAGCTGTCTTAGATCACGATTGACTACGCGATTGAATGGAGTGTTGAGATAAATACCTTGGATCCGGGTGCTGCGCACATATCAATGACCTGTACACGGTTGTACTAAATTCGTGACAAGATTCAACCAATTGCCTTACCTTATGGTGAGGCTGGACGTCAAGAAAGATGGGGGGTAACATGCTCACGGCCTCCTGGCGTGATATATTTCCCTACGCAGCGCGTAAGACGATTGGTAAGCCGTGTTGGTTGAGATGACTGACCACCTCCGTCTCGTGCACCAAAAAGGAGTGGAACTTCTTGAATTCTGGTGATTTCCTCAATACCTTCTTGGATACATTGAATTGCCATGCAAGTCCCTCGGGATACCTACACATCCATGACCCAGCGATCCTCCAAGCGCACGCAATTCAAACTCACCAAAGGATTTGAGCGGGAGGGGGTATAACCTCGTCTTCGAAGATGACGTTGTTCAACAGAGGAACATACGTCTCCTTGATCGTAATCCCAAGGCTGTGGGCTATCCTTCGATAAAGATGAGAGGTGAGCACGGACACGCGAGGGGGGATATGATACATACTCTCTACTTCCAGTGATCCGGAATGTGGTGGGAAGTGGGCGTCTCAGTGATTCCATAAAGCTGTCCCATTGATCATCTGGAATTATATTCTGTGCTCGGTAGTATGCAGTGAACCGCTCGTTGTTCATATCTGCTTGCTCAATCATGCCTCGGTCATCGTCCTGCTGGGATGCCTTGTTTTTTTTGACATTACGTCGACCCCTTCGACCCTGTAGAGGGTGATAGGATTCTTGACATGTACTGTGATGTGAAATGGACGTACCTTTGCCATGTTCGATAATATTATGATAATCACGGCCCAATGATCGAAAAGGAATCGTGAGTTGTTTGCTCATGTTGAGATTAGAGGATCACGTGGTCACGCGGTTGTTTGGAACGGAAGCCTTTGCCAAACAGCCGCTTTTGGTCGACGAGCTGCGACGCGCGTCCTCGTCTACTTCGTGAGCAGTCCAATCGACTTTCGGTAACATCAACTATGGCAGAGCGCGCAACTGCAGACATCAAGGTCTCCTCAGAAGACCCAAAGAAGAAGCAGGAGGAGGAAGAGAAGAAGGCTACAGAGAAGAAGGCTGGCCCGTCTAAAGCTAATGGGGACAAGAAAGATGAGGAGGAGGAGCTGGTGCGTCGGAATAGCGTGATCAACGTGTTCAATATTGACTGTTCACACATTAAAGTCAGAGGAGGACGCTCAGCTCAAATCTGAACTTGAGATGCTCGTCGAAAGATTAAAGGTACATTGCCATACCACGTATTTTGAGCTTACAGGACTGAACTTTCGATCAGGAACCCAACACAGAACTATATCGTCCTGCTCTCGAAACCCTACGAACACTGATACGAACGTCTACTTCATCCATGACATCGGTTCCCAAGCCTCTGAAGTTCCTCCATCCTCATTACCCCGAACTCCAGAAACTTTTCGATTCTTGGCCACCGACAGAGGATAAGGTAGGCGGTTCCACATTATTCGTGACGTCGGTCTCAACTTCCAACAGAGTCTCTTTGCAGACATCCTGTCCGTGCTTGCGATGACATACTCAGATACCCAGCCCCGAGGGACTCTTAGGTATCGCCTACTCTCTGCCTCCTTCCTCCCTGCATCAACAACGATACCGGAGCCAGGCTCTTGGGGGCACGAGTACGTTCGCCATCTTGCTGCGGAGCTTGGAGAGGAGTACACTATCCGACAAGAAGGCGAAGACGCTGTTGCGCCCCCTCCCACCGCTGACGGTGCTGAGGCTGCGAGACCGGAGCCTGTTAAGATTCCTGGGACGATCGAAGATTTACGCGCACTTGCGTTGGAGTGTGCAAAGTTCTTTCTCAGTCACAACGCCGAACCCGACGCTGTGGACCTCTTCGTCGAGCTCGAAATGGTGGATCGAATAGCAGGATTGGTGGATATAAACACATTCGGACGCGTCTGCACATACATGGATCGGTAAGCAATTGTACGCTTAGACTTCTATTCATTTATTGAACCTGCTTCAGTTGTGTAACCCTTCTCCCACCTCCTGACGACGTTACCTTCCTTCGAACAATTCACAAAGTCTATCTTCAATTTTCAAAGTTCCCTGAAGCTTTGAGCATAGCTGTTCTTCTGAACGATGCAGAACTGATTCGACAGGACTTTGACGCCTCTGGAAATCCGTTGGTCTCTTTCCCCCCTTGCCAATCGTACATTACTGAATGTTAAAACCAGGACGATGAGACGCCAGCTCGCGTTTCTCCTCGCTCGCGCTCAGATACCATTAGAGTGGCTGCAACCTCCTGCGTCAGAAGACGCCGATGCAGAGGCGGAGCTCCCCGAAGATGTTATTGAGTGCCTCAGCAACACACACCTAAGCAGGTTCTTCAAAGAATTTGGAAAAGAGGTCGGCGTTGCGGAACCCAAGAGTTTGGAAGATGTGTACAAGAGCCATCTTGAGAATACGCGTAAGCCTCGCGCTTTGCCTCAATCCCTGTCAGCTTGAGTTCAATTATATCTTTTTTGCTCTCACAGGAGCAGGCATATCCGCCAACGTCGATTCTGCACGGGGCAACCTAGCCGGTACCTTCGTCAACGCGTTCGTAAATGCTGGTTTCGGCAACGACAAGCTCATGGTTGAGGCCGAGGAGGGAAATAGCTGGGTGTACAAGAACAAGGATCATGGTCAGTCTCATTCCTGATTATCTACGTCGGCTAACATGATACAGGCATGATGAGTGCTGCGGCCAGTCTAGGACTCAGTCTGTTGTGGGACACTGATATTGGTCTCAGTCACATCGACAAGTACACGTACTCCTCTGAGGAACATATCAAGGCCGGTGCCCTTCTTGCTACTGGTCTCTTGAACGCAGGCGTCCGTACAGAAGCCGATGCTGCTCTGGCCCTTCTCGGAGATTACGTGACAAACCCATCACTATCACTTAAAACCGCATCAATCGTTGGTCTGGGACTGGCGTATGCTGGTTCGCATCGCGAGGACCTACTTTCCTTGCTTCTGCCCGCGGTAGCAGATGAGACTACCTCGATGGAGGTTGCGGCGCTGAGCGCGCTTTCGCTTGGTTTCGTGTTCGTCGGGAGTGGCAATGGTGAAATTACCAGCACCATTCTCCAAACGTTGATGGAAAGAGAAGATAAGGCACTTGGTGATAAGTGGGGACGATTCTTGGCACTGGGGCTTGCGCTCCTCTTTGTTGGTAAGGATACACTCCTCCCCGCTCTATGGAAAATAAGTCGAATCTTGAATTTCCAGGTCTTCAGGATGCATCGGACGCAACGCTCGAAACCCTCAAAGCGATCGAGCACCCAATCTCAAAACAGGCACAGATCCTTGTAGAGGTCTGCTCATTTGCGGCTACCGGCAACGTTTTGCGAGTACAGCGACTGCTTCATCTTTGTGGCGAACACCTAGAGGCCGTCAAGGAGAAGGAAGAGGCGGACAAGGAAGACAAGAAGGAAGAAAAGAAAGAGGACGAGCAAAAGCCAGATGATACGTTCCAATCTTTTGCTGTCCTTGGTGTCGCTATGATTGCTATGGGCGAGGAGATTGGCTCAGAAATGTCTATGAGACAGTTCAACCACCTGGTAGGTATTGAACACCAGCGCCGCGCAACCTACTTACCGTGAATTACTGCAGATGCATTACGGTGACGCCATCATCCGCAAATCTGTCCCTCTGGCTTTGGGTCTCATCAGCGCGTCAAATCCACAACTTCCTGTGCTCGACACACTATCCAAATACAGTCACGATAACGACCTTCAAGTTGCCCTCAATGCTATCTTCGCTATGGGTCTGGTTGGCGCGGGAACCAACAATGCTCGTCTTGCGCAGATGCTCAGGCAACTCGCTGGGTATTACTACAAGGAGCCCGACTGCTTGTTTGTGGTGCGCATCGCCCAAGGGTTAGTGCACATGGGCAAAGGCACGATAGGGCTCAATCCCTTCTTCTCCGACCGCAATATCATGAGTCGACCAGCTATTGCTGGTTTGCTGACGACAATTATGGCATTCACGGACGCCAAAGCCTGTAAGTCAATGCATTGCCTTTGTATCTGTTCTAAACCCGAGTTTAAACGCGCTACAGTTATCTTGGACAGGTATCACTGGATGCTGTACTACCTAGTGACTGCTATGTACCCACGATTCTTGATTACTCTCAACGAGAGCCTCGAGAGCCTTCCGGTCACGGTTCGTGTGGGTCAGGTAAGTTAGATCTTTCTATCACGACCGCAACGCGACTCATCCTGTCAATTAGGCTGTTGATGTCGTCGGTCAAGCCGGAAAACCTCGCACGATCTCTGGTTTCCAGACGCACCAGACGCCGGTGCGGTTGGGCACCACCGAAAGAGCAGAGCTGGCTACGGAAGAGTACATTTCATACGCACATGTTCTGGAAGGATTTGCCATCCTGCAAAAGAACCCAGGGTACGAGAAGGAGGAAGCAATGCAGCTGTAGTGCGCGTCCATGTACTGCTTCAAGTTGTTGGAATATATGTTAGGTTCTGAGTTCTTGTGGCTGTAGAACAAGGATAATGAATTGAAAACTTGAAGCCTGATATACGGAATAGAACAGCAGTGCAAGATGGTACAAAGCTTCCGTGGATAGGTTCTACATATCTGTAGTGATTGTCATCGAGATAGATCCCCTAAATCCCTCAACAAACCTGGCAAGGAAATCTACTGCAAGGTGTCCTGGCATGCGCTCCATGTGCAGGACCGGCCCGTGGACACCAGTAGGCATAGATATACTCTGTGGCAGTCCCTCCGCTGCTGGCTGGGATCCCCGTCCGCTGCCCACCAACCTACCCGATCCTTCTGTTCCTACCCCCCTGTCCACCAACCTCCTACCCGATCCTTCTGGCCCCTTCCCCTTGTCTGCCAACCTCCCACCCGATCCTTCTGGCCCCTCCCCCCTGTCCCCGATAGCTTTGAGTCGTTCAACACTGTCGAGGGTACTGTAGAAGGATGCAATGGCTTCGGAAATCTCGATGGCGGAAGGTGTGCCCGCGGCAAGGCAAAAGAAGTGACCTGCTTTGAAGAACTTCTTTCCACGGTGTTCGTACGGGGGGTAGATGCCCTTGAAAGTTTCATACGCTGCCCGGGAAAAAAAGTAGCACTGTGTCGAAAAGAGGTTATAGGTGGGCTTCGAGTTACTGATGTATAGCAGTATTTCTGAGATTTTGGTGATTGGTGGGGCGGCCACCAATCCCCACTTTAGCTCACTGAGCAGATGGTGACGGTCTTGGGAGTTGGCTCCCAGAGGTCCTTGTGGAAGGATTTCGACCTCATCAATGGCAGGGCCAAAGATCCCCATTCGAGCTAGACGTCCCGGCTTGCCTGCGGTCTCATCGACCTGGATAGTGCGGGATACCTTCATGCAGTAGCGTAGGTTCTCGTGAGGGGTCTGGGGGGAAAAGGGGGCAGAACGTAAGATGTATAAGAGCATGTATTCGTGCTGAACCATGTTCAGCCGGTATTTGTAATGGCGGGCATCGGTAAGGAGATACTCGATGGGCGAGGGTTGAGCAGGTGTCAATGGGAGGATGGCATCGCACCAGGTGCGGACGGTGTAGTTCCGAGGAGTGGAAAAAAGTGCATCCATTGTCTTTGATGTTAATGGTGGCAGAACCTGCGGGTACAGGTCAAAGTATTTTGGCAGGAGGGAATTGTCTTGGTTCATGCTGCACGGTGGGTCTTGCATCGATGTGCTGGTCCTGTTTTTAATTGACCTTGGGTAACGATCACCATGACAGGGGCTGCGTGCTTACCTACCGGTTGCGGCTACGTCATCGTCTCACTAGGTAAGTTGCTATTGCGCGGCCCCACCGCCTCACTAAATGGCACCCGCCATAGTGTCCTTCTCCGTGCTTGCGGCTTTTGTCTCGGGATGATGCTGTCGTAGCGCCATGGTCAGATCTTTGTTTTGTTTTGCACAACTTAAGGCAGGCGCGATCGTATGTTCGGAATCCAAACTAACCCGCGGTTCAACAGCCCTGCAAGCAACTCTTGAACCAATCCTTTACGCCTGAAACCTACTGGCATCACTCCGCCACTAAGCGCAGAACCTTACAAACCATGAACAGATTAGGTTGAGTAGGAGATCGAGACCGCAGGGTGAAGAGTGCCTGTTGATTTTATCGCACAGAACAATGACTGGTACTCTACCTCAAACATACATAGTGATTGGTTTCCGGGATTCGAGCTTCAATGAAACCGTTGTATGAGTGGGGAGCGAATAAAAATCAGCACTCTCATCAATCGTATCATCAGCCAGCCTGAGACGCATACTCTCGATAAAGGTCGTCGACGAATTGCGTGTTGGTCTATTAATTATTTCCATCAACATAGGCATCATTGGAAGAGAAATCAAAGGAAACGCACGTAAATCAAGGACAAGACTTCACTGACAAAGTCCTTCCTTGTCAATTTGCTCAGGCGATCACTATTGTTCTGGGACGACAAGGCGGACAAGAGCGAAGATTGTATACCGTCCATGTCGACCTTCGCAGAGTGCGCGTGCGTGTGGGCATTCGCATTGGTCGATTGCGAGACAGAGTTCGAGGACTCGGCGCGGACATGATGCTTTGCCTTCCCATTCACCATGTGAGGTGGGTCGGGTGCAGATATAGGTGCAGGTGCCGGTGCCGGTGCAGGTGCGGATACTGCAAGTGAAGCAACGCTTAATGGGGCAGGAACATCCCAACTCCTTTCGATCTCTTCCCTCTCCTTCTGCCGATCCTTCTTTCCCCTCTTCTGTCTGTTCTTCCCCTTGGCGACCCGTTTCTCAAAGGCCTCAGGATCGCTCAATGCGCTCGTATCAGCAAAGTCGAGCTCAATGACGTCGGAATCTGTCTCGACGAATGGGGCACGTGGGTATGGCCAAAGGTCGGAGTCGGCTTCAAAGGGAACGAGTGGTCGCGGTTTGGGAGCATTGTTGGTCGCCGTCATAGTTGGCCCAATTACGGAGTTGTGATTAGTGCGAGGGTGGTGAGAGTCAATCGTTGGTGTAGAGTCGATGTCTGCGGAGATAGAGGTAATTGTAGTATTCGAACTTGATGGTCGGAGTTGGAGTTGAGCACCTGAGGAAGGCGTGTGGTAATGATTGTGGTGCCGCTCGACGCGTGCAGCCGTGAGGAGATCGCTGACCTGGTTGATATCAGACCCGAACCCGCGTAACGCAGGACGGGGCGTGACATCCCCCAGTATCCGACCGCCAATCTTCCAATCTCCATCGTTCTCGTTTACATCTGTAGTGGGTACGAAGAGCTGTGGAATAGACGCAGTCAGAGAACCGGGCTCGGAAGCGCCATCGTCGCTGGCCTCGTTGTCCCCTTCGTACCGTACAGAGGAGGCACGCGATGGGGGAAGACCGAGGAGAGATGATACTACTTCTTGATTGAGAACTTGCGGGAGGGCGGTGGAGGTCGGCTTGGGGGATAATATGTAGGGGTCATGGGAGCAGGCAGGAGGAGGCTGAGGCTGAAAGGTGGAGCCGCTTCGAGAGGCGGCGCGAGCTGGTGGTGGAGTGGCCGATGCAAAAATGGTGTCCAAGAGAGCAAGGCCGCGCGAGGCAGCTGTCACAGTCGAAGACGAGGGTGGAGGCACAGACATCGCGCGCGAAGGAGCAGAGAAACTTGCTAGGAGACTTGCAGCTGTGGTCCCAGATCCACTCGTACCGCTTGAAGACTGCACCTGTGACTTGGAAGGTCCATTTGATGCTACGCCTCCGAGTTTGGCGAAGAGTTTGTCAAGCTCGGAGACGTTGCGGTCATTGGCAGGTGTGGTGTTGGATGGATCCTCCTCTTCTCCTGACTCGGATATACTATGGAAGCTGCTGTTATTTGAGGCGCTTGATGCAGAACGGAAATGGTGTCCGCGTTCTGAATCATGATGAGCCACTTGCGATTTTTTTTTGAGAAATAGGACTCACCGCTAGCTCTAGAAGTAGATCGGAAGTTTGGAGGCGGGGGTCGCTCAGGACCATATCTGAACTCGTCAGGGTAGGGCATATTTCTCTTAATATACCCATGCAATCTACCAGTAAAAAGCGTGAATCACGCATCGACATGCCGGTTATCTCGAGGACTACGCACCTCATCAACACATCCGTCATCGGTTCCCTCGCATCCGTCGCAAAGCACCACAACCCAACTGTTTGCGAATGACCCTTGTCTGCATCTTGAAGCTTCTCAGGGTCAGCGATGGCGAATTCAGGCGCAAACTTGGTGGCGGGGCCATCTTGCATGGATAACGGAAGCTTGGAGCGTGTTTCTGCTAATCGGCGGGAGGTAAAATCAAGATAATGGCGCATCATCAAGTAGCTGCCATGAACCCCGACGCTGTCTTCAGGGTATAATCGTTGGATGTAGTCATCCATGCCAACACGGTTCATAATGTAGAGTCCATATGGTGGATAGGAGTCACTATAATCCCCCCAAGCCCGACGACACAGAGGCGAATTGTGAGAAATGGAAAAGAGAAAGACAAGATCTGGGGGGTGCGTACCGTTCATACAAAAACATACTTCCTTCATAGCCCTGCTTCTCCCACCTGTCCCCGTTATGATGATACACACAGACATGGCTAAATTGATCAAATATAGATACAATGGAGGAGTCTCTACGACGGATGACTTTCATGTTGGCCATATAGCGAGACGCTGGGGACATGCCAAGACCTGAGTGGGTTTGAGGAAGTGGATCTTGGTGAGGCGGGTCTGAGCTAGGGAGTGGAGGATGCGTTGAGGGTTGCCTGAAGCGCTGGTTGTGATGGCTAGCGGCAATATTGTGATTAGATACAGATGAATTTGAGCGAGATCGACGTGGAGGCCCCATAGTTATTCTGCTGTACAACTGACTGTGAACTAAGAGCAAGCAAGCCCAAAGCGCCACCTTTCACAAAGATCAACCCCTCAAAGGGAGGTCGAAACGACAAAATAGTTTACCCCTGCTCAAGCTCAAGGATCAAGGTAAATAGCAACTATCTGCGTTGATGATATACATCATGCGGGGGAAGGCGTCGGTAGTGGATGTGACTCTGTACCCGATGGATAGTCTACAACCCTGCGAGCCTCCAATTGCAATTTCCTAGCGTCCTGCGCACGCGAAGCCGCCAGTGCTGCTTTCCTCTGCACCTTCTGCAGATCCAACATCCTCTGCAAGTCCCTCTCCACCTTCATCTTCCTCGCCCGTTGTCTCCGCTTATTCAAATGGCTCCAGTCCTCGCCCACGCCAACCGCCGCAGGAGACAACTCCCTAACCCCTGGCAGTGCATCCCCCGCAGCTTTCGTGCACTTCGCTGGGGGAGCCGGAACTTCCAGCTTAGGTTTCCAAAGCCAAGTATTGAAAGGCCTAGAGAGCTTCTTGTATACTGCTTTTTGCTCCTGCCGTGGCACGTTTTCTAGTCTCCGTTCGACATCTTTCGCATCAAGAGTCTTTTGCATCATGACCTTCTCGACGTGGTGCTTGGCAGTCAGGTCACGTAGAACGACGGTCTTCAGATACCTAGGTACAGATTGCGTGAGCTCTGGCTGTTTTCATCTAGCCTCGGTCCAGGCTAGAAGTAGGTAGAGAGCGGAGAACCTACCGTAGGGAACGTATCTCCTCGCTGGGGTGAGGAGGAGGCGTCCCATCAGTATCCCGAGCTTTCTCCAAGCGTTTCAAGATATCGCGAGGGCTCTCCGTTGCTTGCTCGATACCCGTACGTTCAACTGCCAAGTTATAAATGTCCTTGGTAGACAAGGGCTCTTTAGCAGATTTTATGATGCTGAGCACTATCTCTCGTGCTTTCGGAGTACAGTGCCGAGGCCATTGGTATAGAGAGGCAACGCTGAAAGTGGCCATCGCGTTTGCAAAGGCCAGGGAGTGCTGGGTTTGCACAAAGTGATACGGTGAACGCGAACTTGAAGAATTCAAAAATGTAGTGGTGACCCCGCCAGTGGAGGTTTCGTAAATTAGTAAGCGATCCAGCACTACGGCATCAGTCCACAAAGATTCCCCGAGATTCTGTCATCCTAAAGTGAGATATCGAGCTGCTGGTCATTGCAGACAATGCTATCCCAAAGCTTGTCCTCCAGGGAATGGACATGTAAACACATTCCTCACGAGAATACAAGATTACAAGTGTACCAAAACAGTACCAAAATATACGGAAAGCATCGGTCAAGTATGTTAAGAATACCTCGGAAATGCATCATACTATTTTCTTCGGCTCCTCTGCGAGCTTCCTTCGCTCCAGTACTTCCACCCACTTCTTGGGGAACCAACCCTCTCTCCCATCGCGTGTCCGCCCTCTCCACCATTCGCTCTCAACTTCCAGCCGAGGATCTACTTCCATTCCCGTCGTAGGATCAAGCTTGCCCATGATAGCGACGATATCGTTCTCTTTGAGAGCGAGTTCAGAAGGAGAAGAGGGTGTGAATGGGTACAATGCCCGAGCGAACGCTAGGGTAGAGGGATCAAGCGGACCCAATTGAGCGCCGATCTGAGCCTGTTGCTGCTGAGCGCGCTCGTTTAGAATTTTAATAAGTTTCGACATAGCATAGGGCACGCCAAAGATGGCGAGGAAGAAGATGATAAGAGGTTTCCTGCTCGGCTTGGGTACAGGAGGACCAAGGGGGCCCTGGACGGGTTTTCCATTGATGAACTCCCTGAATTCTCCCTGCATTGACGAACTGGGTTTCCCGGTGATAAGCTCCTTCATCCACCTCATCAGTCCAAATAGTCCCAGCACACTCCCCAGCGCATTGCGGAGGTGGCTGAACTGCTCCACCACGCCCACCATGGCAAAGAAGGAGCTGTGTGTCGCCATGAACGTCGACTCGAGCATTTGCGACACACCTGTGAAGGTTTGTACGATGGAGTGGAGGAGGGAGAAGGTGTGTTGGGTCGTTGTTTCGAGGGTCTGGGTGAGGGAGGGGTTGTTTGGATCCATGCCGGGGTACATGCCCATCCCACCCATCCCACCCATTCCTCCCATCCCTGGCATCCCGCCGCCATACATGCTATTCATTCCATATCCTCCGTATCCGTAGGCACCGCCCATTCCGCCGTATCCCATGCTACCTCCATACATGCTGCCGCCGCCATATGGAGAGTAAGTGGAACCAAGCCGTGAGTACGGTGAGTAAGGGGAAACGGTATTGTACGGCGAAGCGGTGTTACTATATGGTGAGGTCGACATGGAAGGGTTAGAAAGAGCCGGTGGGCGTGCGGGAACTGATGGTGGTTCCATGGATGATGCTGGGACCGTGGATGACGTTGCTGTGGTCGCAGCCGATGGCAGTGATGAAGAGGAAGCTGGTATTGAAGCTGAAGGGGGTCGCGCAGCCCCCTGCTCCCATGGCTTTGGTGGAGATGCCATGGTCGTTGGGAAATAACACCGTGGGAAATAGATTGGAGAGGCCGCCACCTGTGCTGTTGCCTTGCTGGCGTTGTGTTTCAGTCACAATTTTAGCTCTGGTTGTCTCAGCCTTGTCTCAGCCTCATCCCCACTAGATCTTCAACTCAGCGTCGTCGTCGTCGACCAACGCTCCCTCGCTCTGAGCATAAGGAAAGATTTGATAATATCAAAGTGAGTACTTGTCGAGTACTCGTCGCTCGAGGTTAAGTGGACATGAGGCTGATCAATGTGTTTATATGTCATCCAGTTCCTGGGATGCGCGAACGCCGCGAAGTAAGTAGCGGATACAGAAAGGTGAGCGAGCGTATGGCTTGATACAAGTAAAGGAGGGTGGTGTCTATCATGTAACAAGAAATCTATCATTGCGATGTCGATGGTCAAAACCGTGTTCCCTTGGGTCTGTGAGTTTTCGAGTTTTACTTTCCGTTTCCTGTCCATCGACTCAGTCAATGAGTTCAGTGCCCTCTGGACCTAAGCGTCTCCTCTGGAGCTGACGCGGAGCTTGGGAACCGCCGGCGATTTCGTTGGGTATGAGATGATTGATAATCTCCGTTGGTGTTGGTTGTACAGGCTGCCGCACACGTCTCGGTGGCGCGAAGTTAGGATCAACGAGGATCGTTCCTTCTCGACCAAGCATCTGGCGACCCCCACGATCGAGCATCTCCCCGTTTGGCCCTCTAATAATATGTGGTGCCCTTGTTTGCGTCTGCCGGACCCTCGGCATAGCTCCTTCGACTTCGCTCCGGTTGATGATGATCGTACCGTTCGTGTCGGCAGTGCGGACACGTCGCTGTGCCGGAAGCTCGCCGGTGACCATATCTTCTTCGTATCCGCTGTCCGAATAGTTCTCGTCCTCTTCCTCTAGCTGTTTCTTCTGAGCCAACAACTTCTCCATCTGCTCATGGAAGATCCTACTCTCCTGTTCGTTCTCGAGCTGCTCCACCTGATCCCTCGAAAGATTCGCAGACGAGCCCAGCGCGTGAGGGAGCATAACCCTGACCGTGCCATTGCGCTCTCTAATAACGCCTCCCTGTTCGTACAGGCAGTTGATGCCTTTGTCCCCGATACGCGTGGGACTGGCCTGGAGTGGCTTTGTTTTTTTGATTGGGGTTCGGATGACAGAGCCAGCGTCAAAGGAATGCAGCTGTATTGGGGTCTGTAGGACTTGGCGCTGGGGATAGGTGCTTGGTCCGGCGACGGGAGCGGGAGTGATGTCGCGTTCGACCTCGCCATCGACATCCATATCCACGTCTGCGTCTTGGTCTTCTCCTGCTTCTTCCCCGTCTCCATCATACCACTGTACGTGCATACCCCGACGAGTCTGGGACGTCACGACGGAGGTGGAGACTCCGTGGACGCTCTTGCGAGGCTTTGGAGGTGGAAGTGGGGGCCTCCCGTAAAGACTGTTGCGGGTTGAGCGACCAGGAGAAGAGTAGTTGGTGGGAGACGAGTGTTTGGTGGCGTTACGGGTGTGAGGGGCCATGCTGTAGGTCGCGATGTTACTTGGAATGACCTGCTTGCTAATGAGATTGCGAACACGAGGTATAGTGGATCAATGGTTACTTGGGATAGTTGTGGCGACTGTTGTAGACGTGATAGAAAGGTGGTGACTTTCGAGGTTGGGGATGTGATGTGCTTGCTGAGAGGTGTGGGGCGAATTGTTGGGTGCTTAAGTTCGTTGGTCACACTTCCACTCAAATACCTTTTCGAATTGTGGTTGCTTTGACACTAGCTGTGGAACAGTTTGAAAGGGTGTCTTTGTTTCGCTTTGACCGTGCCCACGCTTTTGTACTGATGCTTCAAGCAGGGGACATTTCCTTTTGTGGACAGGGGCTTTCCTTTTATGCATAGGTGGCGGGCTTAAGCATGCCAGCTGGACCACAGCCTGGCACGCCCTGGCCGCCATCATTATTGGCGCGTTGCACGATTTGACTCGTGTATTCGTGTATAGGTTCCACAGGTGTGGGAAGGCCAGTAGCCAAGTCATCATTGGAGTGCTGGGGGCGTTCACAGGATTATTTCAGGGGTTTGTACTGCTGGTAGGTCAGCACCGACTATTGTTCAGAACCTCGTCCTGAAGGCGCAAGCCATACCCACCCCAAGTTGGTTGCACCCACATTTGTAGGCCCTGCTACCTGATAAGGAAACTTTCCCGACCGTGATCATGATTGCTGTAGCATCGCCTTAGGTGTGTGGGCGCTTGATTACATCCGACGCTTTGTGACTTGACTCAGGTGGAATGCTGATTGTCAATTCCTCTCAGGATCTGCAGATCTGAATATCCCCATATTGTAGACACCAACATATGTTCCGCGTGGTACGAGAACAATGGTGATTTCCCAAAGTACGGTGAGGTTTGGCGCAATCGCTGTCGACTCGATGTTGACTTCGCATTGAATGACGAAAATGGTCGTGTTTTGTGGAACTTGTGGAAGTGGGACTGTCGATCGTCAATAAGTCATTGTGTCCCATGTATAAGACGGGTGGACGTCGCGTGTCTTCCCACATCACCACGCGTCTAAGACCAAGCCACTCTCGCTCATCGCCTCAAAAACCGATATTAACAAGTATCTCGACCGCTCAAGGACTGTCTCCATTCACACTTTCTCTCTCACCCAAGTCAAGTCATCTATCAAGAATGTTCACTCGCCCTGCTTTTTATCATCCTTATAAAGCGTCCCCTCCTTTATCTTCCCCTCTTCACGGTCGTCAGCCTGCAGGTTTCAGGATCCGTGACTACATCAAGCCGAAGCCATGCTTCAACCCATTCCAAGGACCCAACGTTCGTTCCACACCTCCCACCCCGTTTGGCAGCCCCGCCAAGGGTCACCCCGAAGATGACTCTCCACCTACATTGCGCCTCAACGACCTCTTCGGCGCCGACGAACCCAAATTGCCTGAACGTCGGCTAGCTTCCCCACCCCCAAAATTCTTCCAGGCACCAAGGCCGAAGGCCAAGAAGGACGCTGCTGTGCAGGATCCATTGGCGTATGCCGGTACCCGGAAGGGAAGGTACGGCCACAAGCAGCTTACGATGAACAGCGACGCGATCCGCTCCATTTTCCTCCCTCCTCATCGCCGCGCTCTCCGTACGAAAGAGAAACGGGACAGGGTCCGCAAGAGGCTCCTTGAGCGACACGAGCGTCTCGGGGCCGACACCCGCGCGGAAATCAGCGGCCTTCGTAGAGAGGCAGAGGCGATTATGAAACATGAACATATGGAAGAGGAAGATCGCATTTTCTTGGAGCAGCTCAAGGCGCTTCAACTCGATCATGTTCTAACGCACGATCTGGAACGGTGTCGCGAGAGGATGACGCGTGCCGCAGCAGAGACAAACGACAGAACGAAGGAACACGAGGAGAGAGATAGGGAAGCTGCGAAGTTGTGGGTTGAAGGGAAGAATGAGAGGCAGGAGGAGGAGGCGGCGAGGGCGCTGGCAGCGCTGAGGCAGAAGGAGTTGGAGGATGGAATTAGACGACGCGAGGAGGAACGCCAGCGTGCTCACGAAGAACAGGAGCGCAAAATCCGCGAAGAACAAGAACGCCTCTTCCGAGAAGAGGCAGCTCGCAAGGCTAAGGAGGAAAAACATCGCAAGTATCAGGAGGAGCGGCACCGCAAGCTCAGGGAAGCTCGTGAACGACTTCTTCAGGAAGAGCGCGAACGCATTGAGAAAGAAGAGCGAGAAAGGCAGGCCCAGTTACGCGCAGGACAAGTTCGCCGTGATGCTCCAGTCACCCCTCCGGATGGTAACATCGTGCAGCAGTTCACCATCTATGAGGCGAAGTGGGACGAACTTCGGAACAATAATTCTTTGCCTCCCATCGACGTTTCGGAGCTGCCCTGGCCGGTCTTGGGTGGGATTCGTTTCATGGAGCAGATCACCTACGAAGCCGTTCGGACGTTCATATTTTATCCTGATCGCCCTTCCGTTGAAGGGAAATCCGCACGGGACAAGGTCAAGGCGGAAGTCTTGCGCTTCCACCCAGACAAATTCAACACTCGGGTCGTCCCCAAAGTTCAGCCATCCCAGCAGGCAGTCGCACGGGAGATCGCCGGTGCAGTGACAAGGATCCTTACGAGCATTATGACTGAAGAGATGGATAAAGAAAAGAGCGTGTAGTCATAGGCCCCTGTAAACTAAATTATGCAATATGTATTGTTGACTTTACTATGAGCCCTTTCAAAGTTTCATGCCGCGCGTGACGGCGGGGCCTCAGTATCGCAGTGCATCGCTGACTTTCTCATAAACCACGAAGACACCTTACCGTGTCCTTTTTGGCGTTCTGGTACGATATACGTTCCCTACACGAAACTTGACGCTGAATCATAATGCATAGCGAGTCCAGTCATTACAATGTGCCGCTGCAGCTCACTGAGCGGCATACTGGTACTAGCATTTGACTCAAATCATTGCTGGTCATTGGTATTCAACGTCAACGACGTGACTCGTGGCCCAAGCCCTCACCGGTGCACCAGGAAACCCGCCGAAGATGATTCTTTGTCCCCCTTCGATGATGGATCGATGAACGATCATGGTCACTGGTGGTGGAGCGGGGCCAAGTCTTGAACTGAACCCTTACTAATGGCCATACTTGAGGTAAACTGTTTCGGATCGCCTCCAGTGACCAATCCGGGCCGCTGACTGGTGTCGCTGATTGCACTTGCTTCTATATCCTACTACTAGGGTCAGAGAGAACAACCATAACTTCTCCCCGAGCCTCGTGTCAGGCCAGGGGATAAACTGTCAAGCTATAACGGCGGAAAAGAGCAGACCGTGAAACAAAGTTTGAAGACTTTAAATTTGTCCATGAAGACTCTTGTAAGCACATGATGTACACGAGGCTCCTGTTGATCGGCGAAGCTAATGTTATGAGTTGAATTTAGGATAGAGTATGGGGTGAGGATAACCAAAGCTCCCCAGGTGCAAGTGATATCAGGGTGCAAAGTTCAAACGAGTATATGAAGAGTGCTTCGACTGCGCGTAACCTCCATTCGTCTGGTTCTCTATGAGCGGAGCGGGATTGGCGAGTCATTTGTTGGGCCGTTCTCCCTGGAATGGCCGCATAGACGCAACTTCAAAAATTTCACGTTGCAACGAGCTGCTGTAGCTGCCGAGGTTCGGTGCTTTGGAAAATGCGGCCCAAATCCAATCAATAATATAATGGTCGTCATTTAAAATGTCCCATCATGGCGCGTACTATTATTTACATGTTACCTCCCCTCCTCCTCCCGGGCCTCAGCTTCTCCCTGAGTACAAGAATCAAATACGTGACATTGCAAACACATGGAAGAGACTATATAACTACACCCTTTGACGGTACCAAGACAGGATTAGAATTATGCGAGTAAGTTACTCGAGGTGAACCTGCACACTAAAGAAATACACTACACAGAACGTAGAGCGTTTAAAAAAGCGACGAATATCATCAGAGCAAACATTCACAGACAACAAGCCAGTTATAAAAGAAACGAAAGTTCAAAAAGCATCAAAAGAATCTAGCAGACCCTGAACTCTGGCCGGCCCTCGAGGTAGAGGATAGCCAGCTCTCCATCTTGGGCCATTGTCCACCGGAAAACGCGGCTCTATCGAAGGAAGCCTGCTGCGCGCGATTCCCGTTGTCGCCATTGGATTGGTTCAACTTCTTCTTCCCCTTCCCGTGCTCCCAGTTACCCGCACCCCGTTGCGCGTTATCAGAAGGCATTACTTGCGGTTCGGCAGGTGCACTGTCTAGTGAGGGTATGTCACCCCCACTGATAGCGTATTGGAGCCATATATTATCATCCAGAGCCTCGTCGACTTCCTCTAACTCCTCATCGTCGCTTTCTTCGTCGACGGTCGGCGTCCATCGAACGTGCTTGCCAACCTTTTCAGTAGGCTCTGAAACCGCCTGGTTCTGCGTCTCTGACTGGCCAGCCAGGACGTTGGCCCAGTAGTCCATGCTTTCCTGGTCAAGCCAGGCACTAGCCCCAGCGCCACCCCCGTATTCTTCCTCCGCGTCCTCTGGTGCATCGAACTCGAGGCCACCGGGCATACCGCCACCCGCAGCAAGCTCTGCCCAGTCTTCTTCGGGATCCGGAACAGCCTCCACGCGGACGGACTTGAAAGCGGAAAGCTCGGGAACGCGGCGTGGTGGCTCTGCCTGCTGTTGCGTGGCTTTCTTGCCTGCCTGCTTGTTGGTGGTACCGGCATTGGGCGTAGCAGCGGGTGCGCCCCACGTGGTCTTGGGTACATGATTGTTTGTCCGAGCAGGTGTAGGAGCTGGTTCAACATCGCTTTCTTGCTCTTCCGATACAAATGCTGTCTTGACTGGCTGCTTGGTTGACGTAGACTTAGCTGGAGCTTGGGTTCTCGTGGTCTTCTTGCCCCACACTGGAGTCGCTGGTGGTGCTGGGGCAGGCTCCGGTTCGCTCTCTTCGACGACAACGTGTGCCATCTTCGACTTGCTGTTCACAGAACCCCAACCACCTTTTGCTGCCATGGCTCCCAAGGACGACGGAGGGCTCACGATCGGATCAGCCTCGACATCTGACTCCTCGGTGATAGTGACCGCCTTGCCCTTCTTGCCAGCAGGGATAGTTTTCTTCTTGCTAACGCTGCCCCACCCGGACGGCGCCTGAGCTATCATTGAGGCAGCATCAAGGTCTGGCCCTTCCGTCATGAAAGCGCTGTGCTTATTTTTGGGTGCAGATGCGGAGGCGGACGCCACTCCCCAAGTGCTCTTAGCGGTGGTCGCAGCTGCGCCCCAGAAGGACGGCGCTGGAGGAGGTTCCGCATCGATGTCAAACTCTTCGGTGACGGTGACGGGCTGAACAGGCTGTAGCGGTTGCTGTGCGGCCGGCTGTCCTTTCTTGCCCTTCTTGCCCTTCACGGTCGTTGCAGGTACGGGTGTTGGAGCAGGAGGTTTAGCATGGTTGACGATGATCTGAGGGATGTCGTGCTCTTGCGAACGTGAGCTATTGGTCTTTTTCATAATGCTCGAAGGCTGAGGTACGCTCAAGGTGTCTGTGCCAAGTCTCCCTTGGGCGGAAAGCATCGCAGCAGCGTTGGCGAATAATGCTTCGTTGGACGAAACTTGGGCGGGGGTTAACCCTGCAGCACCGAGTTTCCCATGAGCCATCGTCGCCATGGCGTTGGCAAATAGCGTCTCGTTTGCAGAGGCCTCATCCTGGGAGAGAGCACTGATGGATTTTTTCAGAATGCCCGGGAGCTCCAGCTTGGAGGACGACGCAACGGGTTGGGTGAGAGGCACGTTTTCTTTCTGGTGAGTAGCATGTCCTGCCCATCGTTGCTGATGCACTGTTTGGTCAGGCCAAAAGCTCGCCTTCGTCCCCCGAGAATCGACATCCTTGTTTTGCGTAGACCGTACCTGCGGGAAACGGTGTTTGATTTCCTCTCTCCGCTTTTCTCGTTCCTCCCCACATAGCCTCTTCCGCTCTTCCTCCTTCTGATCGCGAAGCAGCATCATGCTCGCCTCGTGCTCCTGTACAGCCCGGGCACGACTTTCTTTCGTACCCTCCTCGGCTAAGAGCATCTCGACCAGCTTGATCTCGATCTGGGCAGCTTCGGCGTGGAATTGATAGATCATCTGAATACGGAGGCTTATTTTAAATTCTTGGAAGTCGGCAGCCATCTTCGACTTGAAGAACTCTTCCTCCATGGGATCAGGCTCCTCCGTGATGACGGGACCAATGTAGCGTTTACCGAGGGGAAGGTTCTCCGCAGTGATGGGGGGAGAGACCCCGGCAGTGGGATTTGGCGGTGAGTACTGTGGCGAAGAGGTTTTGAGGGGTGGGGAGGAGAAATTGGATGCAGCAGAAGGCTGACGGGAGATATTGTCTGTCGCACGGGGACGAGCGCTAAGAGTCTGGGAAGCAGACATTGCGGCAGAGGGGGACTTGGAAACCTGAACCTGAGGCTGCTGGGCGGCGATTCCAGCTTCCGAAGCCCAGCTCTGGAAGCCGAACACGCCACCGACGCTAGCGCTCGCAGGTTCGGCTGTGCGTCCTGTATTGGATGGTCCAAGGGTCGCCAAGTGATCCTAGGACGAGACAGTTCAGTTTCTGTCAACGCCACATAACGGTTGGACTTGAAAGACTCACAATTGACAGTGCAGGTAAATTTTTTGTAGGATTGGATGGGATCACGCCATTGGTGAAGAAAGTCGACGGGCTGACAAATTCAAAGGTGCCCCTGGTCGGGGTCGGTGGAGTGGGCAATTTGGAGGAAGAAGGGAAGCCGTGAAAACCTCTGAGTTGAGATTCTTCGAATACGCTGTCTTCTTCCTCTATAGAAGACGGGTCGGCAGAGGTATCTTCAACGTATTCTGCCTCTTCGACTTCGTCGAAAAAACCAATGAACACGCCCATAACAGCCTGTTGTTCTTCGCCAGACATATCGTCCCATTGGTCTTCTCGTAGCTGGGCAGCGTCAAGGCGCCTTTCCCATTCTTTGCGGGCGGGCTGTGTAAGTTGCTCAGCTATAGAGTCGAGCTTCTCGAAGAGCTCCATTTCGCGAAGTTTTTGGGTTTCCTTGGGGGGCCCGAGATCCTTGTATTTGAGCAAGATGTCCTTCTGGAGTTTGTCGAGGAGTTTTTTCTTTTGTGGCTCATACCACGCATCGATGAACTTGTTCCATTCCTTCCGCACTTTGGTGGCAGGGAACTCAACGGGTTGCGGCGGGGGTGGCGGAGGTTGTACGGGAGCGGGAGGAACCGCTTTCGTTGAAGGGGGGGTTTGTTTTGCTGCTGGGGCTGGTTGGGCAGGAGGAGCTGCCTTTGCGGCAGGGGCCGCTTTCGCTGGTGTGCGACGTTTTGGAGGCATTGGGGAAGAGTAGTGGTGGTAAGAGTGAGTCGACGTAGCAGTGTTAAGAGAAAATTATGACGCCACAAATATAGGACGAATTCTCGGAGGACAGAAGATGGGAGTACTATGGAAATCACGGGTCGATTGGTGACTCGTTGCATCGGGTTGTATCAATCTTGCCAAAAGCGATGTTATCAGGTGGAAGATCGGTTCATGATAGGAATATGCTGTGTGGTTATATGGGTGGATTCGGGATGGCTGGTGGCTGATGGCTGGCAGAAAAAAAAGGATATAAAGGGTCTTTAGTTCAATGTCGAGAAGAACGTGTAGTGTCGAATATAGGCGTTGAAAGAGGTTAGAAAGACATACCGAAAAGCTTTGTTCGAGTTTCTGCGAGAGAATAAGCGAGCGGCGATAAGCAATCGGTGCAATGCGACAGACTACAGACTTACTTACATGCAGTTGGAAGATCAAAGTTGGTGCAGGGAATGATTCAGTTCGGCTGCCAACTGGCTGCCATCACCTGATCTGCCTCACGTTTGCCTCGAGGCAGACACTTTTGGGTCAGCGCGCTGTCAACAACCGCCGTAATCGTGCCTGGTAGGTGGACTTTGTTCACACAGGCTTGACAGGAATTGGGCACAAGAACGGCTTAGCAGGGCTGCGCTCTGAGCTCTGAGGACTCGGATATGGTTAGAACGACAGCGGCATCATACACTTGTTCGTCCTATAAGACATAGCACAGTTTCGGACGACAGCCTGAGCTTCGTAGCAACGCACAGCTCGGCATTCTCCCTCCTCAAAACCCCGCAGTGCTGGAATTTTACAGCACACACGGCCAAGATTAATTGGATCCACTACTAGAAAAGAAAGTGCTGCCCGAGCGGTTCTTCAATCAGGAGGCCCCTTCTCATCCAGGAATAAGTCTCGAAAGGCGTATTAGCAGGAAAGAAGGAGACATGGACGGTGCAAGGCCGAAAGGAGGTGACGATATCCAGCTTTGATATTAAGAGTGCGTGCGTGCAGATGACATATTATCAGTCAGGAAGGACAGACCGTGAGCTTGCCGAGCATCTTAGGGGCCTACAGGACCTTTATATGAAGGCCAAGTTGAGGCGAGACCTGTGATATACTAGGGGGCGCACAGGACTAGTTCCTGCTGCGAGGCATGGTGCTATGCAACTTAGCCGATAAAATCGCGTTCATCGGAGGGTCTTCCGTGATGGAATGAGATACGCACCAAGCTTCCGTCAGTCTGCCGATTATCATTATGTTGATCGTTGGCAATGACGAGGGCCACGTAGGACAGCCAAGCGATATTATGTTAAGCCACTCTTCGGCCGACGGATGAGATTTGAGAATAGTGACTTTCCCGGGCTCGCCTTCACGGTGAGGCCAGCGTTGTACGTCTCAACGATATTTTGATGACCTCGAAACCTCCTAACAATGAAACATCCTCGGGGTTCAACATCTCCCGTTGGTTTATTACCATCGAGCCTCAAACTGGTTCGTTTATGCAGGGCTAGGCCAAGTCGCGTTCCCGGGACGGTAAGGAAGCCGGGGAACGAGATCAGCCACTCCGATGACCGGTGGTACCTACACCGATAGTGAAGGTGGGTACACTACTGCACGATTGGGACGCTGGGATCAACGGAAATGGGGGTCCTCACGTTGACTCAGAGCGTGGAGAATTTATCCGAGCCACAGGTGCTGAAGGGTTTTCGTGGAAATACCAAGTGTAGACCCGACTTGCTGGCACTGAGAGAAGAAAACCAAGTTGGCGACTTGGAGTCTTGACTGCAAGTTACAAGCCTGAGCCTGAGCAAGCTGGAGATCATCTGATAAGAGTAGGACTGTTTTGCACAAGAACAAATTTCGCTAGCCTAGCCTGAGACTCAGCAGTAGACTCAGCAGATTCCGCAACATTGTGCAATTGACAGCTTCTGGCACAAACAACCTACTGGAGATAAGATTATCCAGAGATTATCAGTATCGTCGTCTCTTGTTTGATACCAAAAAAACAACAGCCCACGAAGAGCCCTCGAGTCTGGGTGTCAATTAACCCAGCCTGATAGCAGCAGGAGTAGCGGGAAAAGAGCCTGTAAGATTAGGCAACTCTGCTCAGCGGTTAACAGGCTAATTGTACCGAGCTCAGGTCGTTTGCCAGGGTCGCCTCCACCTACGCGAGGACTGCATCCCATTCCTCAAGTTGGCGAGAACGGAGGTAAGGGATCATGTTATCTACCCGTGTCACAACTCGTGATCAGAAATCTCAAGGTACGGTGTTGACAATAATCAGAGATCAGCTCATGTACAACCGCGCCTCAACGGCCTGATCTGCCTCGGATCCTGATCACGACGAGCACACTCTATCCCATCATCCACCATCATCTATAGTCGTGCATGCGCGTTATCGAACATATTGCGTGAGTTTGCACTCTACCCCCGCCATCTTCTAAACGGTTCGGGAGGGTCAGTCGAGAAACTTCTCTAACGCGTGTACTGACACGAGGCAGTTAGTTCAAATCACAGGCTCGTTCCTCGCTCCCATCGCTCCGATTTGGTGCTATCCTCTCTAACTAAAGTGAAGGCCACCTCCGGCTTCATCCTGCTTACTCCTCTTCCCCAACTCCAAGCATCGTGATACACCCTCACATCATCTCAGACCCAACGTCACTATCCTATTCACATCATCTGCACCCCGTGGTCGCCACGTAGCTAGATGGCAACCCTAATGCAGAATCCTTCTCAGCACTCTAGCGCTCTGCTACCCCCAAATCTCGAACCTGACGAAGCATGGAAGACCCGTCTCAAGGAGAATATCGAGGCGGGTTTACTCTCCATGGTTGAGGAAGCCAAACAGAAGCTCAATAGTGAGCTCGCCAAAGCCGTTGTCAGTCCCGAAGAACGAGAGCGGATAACCGCTGAACACCTCGCCACCCTTAAGACCATCCGGCAGCTGGCTGAGGAGCAGTTCCGGGCCGAGCTCGAACGTGAGCGGCAGGAGAGGCGGTGGGGTTCGGGTCAGCAATTGGATGGGGCGTGGTCAGAAGGCATAATCAAGGAGCAGCAGGCTATCATGGATACGATAGAGAGGGAGAGGAAGAACAAGGTACTGTTCCTGTATCTCTGCCAGCGGCGTCCACTCAGTCTATACAGCCTCCGCAGCCTCAACCTCAACTTCAGCCCCAACTTCAGCCTCAACCTCAGCCCCAACCTCAGCCCCAACTTCAGCCACGACCTCAGCGACAACCTCAGCCCCAACCACAGTCTCAGTCCCAGTCCCAGCCACCGCCTCCTCCGCCGCCACCACCACCACCACCGCCTCCTTCCCGGACCCAGCCCCAACCCAAACCCGATCCTTCCCCAGAGACATCCATGCCCACTGTCCCTGGGATTACGCCTCATTATCGCAAGTTCGAGCGTGCTGCCTCTCTAAACCAAACCGCGGAGCCTGAACGGGATGGTGGATCTTACTTTTCCCGGCAAATTAACCACGAACGCGATGAATCTCCTGCGTCCATTGACGAGGTCCCTTTCATGATTCGTAAACCTGGGAAGACTCGCGCCGGGTCCATCACCTCCATGGGTTCATACAAGCCTCCATCGATCTTAGACACAGAAA
>KN819343.1:101463-117195 GCA_000827475.1 Paxillus involutus ATCC 200175
CTACGTTGTAGTACTATGTACTTCGGAGACGCAGAAAAGTGTTCATATCCTGTACTACTGTTTCTGGTACAAGATCACAGTGGTCGGACCGGACCCCCAACTTTTCCCGCGGCGCCTGCTCCAATACACCTTCCTTCTGCTCTAGGATACCACGTCGGAGGCTATACATGATGGCACCGGTCTAACATTGGTTTCGGTGTGCAGACAAAAATAACACCTTTGCGCAGCTGCGTGGCATCATGCATCGAGATCTGTTCTTGAAACGGACAACTTGGTATGCAGCACTCTGTACAACTGATGCATCACACTATGGTTCAGCTTCTATCTGATGCCTTCCTTCCAGCTGACTGAACTAAATTGTGTCAACCCACAATACCATCTGCTTGCATTCGAAACGAGGCAGTCGAACCAAGAACGGTTTCTGCGGGTGTTCACGGAAAGGCTGCGTTCGGACGAAGCGCACAAAGTGGTCCCGGGTAGCTTCTGACGAGTGGGTATGTGCGTACAACTCTGTGCCAGGGTTGGGGTACAAAAAGGTCCTGTTTCCTCCTCCAAGATCAGCCCTACCGCCAATACCCCAATCGTTCTTCCCGTTTCTACTCTGAGACTCAACATGGCTTTGGGGCTCTTGACCGCTCTAATTTCCCTTCTTTTTGCGGCTATCGCAGCGACATCCCCTACGGTCGACTCCGTAGACTCTGAAAATTCAAGCGCCACACCCAGCTCCACCTCAGCCGCCGCCTCAGCAAGCCCTACCGTGCCCTATGCGAGCGACGATCCAAACGACGTTCTCTGGCTCCCAAACAGTGACATCATCCCGGAAGCTGAGCGCGGAACACTCGGCGCCACCGTGATTGGTCCTCAGAACATCCAAATTGATTTGATGAACGCAGATTCGCTGGCTCCTCCAACCACTGATAATGGAGACGTGTAAGAACAATATATATTTTTGTCTGGAACATGGTTTGATTTTCATGTCATACCAGTCCTAATGTTAAGTGGCCGATGGGTCTCAGTCACAATCGTCTTCAGACGGGCGGCTGGGCAAGACAGCAGAACAGTACGTTCATTAGGTTTCCATGTCTCCACAGAAACAATAAATGCTGACGGTCTGGATAGTCGAGGTCCTGCCCATTGCGACAGGTGAGTCTACCGTGCTTTGACCCGAAATTTGTAATCCGACCTCCTTCGCAGAAATGGCCGGCGTTGATATGCGGTTAGAGCCTGGCGCCATTCGGTGGACATTCTTATTCTTTATATCTTTGGACTCTGTTCTTAAATCAGTTTTGATAGCGAACTACATTGGCACAAGACCGGCGAGGTAAGCCTTGGCGTAATACTTTTTGTAACCCCATGCTGAGCAAGTTCCAGTGGGCATACGTATTGAAGGTGATCCCCTCAATGCGACCATCTGTCCGTTCGGCTAAATCGTGTGCCAGGGAAATGTCCAAGTCACAGCGGTGAACCAGAATGGACAAAATTTTATTGGCACTGTCGTAGGTTTCTGCAGTTGTTGCGTGTGACCTAGCTGTTCACATTCATGTCACAGGGACCGGGTGATCTGTGGTATTTCCCAGCCGGAATTCCACACAGCTTGCAAGCAACCAACGATACGGTTGATGGGGCGGAATTTTTGCTGGCAAGTTCCGAAGTGATCGCGAGTCAAGCGCGGCCTAACCCTATTTTAAGATCTTTGACTCAGGCGCCTTTAGTGAAGATGCGACGTTTCTGGTGAGTTGTGACTGCCTAGTGAGTTAGGTGCTGTGCTAATGAAATGTCTTATAGCTCACTGGCAAGTTTTTTTTCCGGTGTTCATTTGGCCATCTCGCTGAGTATGGGATATCTGTAGACTGGCTGGCACACGTACCAAAGGAAGTCATTGCCAAGAACTTTCAAACTGATATTTCGGCATTTAATGACATACCGTCCGAGGAGCTTTACATCTTTCCTGCTAGTACGTGGTATTAACTAACTGTATATGGCCTGCAACTCACTGCTCCCATCACTGCCAATTAAGTTCCTCCCCCTGACAATCAACAGGCGCCTCAAAGTCCTCAGGGCACAGTGCCTCATCCGTTTACATACCCGTTGTCACAAGTGCCGGTCACGCCACTCAGTGGGGGATCTGTCAAAGTTGTCGATTCTACCGTTTTCACTGCCTCCACCACTATCGCCGCTGCAGAAGTCACTGTAGAGCCTGGCGCGATGAGGTAAGAGTTCGAGCACGCTAGTGGTGCATTGATTGACGTCGTTGTCTGCTCCAGGGAACTGCATGTATGTACTTGAAACCCTACCATGACGTCTACTTACACTCTTCAAAGTGGCACCCCACTCAAGACGAATGGGACTTCTTTTTGCAAGTCAGCTCATCCTTTGAGGTGTAACATTCATTTACGAATCTTGTCAGAGAGGGTAATGCTCGTGTGACGGTGTTTGCTTCAACAAGTAATGCTAGGACATGGGACTTCCAGGTAGGAATATTTGTCTGGCTTCTAAAGCAATTTCTTAATCTTAATAGGCCGGTGATGTTGGCTACGTTCCCGCATCTTATGGTAAACACATTCTCGCCCCTGTCTCTACGGTTACTAAGAGGTGACTGCCAGGACACTACGTGGAAAACATTGGAAACACGACCCTGAAGTTCCTTGAGGTATTCGTAACCGGTGAGTATTCATCGTGAAGTGACGTACTAGTAGCAAACTTCTCACCTTTCCTTTAGACGTGTACCAAGATGTGAGCTTGGCACAGGTAAACAAACTCGCACCAACCAACTTGAAGGCTACTGTTCTGACTGGCATTGTATCCAGTGGCTTGCGTTGACACCCCCGGAGCTTGTGAAAGCCCACCTTGGTTTGTCTGACGAGACAATTGCGGCAATGAAAAAGACGAAGCAGACAGTGGTTGGGCCTGCATGATGTTCGTCACGAAAGAGTATTACTGGACTGCGCTTTTGTATGTGACTTTTTCTCTCTGTACCGGATCTTACTGTGCCACGGACTTGTATGATTAAACCGTCTTTAACCACCTGTGCTTGACTCCCGCTCTTCAAGCGGGCAAGCATGAAATGACACGTGACTGAATGACTGCCTGCCCTAACGTCGGCTACCGACCACATATTTTCTTTTTCATGTTTTCACTATTTACCCACTGCCTCAGCAACCCATCTCAACTTCAACCTCGACATTCAATTCCGAGGCGCGATGCTGATGCCCTTCAGCCCTATCTGGACGAATGTGATGTTTGGCTAGACAGATGGTCATCTATAAGTGAGTTTTGAAAGGCGCTGGTTCCCTTCTTCCTCTTTCGCGATGAAAATACCTTTTCATTCTGGCGAGCGTCCGTACATCGTGACGCGATGTGTCTTATATGTCATAGTTACACTGACTCTGCGCGTCGTGTATACGCCCTTCTCGCACTGTCTGACTTCTCTTCTATAGAAGTCACCGTCCTGTTTTCTGCATCTCGTGCGTCGTAACACTGGGTATCTCTTTTGACGTAAGTTTTCAATCTGTCCTTTGCCCTGCAGAGAGTCTGCTTCGTAGGATGAAAATTTATCATTCAAACTAGAGTTTCTGAGTGCCATCTGGCACGATGCTCTCACCATTTAATCTGTCAATCCCCTGATCATACCAGCTTCTTGCTTTAAACCCAACCAAATACTAACTCCGTTTTCTTCAGATGTGGTTTCGTCAAGCGTTGTCTCCCCGTCCGAGGTTAGGCAAAGTCATGGTGAGTTTCTAGATCGATCTTGAGCGAGTTGTTCTGTGATGTTATATGGAGTTACCGCCTGATGGCCTTTTCGCGAGGTCATTTGACGACAATTTCCTGGCTGTTTTCTTTTAAACGTCTGACCTTCTACTTAGTCGACCTAGAACGCGACGATTAAATTGCTAACATAATTTTGCGCAGATCCTTGCGTCCTCTGTCACAATGCAGTCACAAGAATTTTCCCTGCACAAGGTAAATGTTACTTCCGTCTTACAACAACACATGATGTTCTTTCACGACGGTCTTCGTATTACCCTGCCGAAAAGGCCCGCCACAGCTCAAATATTCGGGCAACCCCTGCTGATCTACCTCATCGCAGTCTCACGTACTTGAAGTCATCACTAACATACTCGTTATACAGGTGTGAAGCATCCGCTGGTACGGTGGATATAATGAGGCCACCCATGGTGTTCCGAGGTAAGCTGGTTCTGTTTGCGTCTGTCTGTTTCACAGTTGGGCAAATTCCGAGGATGATTCTCTTGTCAAAAATAAATAATCAACTAGAAGCTGTTACTGAGCTTCGGCGTAGATTACAAAGACCTCTCCTGATATCTCCAAGTTATTGCATTGATTCTTGAGCTGACTTTACGTTTTTACACGCGCAGCTCCTTCAACACCGTGTCATAGAAGACCCCTTGCTCGGGGATCTGCCAGGGCTACTATATGGCGCGCATTCGCAGTGTCCTTGTCTACGAGTTGTACTTGCTGTAGGTTGAAATACCATGTGAACACGAGGCAAATATCTGTACGTTTATGCTGTTGGTTCTACGTGTCCACAGCTTTGACGAATCACTCCGGTGTGGCAAGAGGATGTGTATTCCCGTGAGGTCACCCAATGTCGTCACAGCTACCCCACACGAAGAACACTTCTTCCGTTTCAGTCAAGTTTCGGTAATCCACCGTATATAATCTCTTCGCTGGATGGTTCCGGGTCATACATGGGCGCCGAGATTGAGCATGTCAGCCTGATTATGATGCGAAAATACGTTCAAAATGACTAACTCGGTGGTTCTCCCGTGTCTGTCCATTTGGAAGGGTCACGCCTCCGACGGTGATCGCAGTATAGAACTATAAAAATTGCACTCCATCCAATCTTCAGTTGAGATCCTTGAAATGGCTCAGGTGGTGATTCCCTCTTCTCAGAACCGTAATGAAGAGGAACCGCTGCTTCCCGATTCCATCGACGTGCTCAAAAGACCTACGCCTCTCCCAAAAATCTAGATTCTGGTCTTGCTGCTGACCTGTCTTATCGAACCCATTGCCTCACAAAGCATACTGCCCTACATCAATCTGGTACGTGACGCTCGAGGTACTTGGAAATCCGAAGTTTACATGCGTCCAGCTTGTGTTTGAGCTAGGCATCACTGGTGGTGACAGTCGCAAAGTTGGTAAGTACAGAATTGCAGCAACTGTGATAACCGTTCTGACCTCTGGTACAATTGTGTAGGTTATTATGCGGGGCTGATTGTGAGCGATCTATGCCCTCCCCTACCCTACCCTGTCTCATGGACGCTATTAGGAATCAATATTCTTCGTAGCTCAGGCCCTGACAGTTCTCCAGTGGAGCCGCGTGTCGGATCGCGTTGGCAGGAAGCTAGTTCTCCTTTTGGGTACTCTTGGACTTTGTCTTTCTATGCTTTGCTTCGGGCTATCACATACATTCTTGAGCTTGGTCTTGAGGTCTGGATGGCGGAAACACCTAATTCCACCATACGCTGACACTACTCCCATGATCAGCCGGTGTGTCACAGGGGGGCTGAATGGCAATGTCGGTGTCATGAAAAGTATGTTGGGGGAGCTCACCGATGTGACAAACCGTGCACAAGGTTTCGCTTTCTTGCCAGTGATATGGTCAACTGGGGGTGGTGATCGGGTATGTGGGTATGAACCAGTGTATTTACATTGACTCCAACGACTTCCCAGGCCGGTCATCGGAGGCTCTCTCTCCCGCCCTCAAGATCATTTCCCGCGCCTGTTCGCGGGCAGCTTCTGGGGAGATTATCCCTATTTTCTGCAATGTCTCGTGGTTGCTATGCTCACAACCCTCACGTTCATGACAATTTTACTCTTTTTGAATGAAGTAAGTCGATAGCCACCAATGGATTCCCGTTGTTGACATTTTGATAGACATTACCTGGCACACGTTTGTACAAGGCCCTGCCAGCTGTGGTCGACGGAGAAGCAACACTATGCGGCGGACAATATGGTGCCATCAACAAGGTGTATTCTGGACTGCCAGGATCCCATGGGCCCGATGGCCCTGTACCGCTGAAGTCGCCTTTCGTTCCAAAGGTCCTTCTTCCCATCGCATGCTTTAGTTCTGTGTCAATGTTAGAGGTGTCGTCGCTCACCCTGCAGCCTCTGTTTTATTCGACACCGATAGAACATGGAGGCCTTGGTCTTACACCTGTGACCATTGGTTTATGTATGTCCTGTTTCGGTGTCGTGAACGGCATAATCCAGGGGTTCTTCTTCGCACCGCTGGCCTCCAAGCTTGGGGCCAAGACACTTTTTCGGATGGGATTGGAGCATATGCTCTGATTCTTTCCAGTCATCCATATGACTGCACAGAGGTCTGGTGTCGTATGGTCGGTCTGGGCCCTCCTTGTCTGCCAACTTTCTTTTGCTATGGTCCAAAGCATGTCATTTTGTAAGTCGTCTGTGAATCCCGTTCTGGATCGTTGCTCAGTTGGTACCTCATAGCTTGTGTACATCACTGCGTCAGCACCAAACCAAAAATCATTGGGTGCGGTCAATGGTCTGAGCCAAACTACAGCATCCGCAGTTCGTGCGATCGGACCTGCCATGGCGACTTCCATGTTTGCATATTCTGTGCAACACAACCTTCTTGGTTGATATGCAGTATACTTTGTTTTGGCTACTATCACTTTGGCTACCTCACGCTTTGGCGCTATGCTTCCGGCTGAGCCAGGTAAATAGAATCAGATTCCATGAGCCAGAGGCAGGTTCAGGGTGTGCATCGAGCAAGGGTTCCAGGGTTCGGTCGTTTGTCGTGGGTCCTATGTACCTTGTGAATCGTTCTGACAAGCCCGCTAGTCTCACCTGTCGACCCTTGCACGGGTTGCGAGAAACTCTGCTGTCACTGGTGGTCGCATCTGCACCATACGACATAGTTGTGATGCTTTCCTCGATACCATTACTATTGGGATTACCTACAACCATCTACTGAATAGCTTTCCAATACCTTTAGTACACCCAAGGAACCGACCGATAAGGGATCCTCCTTGCCCACTCCTTCCACTCGTCGCCAAAATGATTTTCAAGCATCGCGTCCTCGTTGTTCATGCATTAGCAAACACTTTGAGCAGAATGATCAGCCATGAAATCGCGATCTCCCATCGTACTTGTTGGCGCAGTTCACCTGAAGGAGGTCGTGCGTTTGGGGCTGTCGCGGAATACTGTTGTCCAGACAGCATTGCCAGAAGCAACAGTAGTTTTGCGATGGCCATGGTTGGTGGTAAGTTGTCTGGGGATGAGTGGGTATTTATATAGTTGCTCGACGTTCCGCGTTGTGGGTCTGCTTCCCACGGGTGTGATTGGAGGCTTCAGTCGTCCCCCAGGAGCGCTATGTCATTCCCACTAGTAGGAGTTGATTACGTGCACCTCGTCAACAGCGTAAGAACTGTTTGTTTTCGTGTCTGCAGCTTTAAGTATTTCTTGCGGCAAGTTTCGTCTCGCAACGCCACGTCGGCACCGGGCTGATATACGCTTCTCTGCATCCCGAAGGGTCATTTCCCATTCCCAGCCGCCTCATTTTGTCCGTTGACCTCGCAGCCGTCCTCGGTAGCCTCCGCGATTGTTTCCGAGTTGAAACGTTGACGTTGACTGATCCCAACCCAAGTGCTCTTTTGGAGGCCTGAGCACGGATGCGAGTCTCGCTCAATGGGCTCATAACCATCACCACAGATATCGAAGAATGAACCCCTGTTCCTAAAACAGGATGCTTCTTTGGGTACTTGAGGATGAACAGGACGTCATGGAGAAGCAAGGTGTTTCCGCCCCACGTCAGCGCAGCGAACAACCGGGACTGGAAACTTAATGTGCGTACCCAGTTCTCCCCCTGGAAATCGCGAGGTAGATTTCTCAGTGGTCCACTGAGGGAGGCGAGCAGTGGTAATCTCGGTGACGATTTTGACGTGACTGTCCATGGTTCAGCCTTGTAGTGGACACAAGATCCTTATGGTCGACAGATATTCCCCGGCACACTAGAATCAAGTAACATGGCGACCAGATTGTCTGGAATGGCGGAGAAACCTACCAAATTAAAGCACTAATATGACGGATCGGTACGGTGGTGAGTCTTATATCACTGCTTGCGTGGGATTAGCCGCGGTACCCCTGGGTTGGCTGAGAGGACGCCATCGTTTCAACTATAACCGGGGTCGAAACATGTTGACGATGTTAGCCGCTTGGGCACACACCCTATCTGACGATAGCACGTTCAGATAATTTCCAGCAGTCCCAGACCTCCGAGCGTGTTATAGCTAGATGTAAAACATTAGACCGTTCGACTCTCACTCATGGACCGAACGGTGATAGTACCTGGGTTGCTGGGGAAGGAGCAGATCAGGGTCGGATCGGGATTCACAGAAATTGGGGGGAGGCGCAAATGGAAGTTCCTTTGTGTATTCAAACCCGGTGAGTATTCATCGTAGAGTGATGCAGCAAACTTTCTCACCTTTGCTTGCAGACATGTTCCAAGATGTGAGCTTAACACAGGTGGGAAAACTCGCACCAACTTGGAGACTACGCCGCCGGGACTGTTCTGACTGACATGCCTCCAATGCCGTTCGTTGATACTCCCAGTGCTCGTGAAAGACCACCTTGGTTTGGCTGACGAGATGGCAATTGCGGCGGTGAACATCGACTGACTAGGGGGTAAGTCTATATAAAGACGACACGTGACTAAATGACTGCCTGCCCTAACGTCGGCTACCTTGAACCCAAACTTGAACCACATATCTTTCAACTTATTTACCCGTGCCCACTACCATGTCTCAACTTCCTCGACATTCATTTCGGATGTACGATGCTGACGTCCTTCAGTGGAGAATGTGACTTTTCGCCAGACACGGGTCCTCTGTAGGTGAGTGTTGAAAGGCATTGGCTGCTTTCTTCCTCTTTGCGATGAAAATACCTTTCCATTCCGGCGAGCGTCCGTACACCGTGACGCGATGTGTCTTATATGTCATAGTTACACTGACTCTGCGCGTCGTATATACGCCCTTCTCGCACTGTCTGACTTCTCTTCTATAGAGGTCATCGCCACGTTCTCTGCATGTCACGCATCGTAACACCAAGTATCTCTCATTGACGTAAGTTTCCAATCCGTCCTTTGCCTTACAAAAAGTCTACTTCGTAGGATGAAAATTTATCATTCAAACTAGAGTTTCTGAGTGCCACTTGGCACGATGCTCGCACCTTGTAATCTGTCAATCCACTGATCATACCCACTTTCCGCCTTAAATCCAACCAACATCAACTTGATTTTTTTCAGATGTGCTTTTGTCAAGTGTTGCCCCGCCACTGGGCCGCCAGGCAAAGTCATGGTGAGTTTCTAGGTCAATCTTGAGCGAGTTGTTGTTCTGTGATGTTATATGGAGTTACCGCCTGATGTGCCTTTCCTAAGGCCATCTGACGACAATTTCCTGGCTGTTTTCTTTTAAATGTCTGACCTTCTGCTTGATCGGTCCAGAACGCGAGGACTAAATTGCTAACATATTCTTGTGCAGATCCTTGCGTCTCCTATGACAATGCAGTCACATGAATTTTCCCTGCACAAGGTAAATGTTATTTCCGTCTTACAACGACGCATGATGTTCTTTCACGACGGTCTTCGTATTACCCTGCCGAAAAGGCCCGCCACAGCTCAAATATTCGGGCACCCCCTGCTGATCGCATCGTCTCACGTGCTTAAAGTCGTCACTAATATCCTCGTTGCACAGGCATAGACCATCCGCTGGTGCCGTCAATAGAATGAGGCCATCTATGGCGTTCGGAGGTAAGCCGTTCGCTGTCTTCAGCAATTATGCAAATTCTGAGTCAAAAATAATCAACTAGAAGCTGTTGCTGAGCTTCGGCGTAGATCACCAAGACCTTTCCTGATATCTCCAAATCTTGAGCTGACTTGTACGTTTTACACGTGCAGCCTTCAACACCGCATTATCATAGAAGATTCCTTGCCGTTCGTGGATGACCTGCCCACGCTTGTGCCAGGGTTGCTATACAGCATGCATTCGCATTATCCTCGTACCAGTTGTACTGCTTGCCGTAGGTTGTAATGTCATGTGAACCTTACGCAACTTCTTGTCAGGAACAGCTCTGAAGAATGTATCGAGGGAAGCAGTTTAAGGTGGTGAGCGCAGCATCTTCCTCCCACGAACGAAAACGGCCATCAGAATCGCTAGCCTTCTGACGCCATCTAATACAATCCATGCATGAGAATCGCAACGTCGCAGAGGCACAGATCGTTGCCAAGTGAAATATTTGTACGTTTTTGCTGTTGTTGGTTTTACGTGTGCGCAGTTTTGACGAATCGGTCCGGTATGCAAGAAGAAATTTGTATCCCCATAAGCTCATCCCAGCTGGCCCACGTATTCGATTGAGGTAGTGTTAGCAATAGAGAGAACACTTGTCCGTTTCAATTTTAGTCTCCACTCTCAGCTATCCCGTCGGGCGGTGTACAGTGTACACACTACGCGACGCTTCCTTTGAACGCACCGTATAATATTCAAGTTATAACTTGGGTAGTTTGCGGGCCCTACATGCAGGCGCCTAGATTGAACATAACAACTTGTTTGTGATGTGAAAATACGTCCAACATGATTAGTTAGGTAGTTCTCCGTGTCTGTTTGGAAGTCGACGTTATCGTCGCAGTATAAAAACTATAAAAATTGCTCTTCATCCAACCATCAGTCGAGATCTCTGAAAATGACCCAGGTGATGGCTGCCTCCTCTCAGCACCGTAATGAAGAAGAACCGCTGCTTCATGATTCCCGCGATGTGCCCAAGAGACCTACGCCCCTCCCTAAAATCCAAATTATGGTCTTGCTACTGACCTCTCTTATCGAACCCGTTGCCGCGCAAAGTATAATGCCCTACATCAATCAGGTACGTCACGCGCGAGGTACATTGAAGTCTTATGACAATTGCACGTCTAGCTTTTGACCGAGCTAGACATCACTGGTGGCGACAGTCGCAAAGTTGGTTAGTACATAATTACAGCGACTGTGATAACCATTTCAATGACCTCGTGTGCAGGTTATTATGCGGGGCTGATTGTGAGCGATCTATGCCCTCCCTTCCGCTGCCTTGTCTGATATCGATCTATCATGGGGCCAATAGGAATCAATATTCTTCGTAACTCAGGCCCTGACGGTTCTTCAATGGAGTCGCGTGTCAGATCACATTGGCCGGAAGCCAGTGCTCCTTTTGGGTACCCTTGGGCTGTGTATTTCCATGCTCTGCTTTGGGCTATCCCGTACATTCTGGGGCTTAGTCTTGAGGTTTGGATCACGAGAACATCTAATTCCACCGTACGCTGATAATATCTCCCATGATTCAGCCGGTGTGTCACAGGGGCACTGAACGGCAATGTCGGTGTCATGAAAAGTATGCTGGGGGAGCTCACAGATGTGACCAACCGGGCACAAGGTTTCGCTTTCTTTCCAGTGATATGGTCAATTGGGGTGGTGGTTGGGTATGCAGCTATGACCGCTCTATTCGCATTGACTCCAACGTCTTCCCAGGCCGGCCATTGGAGGCTCTCTCTCCCGCCCTCAAGATCATTTCCCGCACCTGTTCGCAGGTAATTTCTGGGGAGATTATCCCTATTTTCTGCCATGTCTTGTGGTTGCTATGCTCGTAACCCTCACGTTCTTAATGGTTTTACTCTTCTTGAATGAAGTAAGCCGATAGACATCAACAGATTCGCGTTGTTGACGCTTGGATAGACATTACCTGGCACACCTTTGTACAAGCCCCGGCCTGTTGTAGTCGACGGAGAAGCAACCCCACCTGGCGGACAATATGGTGCCGTTAACAAGGTGGATTCCGGGATTCCGGAATCCCAGGAACTCGATGGTCCTGTACCATTGAAGTCGCTTCTCGTCCCAAAGGTCCTCCTGCCTATCGCATGCTTTGGCACTCTCGCAATACTAGAGATGGCGTTGCTCGGTCTGCAGCCTCTGTTCTACTCGACACCGATCGAGTACGGAGGCCTTGGTCTTACACCTGTGACCATCGGTTTCTGGATGTCCTGTTACGGTGTCGTGAACGGAGTATTCCAGGGGTTCTTCTTCGCACCGATAGTCTCTAAACTTGGGCCAAAGACAATCATTCGGATGGGATCTGGAGCATATGTTTTGATATTCGGACTCTTTCCAATCATCCATATGATTGCACGGAGGTTCGGTGTCGTATGGCCAATCTGGGTCCTCCTTGCCTGCCAAATGTCCCTTACCGTGGTCCAAAGCATGTCATTTTGTAAGTCGTTTGTGAATCGTGTCCCAGGTCGCTACTCAATTCATCCCCCTTATAGCATGTGTACTGATGTACATCACTTCGTCGGCACCAAACCAAAAATCACTGGGTGCAGTCAATGGTCTGAGCCAAACTATATCATCTGCACTTCGTGCGATTGGACCTGCCATGGCGACTTCCATGTTTGCATATTCCGTGCAACACAACCTTCTTGGTGGATACGCTGTATACCTTGTGATGGTTGCCATCACTTTGGCGACCTCACGCTTCAGCGCTATGCTTCCGGCTAAGCCAGGTAAATAGAATCGGATGAGAGTACGATCTACGGAAGGGACTTAGAGCCCCGCGTCAACCCTGTTGGTAGACATGGGCATTGGTGAAGAGTTCAGAGGTCATGTATGCGTAGAAAAGGTCACAGGTTTGATCTTATGGTTGTTGATTACGATTCTTCAAGAGCTACGAGAGACTAAAAGGCATCTGACTCGGTGTTGTACAGTCGTACGTCCTGGACTTGGAGAATCGTAGCCTGCGACAGTTGAAGTTCACTCAGGACCCTCATGCCAGGCCGCATTCGTGAAAATGGATCCGATTATATATCCTGATATTCTGCCTTCCGAACTGGCACGAATGTAAATCATCGACAGCGCAGGTCAAAGAGTCGCACGCATCACGACCTGGCAGATCTCTTTCTCAATTCCTAACTCACGCCGTCAGTTGCCAACCTTGAACTTCTTCCAGCTACTATTAGTATCATAGTATGACTCCGAACCCATGCACACCGACGCTTCCTCTGAAATTTTTACCAAAGAATCTCTGGGGTTCTGGGCCGTACGGCCCGTACGGCATACATGGGCGCCAATTTAATTTTGATGTCGCGTCCAATACACGTACGGTGTAACGAGGGTTCGCATCGCTTTGGTCCGACACTCCAGAAGATTCGGTTCGGAATTTCCTGACATGCCTGTTCCCAGTATAAAAACGGCGCTTCACCCAACCATTACTCGAGGTCCTTGAACATGTCTCAGACGGTGACGACTTCCTCTCAAAACTGTGATGAAGAAGTGCCGCTGCTTCTCGATTCCCTCGATGTGCCCCAAAGACCTACGCCTCTCCCAAAAGTCCAGATTCTGATCTTGCTGCTGAGTTGTCTCATCGAACCCATTGCCTCGCAAAGTATACTGCCCTATATCAATCAGGTATGTTGACGCTTGAAGTACATGCATGGAAGTCCGAACTTTTTACATTTGTCCAGCTTGTCTCCGAGCTAGACATCACGGGTGGCGACAGCCGCAAAGTTGGTAAGTGCATATCCGCAGCAACTCTGATAGCCGTCTTGACTTCGCGTGTAGGCTATTATGCGGGGCTGATCGTGAGCGATCAACAGCCCTCTCCTCCGCTACCGTGTCTGACACTGATCTATCATGGGCGTTATTAGGAATCGATGTTCTTCGTCACTCAGGCCCTGACGGTTCTACAGTGGAGTCGCGTGTCGGATCATGTTGGGCGTAAGCCAGTGCTCCTTCTTGGAACCTTCGGACTTTGTCTTTCCATGCTGTGCTTTGGGTTGTCCCGTACATTCTGGGGCTTGGTCTTGAGGTTTGAATTACGGGAACTTGCGGTTTGACTGTATGCTAATATTAGCTTTCAGCCGGTGTGTCACAGGGGCATTGAATGGCAACATCGGTGTCACCAAAAGCATGATGGGAGAGCTCACCGATGCTACGAACCGGGCACAAGGTTTTGCTTTCTTGCCGATGATATGGTCCATTGGCGTGGTGCTTGGGTATGCGGCTACAACCACTCTCTTCACATTAACTCAGACGACCTGCCAGGCCGCTCATCGGTGGCTCCCTCTCTCGCCCTCAAGATCATTTCCCGCGCCTGTTCGCAGCCAGCTTCTGGGGAGATTATCCCTATTTTCTACCATGTCTGGTGGCTGCCATGTTCGCCACCCTCACGTTCATGATGATTTTACTCTTCCTGAAAGAAGTAAGTCGGTACACATGAATGGATTCGCATCGTTGACACTCCCATAGACATTACCTGGTGCTCTGTTATACAAGTCACGCCCTGCTGTAATCGACGGAGAAGCAACTCCACGCGGCGGAGATTACGGTGCCATCAAGAAGACATGCGGTCTACCGGGATCCAATGAGCTCAGTGGCCCTGTACCGCTGAAGTCGCTTCTCGTTCCCAAGATCCTTCTGCCTATCGCATGTTACGGTTCGATTGCAGTGTTAGAGATCGCGGTGTGCGCTCTGCAGCCTCTGTTTTACTCGACACCGATCGAAGACGGAGGCCTTGGTTTCACACCTGCAACGATCGGTTTCTGGATGTCCTGTCTAGGTGTTGCGAACGGAATCATTCAAGGGTTCTTCTTCGCACCACTGATATCCAAGTTCGGGCCAAAGAAAATGTTTCGAATTGGACAAGGATCATATATCCTGACATTCGGATTGTTCCCCATTATCCAGATGATTGCCAGGACGTCTGGTATTGTATGGACAGTATGGGCCCTCCTTTCCTGCCAACTTTTCCTTGCTGTCATCCAAAATATGTCATTTTGTGAGTCGTCTGTGTATCGCGTCATAGGACTGTTGCTCAGTATGTCTTCGTAGCATGTGTGTTGATGTATATCACTACATCAGCACCAAATCAAAAAACACTGGGCGCTGTCAATGGTTTGAGCCAAACCACAGCATCCACAGTTCGTGCGATCGGACCTGCGTTGGCGACTTCGATGTTTGCGTATTCCGTCGAACACAACCTTCTTGGTGGATACGCCGTATACCTTGCGATGATCGCCATCACTTTGGCCACGGTGCGGTTCGGCGCTATGCTTCCGGTTGAGCTAGGGAGGTAGTCGGATGAGCTAGAAGTCTATGGAAGCAACCAAGGGCCCTTCAATCTTTGTATGTGCGGAACAAGTTCTCAGTTGTTGGTTATCATTCTTGTTTTGAGATATGTAGACATTCCGTGGCCTCTTTATAGGCTGAGCGGTGCTCGGTGCCACACGGCAGCGACATTTGGACTGTGACGTATGTATGTTGTCATGTATGGGTGTATGATAACGGGCGGAATAGCCCTAGGCGCATGATCGTGCTGGCAGTAGTGCAAGGCAAGCCCTGACAGTGTTAGGGCGTGGGTATCACTGGGTCAACTATAACGAACGATATGGAAGATCAGAGTGTACAAGTCTATTTCTCAGCAAAAACAATATCAGGGAGTAAGGAGAGTAGTAGCTACGAGGTCGGATCGGCCAATGATAAACTATAAGGGATATGAGCAAATGATGGTTGTCTGAGGTAGGGACGAAGGAATGGGGCGACAAGACTGTCGAATGAATAGCTAGCAGTCAGTGTTCAAGCTTCAAGAGCACCCCAACGGGACATTATAAATGGATAAAATAAAATGCTTTGAAAAATGAGATCGTCCGGGTCGCTACGAAGATGACGAAGGGTT
>KN819343.1:164641-177349 GCA_000827475.1 Paxillus involutus ATCC 200175
ATTTCTGTCTCATTTCTGGGATTCAACGCGAATATCCGCACACTCTACCAGGAGCCATGATGTGTGCTCAGTGCCACACGGGGTGACCGTGTACAAACGCAGCAGGGATGCGCGGGAGCTCAGCCTATCTACGCGACTTTGCCTTTTCAAAAACCCATCATACATGGCATCCATGGCTCTCTTCATAGAGTGGCTTCCGGCCCGTGGATGGGCGCCTAGATTGACACAATCTCGTAAGTACTTACTATGTCGGTCTGTTCGCCCTGAAAGATTCAATTCCCTGATGTTTATATACTGCGTCGCAGTACTAAATGGTGACAACTGTACATCATCCAAATCATTTACTCGACACCTTTGAACAGCCTTGACCATGGCTCACACAAGGAAAACACCCTCTCGAAACTGTGATGAAGAAGTACCGCTGCTTTCCGGTTCCCTCAACGTGCCCCAAAGACCTACTCCTCTCCCGAAGATCCAGCTCGTGGTCTTGCTGCTGGCCTGTTTCATCGAACCCATTGCCGCGCAAAGTATACTGCCCTACATCAATCAAGTGCGTGCGCGAGATATGTTTATGTTGATGTCCGAGGTCTTGGGTGATGACGGTGGTACGTCCAGCTTGTGTCCGAGCTAGACATCGTTGGTGGTGACACTCGCAAAGTTGGTTAGTACATAATTGCAATTCCCGTGATAACCGTTTTGACCTCTGGGACAGGCTATTATGCGGGGTTGATCGTGAGCGATCTACCCCCTCTCCTCCCTTCCCATGTCTGACGTGGATCCATCATCGCAAATAGGAATCACTTTTTTTCGTAACTCAGGCCCTGACGGTTCTACACTGGAGCCGTGTCTCGGATCGCGTTGGCAGGAAGCCAGTGCTCCTTCTGGGCACATTTGGACTCTGTCTTTCTATGCTCTGCTTTGGGCTGTCACGTACATTCTGGGGCTTGGTATTGAGGTCTGCATTACTGGAACTTGTTATCCGACTGTACGCTGACACCACCTGTCAGCCGGTGTATCACAGGGGCGCTGAATGGCAACATCGGTATCACGAAAAGCGTCATGGGAGAGCTCACCGATGCAACGAACAGGGCACAGGGTTTTGCGCTTCTGCCGATGACATGGTCCATTGGAATCATGTTTGGGTATGTGGCTATGGTCACTCTCTTCGCAATAACTCAAATGACGTCCCAGGCCAGCCATCGGTGGCTCCCTCGCTCGCCCTCAAGATCATTTCCCCCGCCTATTCGCAGCCAGCTTCTGGGGAGATTACCCCTACTTTCTGCCAAGTCTCGTGGCTGCTATGTTCGCAGCTTCCGCATTTGTGCTGATGTTGCTCTTCCTGAATGAAGTAAGTTGATAGACACGAACAGCTTCGCATTGTTGACGCTTTGATAGACATTACCTGGTACAGTTTTGTACAAGCCCCGGCCTACTATGGCCGACGGAGAGGAAACCTCGCGCGGTGGAGATTATGGTACTATTGACGAGAGATATGGTGCATCTGGATCCAACGAACTGGACGGTCCTGTACCGCTGAAGTCGCTTCTCGTCCCAAAGGTCCTCGTGCCTGTCGCGTGCCATGCTTCGATCTCAGTATTACAGATTGCATTGATCGCTCTGCAGGCTCTGTTTTACTCGACACCGATCGAAGATGGCGGTCTTGGTTTCACACCTGCAACCAGCGGTTTCTGGATGTCCTGTCAAGGCGTTGCCAATGGAATAGTTCAGGCATTCTTCTTCGCACCGCTGATCTCCAAGCTTGGGGCAAGGACACTGTTTCGGATCGGGCACGGAGCATATACCCTGTCATTCGGACTCTTCCCCATCGTTCACCTGATTGCATGGAGGTCTGGTATTGTTTGGTCAGTCTGGGCCTTCCTTGCATGTCAACTTCTCCTTTGCGTCCTCCAATCCATGTCATTTTGTGAGTCCTCTGTAGATCGCGTCCCGGTTAGATCGCGGCTCATTGCGTATATCTTCATAGCGTGTGTGCTGTTGTATCTCAATTCATCCGCACCACAAAAAGCACTGGGTGCCGTCAATGGTTTGAGCCAAACCACAGCATCCATTGCTCGTGCGATCGGACCTGCGTTAGCGACTTCGATGTTTGCATATTCCGTGGAACACAACCTTGTTGGTGGATATGCGGTTTATTTTGTGATGATTGCCCTCACTTTGGCGACCTCACGGTTTATTGCGATGCTTCCGGTTGAGCCAGGCAAATAACCGGATGAGCTGGAGGTCTACGGAAGCGACCAAGAGCCTCCATCATCCTCGTACATACAGAGGTTTGAAATGGTTATTTATTGCCATCATTGTACCCTGCGAGACGCACATTCCGCGGCCTCTTTGAAGGGTGGGTGGAGTTTGATGTATGCCCTTCCCCAGCTTAGAATTGAATTAGGATATATGCGTTCAATGTTTGCCTTACATTTTTCTGAATGCTTGAAAATCCGGCTGTGGTGCACAGTTGGACAGCAACAATGACTTGCCTCATAGCATGAACTGGTCATCAGGCTAGGTGTCGGGACTTCTGTTTCACTGTAGTAGCGTTGGCATTCATTGTACAGTACTTACATCCTGCTACCCTCTAACCAAGAACTGAACCATTCTATACTATTCAAATGTCGACCAACAACGGTTTCACCTCGTCCAACACCATCTTCGTCCCCTCAACAATTATCTCCCATTCCACCCTATGCATCCTCGGCTCATAAACCTCCAAAACCTCCCCTTTCATCACCTCGACCTCACGTACAATCACCGGTGCCCCCCTGTCCACCTCCGCGATCACACGATGCACCATCACACCCAACCGATCCACCTCGCCACTCTGGAACGCCTTGAACCCACGCTCTATCGCATTCGCACCATCAAACTGTCCAGGGAGTGCAGGGTGGAGATTGATCACAGGGATCTCCCGTACGTCCCCTCCACCCGCGCCGGCACCACGCAGCACGTCCAAGAATCGCTGGCTCACGATATGCATCCACCCCGCGAGCACCACCACGTCTGGCGACACGTCCAGAACCGCCTGTGCGACCGCTACATCGTACTCCTCGCGTGTCGCCCCAGGGTGTGTGCGTAGATACGGTTGCAGTGCGAGGTACGCCGTCGGGATAGGCGGCGTCGCTGCTGCAGCGCGGGCGAGGCCTTTTGCGGCCTTGCGGTTTGACAGGACGAGCACGATCTGTGCGTGCGGGAGGCGCGGGGTGCCTGCTGCGTCGATGAGGGCTTGGAGGTTGGTGCCTAAGCGCAGGGGGTTACCGACGCGCGGAAAAAGTGGAAGGGGAGGAGGGATATATACCTGAGCCGGAGATGAGCACTGCGATTCGCCGGGGCGGGGGAGCGTCGGCGTGCGCAGTGACAGCTTGTGTGGACGCTGACATCGATGTGTTGCCTTGATCCTGGGCTTACAATCAGCAAAACTTTCGGTTTCTTGTTTGGCCCCTAGACTTGGAGTCCCGCACGACTCACCAGAACTGAATCAACCAGTGATAATATATCCTCAGGCGCAGATGACGGTCAAACAAAAACTTACCTCAGAACACTCGCGGATTTGCCTGAGTGATACATCCGAGTCTCAAATTCCAGGACGATACCATATTCGGAAAGCCGATGGGCTTTGCCGCTCACGGACGATCTCGGAGTCGATGCCCATCGTTGGGTTGTCGACTCTGGGGCTTGAAATTGACAGCTCTTCTGACTCTGACGCAGGATGTGTGGACGCTCACGACAGCTTCCACGGGGGTATACCAACGATTCTTCTGACCGGCGACCTCATCCCGCTCTTCAAAGCATTCCACTCAATTTCGTAAGTAAAGGTAAGTAACCATGGGATGCGATCCTTGCGAGGCTAATGGACGACGCCAGGTTACTCGTACTCGAGCGGCACGACTCCTACGGCTGCTTCAAGGCTCTACCTCTCGTCGCTGTCGCTCGGCAATACCCGGCCGACGGCGTCGAGAGCGCCATCGCCTACCAGATCAAGGCGGGCTGTCCAAGGGACCCTTTGGCAAGCGAACGCCCTCGGGCACGAGAACGAATTGCGCTCTCAGCCTGAAATCTCGAGAATCCATAGCCAAATTTTACATGCCTGCTAAATATACAGTAGTATGTGGATGATGCAATGCGATCGACGATGCACATTATCACAAGAGTCCCCGTGTAGTTTACCTGCTCTAATGGTGCCATTGAACAACGACGATTGTACAAAGGATGAGATGAGATGAAAGGGGGGAAGAGTCCATTGTCCGATGATGAATAGTTCAAGACATGAGTTGTTGCAATACAGCAACATGCGCTTCGCGGCGTCTCCCGAGATCACTGTGCGTAATGGACGACCGAAGTTCGAGTTCGACCTGGTGCGGGAAAGTGGAGCGATGAACGAAAAGTCGTGGATACGAGGAGAAAAGGCTCACCTGCAAGAGCTTATCGGGCTGCCACATCCGCGTGGGCAGGTTCTCCAACGCGACATAGACCGCGGGTATGGATTCGCATTGAAGCAATTCCTGTTCGTTGCTGCGAAGGATCCCGAGTGCAATACGGAAAAGCACATCTAAGCCGTCTACGAGGAAGACGTCCCATACTCTAAACAAGGTCTGATGCGCACATTCCAATCCGATCAGTGTAAATGCATATTGTTGGGGTGAAGACTTACCTCTATAGGTAAACAGTCCGTGAAGAGGGATAAGAACCACGAGAAACAGATAGCGGCGAGGTCGACGCCGAGATTCGTGATGTGTGTATGCAGCTTGGGAAGAAGCTCTTGTACATAGTCCAACAGAACGAGAGGACATGCACGAGAGGGAAGAAGCGAGGGTGAAAAGAAGTCTTCTGGCAGTATGCGCTCAATGATAGCCGATAGCACCCAGAACGCTTCTTCTTCGTCTGCATGTACCAACAGCAACGTCGACGTGACGAGGTTCATGCCCTGGCAATAGCCAACGGCAGTGTTGCGGCTGGGTCATATGGAAATAAGCAACGAAGCAGGTCATGCATGAGTGGCACCCTCACCGACTGTACGCAGTCAAGACTCTTCGAAGCTTGTGTACGCCAGCACCGTCACCTCCAAAGAAAATGTTCAACGGCATCGTCCTCCCAACATCCTTCTCAATCTCAGTCGTCACCAGTTCATGTGCATCAACCTGAGCCAACAAATCCCCAAACAGCCCCGGCTCCCTCATCTCCAGACCCCCGCTGCACTCCATCCATAGTTTCGACCTATAAGCAAGTGGTATACCTCCCCTTACCAACTTATCAAACTCCTTCCTTTCATCCTTGTTCGACGACAGTCCAAGCTGTGCAAACCCAATCAACCCCTCGGTATGTGCCAGTTCTTCCTCTTCGTCCGTCGTTCCAAGCCCCAGAAAGGCTGCTGCTCCACTGATGGACGATGTGTTCGCCGAGATGGGTAGAGAGGACTTTGCTGCCACCATGACTTTGGCACGCTGTTTGACAAAGGCATCCCATTCCTTGCGTTTGGTGGTCTGTCGCTGGTCGTGGATCTTCGTGAGGTCTTCCAGAAGATGGCGGATCGTATTTGCGCATACGTGTCGTGGAGTGCTGGAGGTGACGGCAAGGATGGATGTAGGGTTAGATACGGGCGCAGACGCCGGAGGTGAAGGGGTCTCCAGTGACGGGAGCGTGGAGGAACGGGGTCTACCCCAAGGTCCTGGAGAGGTGCCACGAGGCTTGTGTAAGGAGTGGGTACTACTCTCAGCCAGAGGCGACGATGACGCAGATTTGCGGCTGGCCACGTCTGGAGTGCCAACGGGAGGAGGCGAACCAAGTCCATCGCACGCACAGGGGCCCTTTGTAACGTGAATTACATGCTTCGGCGTGTCCGCTTCCTCGTCAGACCAGGAATTGCTCTCCTTCCGATCAGCAATCTTGACGCCAGTCAGACAAGCAGGCGCAGTGTTTCCACACTCCTCCGCCCTTAGGAGTAACAACACGTCGTACTGAGATACATCGTAGATGAACCCATATCGATCTGTCAGAGGCTGTTTGCTCTCGTCATCATGGTAGACGCTGAACCGGGAGGCGGCGTTCGGGAGAGGGATGGTGAAGTGGAAATTTGGTGTTGTCAGGGGAGTGTACTCGCGTGAAAGATACTGTGTCGGGGGCTTGGCTATCGCAGGGATGATAGATTCCAAGGGAACTGAACCAGGCTTGCTGGCAACAGGCTGTGAAGTGACTGCGTTGGCATGTTGACGTACTGTAGCCGTTCCCTGGTCTGCGTTGGTCCTGGAAACACCCTCCGGCCCAGCTGTGTGTTTCCTTTGGGGTTGTGGCATTAATGCGCTAAGGATGGGTGACGTGAAAGAAGTAGATATGAGGCCCCCAGTCCGAGATTTGGACTTGCGTACCACCTGCCCTTGAGCGGTAAGAGCTCGCGAGAGCGACTCGGTCGCAGCGACCCCTTCAACGGGACTGAGCGTCGCCCGAGCAACGACCTGGTGGCTTCCTTCCGCACGACCTTCTTTGCGCTCCTTCCGTTCCCTAGGTTTAGGCAGTTCACGAAAACCAATATGCTCGTCTCGCGCGTTTTGCACGAGTTCAAGGGCAAGCTTCCGCACCAAGGGACCAGCTTCACGACCTTGATCCACTAGAATGCTTCCTGGATCAGACGTCATGACGCGCGTAGCATGCGCAATTGCTCTGAGAGAAGTTCCTTGGGGAGAGCGCTTGTCCTCCACGAGCGAAGGGGACTGCATCGTCGAGGTTTCCGTCTTTGGTTCAGAAGAATCGGCGAAGGTGGCAAGCTGAGGTGCAGAGGGAGCCGGCAGCGGCATCGTACCTATTATAGGAGACGGTGCCACAGATGAAGCTTTCGCATCCTCCACCCCAGGTGCAACACTAGGGACTGCTTTGACCAGCTTACGCTGTTTGGAGATCGCAGCAGTGGACGCCGTTGGGTTCAATATGGAGATTCCCAGTGTCTCGAAGACACTTTTACTAGTCTTGCGACGTGCGGTAAGCTGAGGGGCGGCCGTGGTTGATGTAGCCACTGTATCATGATTTGGTGATGAGTCGCGTGAATGTTCCTCACTGGCAGCTTCTTCCTTGATCGTGAGGACTGAAACGCCGCGCTTTGGCTTTCCTCTTTGTAGCCAAGTTCCCATCCATTCACCAAGAGAAGCCTTATCATGTCTTGTGGGGCGGGCATGGACATTGGGAACTTCGTTGGTATCACCGATAGGTGTTTCGATGTGCAATGGAGCTTCGTTTACGGCCACTGATACCACCAGTGCATCATTGGCATTGGCGCCATCATGTTGTGACGCGTTAGGCATTGCAAGTTTTAAAGTAGGGAAGATCGTAGATGCAGATGGCGTGGCATTTTCGTCAACTGGCGCACTCTGACCTAGTGGGACCTGGTCCTCGAGAGCCTCTGTTAGAGAAGTCTTCAGGGACTGTATCCAGGAGTGCGTTAGCTGAATACGTCCGGATGAAATCAAAAGTTAACAATACTTTGCGTACCGAAAGGCTTTCCTGGCGCTCGACTTGATGTCGTGATTCCTCATCATCCGTAAATATTGATTGTATGACACGTCGTGCAACGTCCCGTTCAGAGGACTGAAGTTCCTCGAACAAAGTTGCTGCGCGTTGTTTACCAACAACCTGTTTCTCCTCCAAAAACTTGCGACTTTCTTCGAGCTCCAACCGGACGTGCGACAAGTGATGAAGTGCGGAAGATAAAACACGTAAAGCTGTGTGATAGGGATGGGCATCTGCGTCAGATGGAGACTCCACATTGCTCAGTCTCGATATCGCGGACTGAATGGCGTCGTCCGAGTAATCGTGCCATGGGTGGGCCAGCACCTGGGCTGCAACTGGTGATGAAAGCTCTGGAGACCCTCCTTCAGAGAGAAGTATATTCGTAGCAGCCCGGGGTGCAATAAGACTAGGCGGGACCAAGTAATTGGGGTCATATGGGGGACCGATCACGAAGCGAGGTGCCTGCGCATGTATGGAGTGTGGAGACCCTCGCCAGAGTCCAGAGAGCGACGTGGAGGACCCTCTACCCTCAACATCTTGTTCCCCGCTGAAGGAACCGCGTCTGCGAGATTCCCCATAACTGCGAACGCTACCGCCCCAATTCGACCGCGCATGACTTGTACTGTGGCTACTTGCGATGGTGGTCGTATTTGTCTCTGCATCGCCAAGCTTCTCCAGTTGGGCTTTGAGTGTAAAGTAGTTATTCTGTGGCTTCAATGTTGGTACCTCCGCATCTGAATCTTGGGCGGGTACGCGCGTTCTGCGCCCTCGGGACGGAGGGAGTTCGTTCGGTGAGAGTGGGTGCAAATGGACTGGTGTCGAGGCTTGCAAAGATGGTGAAGCCATGTCCTATGGAATGTTATAGCCCAGCGAACATCATCCACGATTGCTAAATCGCCGTTGAAGAATAACGGAAAGCAAAGGAGAGCGATCACTCTCCCGCACGCGGATTCTTGTTCAATGTCACTGACACTGACGCTGTCAGTTTTATGCGAGAGGGCATCGCGGCAAATATTGCTCGTTGTCACACCGTGGGACTTGTCTTCCTCATCTAGCGCTGCCCGAACTTTACTCCAGTCACTCACTGCACCGTGCAGCTGCACGCTCTGCCAACCTCCGATTACTTGCAAGTCCCCTAACCGCAAGAACTGAAACTGATGGGCTGGTTCAGCAGTTCAAAGCCAGAAGTTTCCATTGTCACAAGGCAAGACAGGAAGCAATGCTGGGAAAGCAGAGACCTGTATTTTCAATGTCTAGACCGCGGCGGGGTCCTAGAAGCTGGGAAGGAGGGTAGTGTATGCGCAAAGGAGAAATCCAAGTACGAAGAGAACTGCGCCAAAAGCTGGGTGAGTCAATACGCTACTCTCTTTCCGTGACTACTTTGACTTCTCACGCATTCATGCACACTGCACCTAGATCGAATATTTCAACAAGCGGCGGATCTTAGCTGAACAGCAAAAGGACCTACTTTTACAGTCTAAAATACAAGCACAGGAAGCCAAACGAAGATAATCTTGATGGCACCTGTCCATTATTGCTTCTCAATCGCGCATAGGCTGTCCCCTCCAAGTTGATGTTTTGATGTCTACCAATCATGACCGTTCAATTCAGATCGGACAAAACATATGGCTGAGCGATGGAAAACCGCCCATGAGAATAGCGGAGGGGTGTTGCTAACCCTAATATGCCATCAACGGAGTGAGTGAGTCTGTTGTCATGGTTGTTGCACGTTAGTCATGGCGGGCGTCTCGATGTTTGCTGTGCGTCCCCCATTTCTTGTTAGGGTAAGGACCCTACTCCACGTCAACATTGCAGGAATCGTCGCTCCTGACTTGTTGCAGTGACCCCATGCCGACGGAGGCTCCACCTTCCCGCCGAATCCAGCGCATACTCGTATGCACGGTCCCCCGGCCTGGACGGAGCGGGATGCTCCATCTCGCTGGGTGAGTGCACCCACATGAGTCATCGGACTGGCACTTCGCGGGAGCCTATCAACCGTTGTTATTTCACTTCGTGTAGCTGTGGTAAACCGACGGAGCCTTGGGTTCGATTATAGTCTTCCTTTTCATGACGGAGTTACTTATCGTGGTATGTGGTGAAACTGTTGTCCCTTTGATGGCAGTCGGCGGTGAACTACACAGCGTTGACCAAAACGCTCACTATGACGCGGCATATGCATGCATCTACATACTGGATTCTCATGATGCATGATGAACGGCGACCGTGACGTCCGCAAGCAGTCAGTTTTCTTTGACTTTGCGGTACATGTAGGGGCCCGAGGTTACGGCAGACGTACCGATTTGACCGAAGCGATTGAAAGCCAGTGCTTGATTTCTCACCATGCTGGCCAAGGGCGCAACTGAAGATCAATGACGGCAGAACCATCCATGTAATCAGTCTTTTCGCTCACATCAGGCGCCCTGATACGGGAGACACATCACCACAACAACAATATTTGCTTTTCAGAGGATAGGGGCCCATAAACCTCTGATGCAGTGGGTCTTCGGCTTCCCATATCATTCTCTGTCTTCCTGGCTGATTCTGTTACTTGATGAACGCACTGGTACTACACGTCAAGTATACGTACTGCACCATGCTGTATGGATGTGTGTAATTAGGAAGGTGAACCCGCAGGCTTGCCAATCGATACGATATTTGAACACATATTTTGCAAACTTGGCTGCCGTGTGTACCCCGCGGACTTGTCTTTTCGTCAGTTCGGCGATTCTCATGATGATTTTCTCGACTCCGACTAGCTCACGCCAAACCCCTCCACACACATTGGGTTCAGTGTACATCGCTCACATACTGTGAAAGTTAAGCTGATCGGAGTTACCCGTTGTCTTTACTTGTTGGTCGCGGCCATTAATTCCTTCCCATCGATATGCCAGCAGGACCGTCATCGATATCGATTCAATCATAGAACGCTCCAGCATCAAGATGATAAGATCGTGGGGCAGCGCCACAGGTGTGCATGCCCATCAACCAGATCTCCATCGGTATCTATTCTAGACGCCCTGCCACCAAGAACTCCTACGGAAAACAATGACAGCACAGGACTAGACAACACCACCCTTTTGGTGCTTTTCTTGGGCTATGCCTCCTTGGATTTAAAGCACCCGTAAGTTCGGGACGTGTGATCCCATCCGCGCGATTCAGCTGAGCTGGAAACCACAAGGATACATATAGCACACCCTCTTGTTCACCTGCCCCTCGTTCAGACGCAGTGATCCTCTCTTTATCTGGTTCACCGATAGCTCGAACAAGCACACCTGCAATGTCTTGGTTGAAAGCAAAAGACTGGACATCGGGCACGGAGTACTCGAGTTTGTTCCATTCGGGGCTCGGGGCCATCTCATTGCGCCCACGCGCCCCTTGCGCCCGAGCGAACTCTGTTTCCGTCTCGCCTTCCCATGAAAAGAGCTCGCGCCAGAGAAGATCCTCCATGGCCTCTCTGTCTTCTCGCCTCTTGAGGCTGAGCACGACGAGGAAAGTCAGCCGGAGCCCAGCCACCTCTCCTGAATCCAGCCCACCTCCGTCACAGACAGAAAAAGTCGTGCGTCCACGACCATCGTCTATGTTCGTACACTCGACGAAAGAGATGTCGGAGCCATGGTCATCAGGGGAGACCTTGTTCAAAGTTGAAAAATATCACAAATTCTCGTAAGTCCGCGACCTTGAATAACACCCTTACACAGACGCCAATATCCTTTCGTTTCTTGATTACAGTGAAGGTGATCAGAATGCCAGTCATGTTATACCGCCTAAAGAAACGTACCCATGTTGGACTTCACGACCATTATTCGTAAATCTCGGGGACATTGATGTGAATCCTACTCCCCCCAAGGGGGAATCTTTCCTGTCACTGTCAGGTTCTCCGGACGTCCCCTTGCAGCATCCACTCCCCAAGCGCGAGCGGCTTGTTTCCAGGCAAACAGTGCCAATCTCATCCCATCGGTCCTCGTTGCATTACCGCACACGAGACACCAAACGGGAAAAATTAGACCGGCCGTGGATGCTGGAGGAGTCCAGTCCAGAGCTGAAAGCACAAGAGTTTAGTGACGATGAAGATGTGTCGGATCTCTCCCTTGATCATGATGCAGCGGATTGGCGCCAGTTTCATGTTGATTGGTTGAAAAATGAGCTTACTATACAGGTTCCGGTGAACTTACACTGGTAATATTTTTTGTTGTACCTGTACATAGTATCGTCAACCGTACCAATGGACTTTCAGTATACATATTGTGTTTTGAAGGATGTATTGGCAATGGTATTTCTGGACTAGTGCAACTTTATGGAGCATGGTAAGAGAGGGAGATATCAATGTCGACGAGGAAAGGCTACTGACTGGTGACTGGTTGACCGCTGCCAGTTTCTCCCGCCCACGCTTACATGCCCAAGTCACAGCATGTCGGATGTGCCCTTCAGCAACTGGTGATCAACCGTTTGTATGCGCGCTAGACCGATCTCGCGTGCAGACCAAGGGCCTGAGGAGACATGAGACAGGACTGAAACACTCACTAGGAGTAGAGAAAGTGGGAGGTGGGTAGTCTTGAATCAGCCAATGGTGGTGAAATGCGGAGTTCGAAATAAAAGTCACTGGTCATCACCGGAAATCTGTAAGTATAAGTATCGTGTTGAACGACCAAAAACTCATACGAACTACATATGGCGTCGGAGATGCGCATACCTATGAGTGTCCAAATGCACTTTTATTTATTTAAGCGCGCGCAAACAAAAGAACCGCGCAATGAAAACATAACAAATGCGCAAATATAAAAACATATATATGCGCAACACATCAAGACAGCGCGCAAAGAAAAAGCTGCGCAAACCTGAATAAAGAGCGCAACCAAAAAAACGCGCGCAACCAAAAACATTAGGCGCAACGAAATGCACCAAGGAAATGTGGGTAAGTGAAAGTAGATTAGATTAGTAGTCTGTAATCCTAATGGCGGACGTCACAGGAACGACCCGGATAAATGGCAACAAGAGAATGCATACGTTGCACATTTGCCGTTATCCCTGATTATATATTCCTCTGAATTCTCCACCCCAAGTTGGTTCATGAATGCTTCAAGACTCCAACATTTATTCGAGAAGGAGCCTAACCCTACAACAGGACTACTACGAGAAATTTGGAGCATCACGACCAAACAGTAGGTTGCGTACTTGGCCGCGTACGCACACGTGGAAAAAGTCGGT
>KN819343.1:242275-252300 GCA_000827475.1 Paxillus involutus ATCC 200175
CTTTGCTGTGAGGGTCCTGCCAATATGAATCTTTGATCAGCACTTACAATGCGAATATGATAGACGGCGGCCTGTTTCAGGGCTGCCAATCGACTATACTACTTAGTAGTATAGGCCTGAGTCATCAAAACTCTGTGTGTAGCGGTGTGGTGGGTAGTACTATGAAAGCGATTTCTCAACCTTCTGGAACGTATGCGTAAACGGTGACGAGGAAGCAATTGCGACATGACTGCCAGTCAGTATAGTAGCATCAGGAATCTGAAAATTGCGAAAAAGCTCATAAATGTTCGAAAGTTGACCCACTTTGGGTATAGTACAGGTACATGGCCCGCTAAGCCTCGCTTCGGAATCGCTAAGGCTTGTTCAGCCAATGGGAGACTTGCAAAGTGTAGTGCAACAGTAACGTTACTCGACGACCTTGCAGATGTAGTAGGAGACTCAGGGAAGTGTCGAAAATTAGTTGCGTCGCTTATGCCATCAACACTGCCTCAGGTTGGACGGCGGCACCGTGACTCAGTTTCAAAAATTTCGCGGGCTACAGCGAAATACATCGAGAAGAGGCTTGAAGCACGAGTTCTTTCAGACTGCAACGTCGACCCAACTTACTACGCCGCCAGGTTTGCGACTCCCTTGCAGAACGCAGCTTCATGTCGAACCTTAACCGCCACCGTCTCCGTGACCCTCGATCTGCAGAGTCGAAAAAAAGAACGTACGGCGCAACAACACTTTTATTTTATTGTGGTATAGCTCAGGGACTTTTTGTCAGGGTGTCCACCAATCAGAGTTCTGCATTGCTCAAAGACAGTCGTTAAGCGCGAACGTAAAGGCACGCTTTTGGCAGATCCTGGCGAGCTCCGGCTGGCCAGACGGTCCGAGACTTGTCTGCAAAGCTTGGACACAATCGGAGATACTATAAGAACCCCGTTGGATTGCTTCCAGTTGCTGTAGCATTTACTAAGTAATGCTAACTCCTATTAATTGCAAGGCTACGTTTCTCGGGCGATTTCGGGTCTAACGTTTGGCCCAAGGATCTTGAAAAAGTGCACATTGCTGCGTGTTGTAAGTTTGGGTGAGGTAGAAATGTTTGAGCCTTAGAACGAGCGAACTCCCGCAGCAGTACTTAGTAGGTTAATGGGACACCGAAGAGGGTGATTTTCCAGTGCTGTGGTCAATAATTAAGTAATCTCGGTTCACCCAACTCGGGGCCGCGGCCAGTCTGCAAGCTCGAGCCTTGCACTGGCACTGAGTTGATGATACCACGGCAATGTAGGCATCGACTCGGAGCACCGACCACCAACCAGGCCCTTAAGTCGAGCCTTAAGTTTGCAATTGATGCGTGCTTGATCAGCTAGTTTGACCGTTGTTCAGTTGCTCATCATGATAACATGCGCACGCCGGCGGCCAGGTGCTTCTTAGCGCTTAGCGCCTGGCTCCCATGGTCACGATTCAGATAGTATTCAAATACTATCTTATCTTGGCCCCGACGTCGCTCAAACGTAGCTGAGTTCCCCATAAATACTTATCGAGCCTTTACTGCCTTATACCATCCCACATTCCATCAAGGTACGTCCAATTTTCGCCTCACCCAGGTTCCCCAGCTTGGCCACGCTGACACGAAGTGGATACAAGACGTACAACCACAACCGACGACTCCACTGCAACACAGCAACAATCATGTCCACCTCAGAAGTTACGCTCACATCCGCCCGCTATGGTAAAGACAAAGTTCGCCTCTTCCGTGTCAAGCGTGAGGGTAGCTTCCACTACATCGTCGAGTACAATGTCACTGTCCTCATCGAGGGTGACATCGATGTTGCGTTCGTCTGACAATTGCCGTCCTACCTGTGTGTAACATGCTGATAGGTGACTCAGGTACACGGAAGCTGATAATGGGGTTGTTGTGGCCACCGATTCCTGTAGGTGTTGTTCCCATTCTTATCAATGTTCGTTGCTTGCTGCTTTGGTTGCGCTGACGATGGAAATTTCATCAACTCACAGTAAAGAACATCACCTATTGTACGTCTATAACTATCCCACTCCCTCCGAAACCTGTACCCACGCATCCATCCAGATCTCGCCAAAGTCTCTGACCACATCCTCATTCCCGAGCGCTTCGCTCTCCATCTCGGTACCCACATCCTCTCCAAATACGCCCACATCCACAAAGCCTTTATTACGATTGAGCAATTACGATGGTCTCGCATCACCGTGAGCGATGAGGAGAAACCGCACCCCCACTCGTTCATTCGTGATGGCGATGATAAGAGGATCGTCGAGGTTGTGGTGAGTGTCTATTCGGCATCATTATCTTCCCTTTAAGCTATTTGTCGTGGTTTTGCTCGTCACAGAGAGCGCTTGTGCGTGTGCGTGGTGTCCTTTTACTACAGGTGGCGCCATGGATACCTAGGCCCGCCCCAATTATTATTGGCCCTAGTTTGCACGGTGGAGCTGATCCGATGTTTCTGGGCCCTACGGCAGCTCGGCAGCCCGTCGCGTTTTCATTGACTTGAGAAGACGTTAGCTCCACTCCACACCTTGATCAAGGGGTCTGTTTTTGTTTCCACATGGGATCCATTTTGCAGCCCTTGGGGCGAGGTGGTCCCGGGTGCCTTTTTCCTCTTCTTTTCCTTAAGTATGCTTTCCTGGCGGCTTCGATCTGCTGTTACATATATGGCTCCAAGGACCCCTTGGTTCGGAGCCGCACGTTGCCTTGATAGCATATAAAGTCCCGCCTTGTTGCACACATCCCTTTCCCTCCTTTGCATTATCGCCTTTGTACCTCCCTACTCACGATGTTTTTGCCCTCCTCATCCGGCTATGTGTAGCTTGAGAAGGAAGACGGAGTGGAAATCACAGGAAAGGTGTCGGCTGGTATCTCTGACCTTCTGGGTACGTTGATGTTCCCTCCTCATCGTGGCTTGTTCGTTCACCTTGTATTACATCTTTGCCTTACCTCATATTGCCCACCTCCCTGCACATACACAACGACCTCGCCATCTCTACACTCATTATCTCCCATACAAACGCGCGCAGTCCTCAAGTCCACTGGATCTGCCTTCGAAGGCTTCATCCGTGACGAGTACACCACCCTTGTCGAAGTCTCTGACCGTATCTTCAGCACCTCTGTCGACCTCACATACACATTCTCACCCCTCTCCATCCCACTACCAAGAGACCCTGCATTGCTCGATTTCAACGTGCCCAAGTATCTCGTGTTCGACCGTCAAGGCGGTGTGGTGGGAGAGGGAAAGGGAGGGGTGTGGGATGCGCTGGGCGTTGCGGAACGCGCGAGGACGGCAACGTTGGATGTGTTTGCGACGGATGAAAGTGCGAGCGTTCAGGTGCGTGGGGTTGGCTGAGTTAGCATATCTGAGCTCGTTGACGTTTCCTTCTTTCTTCCACTTGGCTGCGCCACCGCCACCGCCACCGCCATGGCTCACACGTATGACTCATCGGGACGACATTCCCGTATAACAGGCTACGCTTTTCAAGATGGCGCAGCGCGTGATCGCCGAGAACGCAGGTGTCCAGGACGTCACGTACAAGCTTCCCAACAAGCACTATATCCCCGTGGACATGAAATATATCGGGGTGGATAATCTGACGCCGTGAGTGGTTTTTGTTCCGTAGCTTCTGTTTTTATTTCGGCTGGATGGTCTTGCGTGGTCGCGTGTCCTTTGCGTGTTGGTGGAGCACTTGGCATTGTCCCTTGGATATGTTCCCTGCGTTCGCGGGGCCACGTGTGTGTATGATGCTATGACGCACCATGACCACTTCATGACCGTGCGTGGTTCATATTAGGTTGGACAGCTGTGACGGCTATTTGCGGTGCGCGGAGCTTTTGTTTCATTCTTCCTTGCTTCTTTCCATTTCAATGATCGGACGATGATGATCGATTCATGAAAGAGCGTCACATTACCGAGTATTCGTGTGCGGGCTCTCTTTCGATTGGCTCGTCTCCATCTCGGTTTCGAAAGTCTTGGCTCATGCACCTCATCTATCTCTTTCATGTTCACGAGATTTATGTTGTGACGAGATCGAAGCTGGTGATATGATTTCGGACGATGCAGGGTAACGCGGCGATGACGATGAATAGGTACAACTCACGTCACTCCCTCACGTGAACGGGGGCAGGTGCGTGCGATGGCATCGTGGCTGGACAGCATGAGGCGTTTGGGATGCTTGATATGGGAGATCCGGAGTCTTCTTCGAACGGCGTTCGGACTTCCTCGATTAGGAGTCGACCTCAAATGGCTCATCCTTCCTTGAAAGGCTCGCATCCGTTCATGCATTCGCCGTCCTTGGCGCCCATTTCCATAAACGGAAAGTCATCTCCCGGGAGAGGCTTCCGACATCGTGGGACGAGCATGTTTCATGGGGTCATTTCCAAAGCTTACGGTTGGGAAGGTCGGATTCAGCTCCGATCAAGTCCTTTGTTCTCTGGGCCAAGGACATAAAGGGGACTCTGCTGCGGAATCATTCATGGGCGGCTGTGATTCAGTGCTGCGGATGCAATTTGTGAGATCACGCCTGTCACGCGGGGGATTGCAGGACGATGTTGGTTACTGCTTTCAGGTGGCGGAGGATATTACGGTGTTTGTATTCCGCGAATCGGATGCGTGAAGCGTGGGGATTCATTGCACGGAATATTAGGGGGCGGAAAAGGCACTCAGGGATTCTCCTTCGGCCCATCGGAGAGAAGTTGGACTGGACAACGGGGGTTGTCTCACGATCATGCACAGGACTCGTCGTCACTTTGGGTTCTTTTTTCATTTCCCTTTTTCTGGGTGTTATTGTTGAGTTGTCTTTGTCTTTTTGACGCGGGCGGGTGCTATAGGCGAGTGGCAGGATTGATAGCCGGAATTGGGGGTGGACAAGTGTGGGGGAGATTCATTGATTGAAGGGACACGCGACTGCAGGCTCTCTTCATGGGGCTGAGCCGATTACTGATGGGCGTTTCTTCTCTACAACAGATCTAAAGCGGAGGTGTTCGTGCCTGTGTCTGCACCGAGGTGAGTATGACGCACTTGCAAAGGTTATGAGAGGGTGCCTTTTGTACTGACGTCAGTGACTCGTGTTTGTCTATAGCGGGTTGATCTCCGCCACGATCTCCCGTAAATAGACGTCACTAAATTGCGTCATATTCTCTGTTGGTGCTTATTGTCTTGACAACCTCGGTAAGGTCTCTCTTTTTTGCTAAGCGTGTAAATGGGGGATCTAACATTCGTATTGGCGTCGCTGTGGATTATTGCAGATAGCGGACCCGTGAAGACTGTTGTAAGATGTATTGTTCGGCGACATGGGGGGTGCAGTGCACTAGGAACGAAATGAATCAGTGATACGTGAGGGTGAGATAACGCGAGGAATGACATCATAAAGCTGGAAGATACCGATATCTCAGATCTGGGGGTCAACAACTAGTTGATTGATAAATATATACAAGTTGTGTCATCGCATTTGGATCGCCTTCACGACTCAATTCTACTCGTCCTCTGCGCTCGTTATAGTTTTTTGCATTCCGACACGACCAGCACTTATTCCGATACCAAACCATCCTCAGCCTCGTAACGAAGAGCTGAAATATCCACCTCAACGATGGGCGGCGATCACAAATGTCCTGTTTGTCAGGCGACGTTCACTCGGCCTCAACATGTAGCCAGACACATGAGATCACGTACGTTCCAATCTTTGAAAATGCACCTACCAGCTCCACTTGTCATTCCCATGCCGTGCCTCCACCCGGATTTCATGTTATTCTATCCTCTCCTTTACCCCCTTCATCTCGTACTTATTGCCGTTTTTCTCGAATACAGACACTGGCGATCGTCCTTACAAATGCCAATATTGTGGAGATCAGTTTGCAAGGAGGTGCGCTTGTTCCAAAGTTCGTTCCAACCTCCACCTACTCATCTTCCCCCAGCGACCTACTCTCGCGGCATGTCAATAAATGTCATGCAAACGAAAAACCAGCCTCGAACGCAAGTTCTGGAAGCCGTAGAAAGGGCCCTGCCTCGGCATCCCGTGCGACCACCTCGAAGCAGGCCTGCGACCAATGTGTCCAGTCCAGTTTACCCTGTGATGGATGCAACCCATGCTGTACGTAGTCCTTAACGCTGTCTCTTTGTCCCCCAGCTCAGCCTATTCCCCCTCTTTTCCCGACACGCAACTTGGTCGGATCTTGCAGCAAAATGCGTGTCACGAAAATGTCGATGCACCTATGTCAAGTTCCATCGCCAAACAGCGCCAAGTGGACCTGGTCACAATCCCAGACCCACCTCTGCTTCACCGTCCTTGGGTGGCAGTGTTGGCGGCGCTTCCCACCTTGATGACTTCATGCTCGTCCCTCCGTCGACCGTGCCCAGTATGGGCTCGTCGCTAAACGGTGCTGACGAACGATACAACAACATGCCTTTCATGTTCAACCCCGGGGTTCCTGCATACCCTCCAAATGCAACGAGTGCGGACATGGCTCAGCTATCGCTGTCTATGGCCTCGGATGCTGAATTCGTAGGCAAGTATCGTGCCCATGCCGAACTTATCCGACCAGCTGGTCCATCGATGCTTTCGACTGCGCCGGGGATGCTGCCAGGTTTATATGGACAGCACCAGCCACATAACCAACCCCCACCTGGTAATTGGTACGGGGCGTGGGGCGAGTCTGGGGGTTATCACCCCATGGACGACACTAAGAGCTTTGATGGCTTAGCAAGGGTACACTCCTTTGCTTCCACGGAAGCACCCTCGTTTGCCCCAGATCTTTACGGCACAGGCCTCATCGGCTCTCCGTACCGCCCGCGGAGGGGCTCTTTGGATTTTAGTGATAGCAGCAGTACAACATCGCAATCCGTTCCTTCAAGCGCTGCCTCTTCAAACGTTCATCTCCCTCTTCCCGGTGGGAACGAGATGTACGACAATCATTCGGACGATATGCGTAGACACGGGCATAACCCACAAATGTCTCACCAACGCCGAGACTCGATACCCACCTCTCAACCGCCGTCCTACACCAGCAGCGCCCCCGGCCACCCCCACCAGCAACATTCGCAACATTCGCAACAGCATCAAACACAGGGAACTGGCGAAGGTGGATTCTCATCAGCATTTGGTCTCATGTCCATTGATGACCCGAATGTCCTCGCGGGCCTCTCTTCAGATGGTGTTCCCTTTTTCTCCAACGTCGCTATGGATCTCGCACCACACTCTCCTAATGCGACGCCCATGCCTACCCGTGTGCCGCAGCATCTGCAGCAGGGTAGGGACCGTGGGGTGTCATTGAGTGCGTTGCCCACGCCTGGGGTGAACAAGGAGGCAGATACGAGGGAGCTCAAGGATTTTTGGAAGGCTTATATGCGAACGCCCTCGAGCGGGCCTGGCCCTGCTACGCTCGACGTGTCGTCTACGTCCAATGTGCCACTCTCGCAATCGCAGATGCCGCAGTCGCCATCTAGTCAACGAAGGCGGGTGAGGGTATCTTCGTTGCCTAGCGTGACACCGACTATGGAGAGGGTGCATCCGATGGTAATTAATGGGCATGGCGGACATGGAGAAGCGAGTGGGATGAGGACGACGCTGCATGCCAACCCCGATGATTTGAGGAGTTATGAGGCGGCTGTGAACGCGAGGAGTGCAGCGCTCAAGCTCAATCTGGTTCCACGACGCAAGGCAACGCGGCCGAGCTCGAGTGCGAGTCCGCCTGTGCATTTTTGCTGGTGGTCCTTCGTCCGGGTCGCCGTCGGTGGCAGCCAGATGGACCAACAAGGAGGGATCAGTAGACCGTCGAGTTCGAGCTCTGTGTCTTCGCTCGCACACGCGTTTGGCGTGCCGACACATCACCACTCGCATGCTCCTGTTCCAAACATCGTCAAGCCCCCGCCGATGCAAGGGGCGTCCATCTCGCTGCCCATCCCATCGGTGTCCTCGTCGTCCTTGTCTAATTCACACACTGTAACCTTTGGGCCGAGTAGCTCGATCACGTTTGGGCCTGGGTCCAGAGAGTCGAGTGTGGGGAGTGACGGTACTGGAGGGACTGGAGGGAGTCACAGTGATGGGGAGATGATCAGGCCTTCGTTTAAGAGGCTTCCGTCGCAGACGCTGGGTCCCACGAGCTCGAAGAGGGTGTTGGTAGAGAGGGAGGCCGGGAAGGGCGTTGGTGGGGATATGGTTGGGGTCAAAGTCGAGAATGGGGTAGGGCAAGGTGTTGGTTCTGGCTCTGGCTCACACGCGGGGCCGGGTGCGTCTGATGGGCGGGGGATGGGGAACGGTGGTGTGAACACTGGCTCGAGAACGATTGCTGCGCTCCCGGAACGTGCGCGGCGAGCGAGCGAGGCTAGTATGTGCGATTAAACGCACAAAGTTGGGGGATTCGCTGGGCATTCTTGTTAGCGGTTGTGAGTACGGATTTCAATCTTTCGAGTTTCGTTTGTTCTCTTCATGCACCCTTTTTTACTAGTAATTTTGTCGTTTCCCTGTCTTCTTCGTTTGAAAAGGCTCACCCGTCGTCACCCCGTATACATACAACGATAGGCATCCGCTAGTAGGTTCGCTGTTACCCTAATCATGATTCATGACTCTTGCCTCTTCTGTGACGTCGCCAATGAATTAATTAATTGGTGGAACAGCGGGCACCGTTCCAGGACTTCAAGCTTCAGGCCTTGGATTTTTTTCTTCAATATTTTGGATATTATTCCAAGTACTCTTTATATATATACTTTGGACCTTGTCTTGGACGATACCTGGTATGACCACGTACGTTAAGTAGGAATATTGTAGGAGTGTATATGACTGAGTGGAAATTTGAATCGTTGGCATCGGACGACGTCGGACGTTGATGGGAGATGCCTGTGTGCACTTGACGTCTTGACGGGTTTGCTGTTGCTTGATGGACGTGATGGACTTGATCAGAAGCATCACAGCTTGATGGGTTTAAGCATAGTAAGCAGGATTAGAAGAGAGGCGGGATTCGGAAGACGGGTGAGAGCACCGAGAGGTGGTACTTCGGACATCCGTTTCACACGATTCTCAGGGATTACAGCAACAGTATCGTAACGAATATTCCACGAACTTGAAGGTCACTCCTCTTTTCTCCACTCTGAAGCTTTCACTGATCATCGGCATCATCCAGGTCAGTGATCACCGGTCACTTGAAGTGGTCATCGTTCAAGCACCGGAAGGAGAATAGAGGCCGCTGTATCAATCTTGTGATCATTTCATCAACACAATCGCCGCAAGCCAAGTGCGCAGCATGCTTCTGTACGTGATAATAATAACACCACTAGCTTGGTTTTACCTTGCCCGGCACCGCGATAAAATGCCCAGCGTTCGCCGAGTACTGGCCATAGCTTTCTTGGATTTTGACGACGGGTTCCGAATACCCTTGCTCGACTTTCTCGACTCATCGCCCAGTCGTTGCTTTCTCTTCTTTTTAACTGGACTCGTATCATAATCTGATTGAGACTGGTGCCTCGTTCTGGCGATGGCGCCTCCACTGTCTTTCCGCGTGCCCCAACGCTCGTTTCTCTCTTGTTTCTCTGCTCTCTTGCTTTCGATGTCGCTTTTGCATTCGCTTTCATCACATGTGTATGTTAATGCACAGACGCTGCCGCCATCATTGAACGTGACGTTCCCGGCGCAGCCCAATGCGTCGTCCCTCGTGAACGTCGTACAGGATAACTTCCTTGGGGTATCATTTGAGTTGAGTTCCTTCGATACGCTGTGTACGTCCCTCCCGTTTCCTAGATCCCGTCAAGGAGTCTCATGTGGGGCTGATTGTGTGGACAATACTACCATCACCACAACTACGACGTCACGTCCATTACCACAACGTCAACCACGGCCACGACTACGATGACCACTACAACATCGACATCAATACAGGGGGCGAAACACCAACCACCATGCCGAATGCCATGAAAAACTACATGTCCAACCTCGGCCAACGCCACCCCTCCCCGCTCCGCATCCGCATCGGCGGCAACAGCATGGACGGCTCCACGTGGGTACCCCACTCAAACCCAGACTGATCGTCC
>KN819343.1:252515-276180 GCA_000827475.1 Paxillus involutus ATCC 200175
AGATGATCGTCCTCACAGACCCAAACGCATACTACAACGACGTCCCTGTCAATTTCGGGCCTACATTCTTTGACGTGTTAAACTCGATGGCGGACACCGTTGGCGAGATGGCGTTTATCATTGGGCTGAGCATGAGAGATCCGGACGACGATACGAATGTGATCGAGCTGGCGGCGGCGGCGGATCAGATGTTGGGGGATAGATTGGACTCGATGTTGTTAGGGAATGTAGGTGCTTTTTGAGGTGTGAGGTGGTGCCGTTTTGACGCCGTCGGGTTTGCTCCGATTAGGAACCGGACCTCTATGCGGGGAACGAGAGACCCCAGAACTACTCGATTGCGGATTATGTGAGCACCAAGACATCTCTACGTCTCACAGGACATCGGTGGATGACGATGCTGCCCTTTATAGATCCCGGAGGTCGACAAGGTGCTGGATGACCTGGAGAATTATTCTGAAGGGAACTTGATACCTAACACGATTATTGGGGGCCCAACTATTTGCTGCGCTTGGTATGTGGTTCTTTGCGCCTTTCAGGGGATTGTGGTGCGGACTAGTTGGTTCGGTCAGGAATCTGAACGACGTCCTCTCTGGCGGCCTTTTACGCTATCCGTACAAGTACTACACACTGCAACATTACCCCACTTATATCTGCAATGGTCCAACTCCGTCAAACACGAACATATCTTATTTTCTCTCTCATACTAATGGTGGGTGGCAGATAACATTTCGTCCATTTTTTCCGTCTTGCTGAGCAAGAACAGTCCCAGGATACGCACAATGGCAGTCAACGGGCATCGAAATGGCGAAGAACGTGAGTGTGCCCGTTCTCATGACGGAATATAACAGCGTCTCCTGTGGTGGATCTAATGTATCCGACACGGTAAGGCCGCTCCTCGTTTACACCACCCCTTTGTCAACCCCTAACGTATTCCAGTTCGCAGCGACACTATGGGCCGTCGATGCAGCACTCAACTTCGCCTCGGCAGGCCTGAGCGGCGCCTACCTCCACACTCGCGAATACCAAGTCCTCTACAACCTCTTCGACCCTCCAACGCCCAGCACCTCCACCGAATCAGGCTGGCACACTGGCTCGCCATACTACAGCGCCCTCTTCCTCTCCGAGACGTTCATCCCCGGCGGGAGCATCGTCGTCGACATCAATCTCAACAACTCGATCAACGATCCTGCGTCTACCGTCGCAGGATACGCCATCTACAACGCGAACGGGACGTCATGCGAGCGGCTCGTGCTCATCAACTACGGGCTCACAGGCCAACTACGAAACTTTATCCTCCCGCAGAACGTGACGCCCTCCATCGGCTTCCGGATACTCGTCGCCCCGAGCGTCGAGGAAAAGACGGACATCTCGTGGGCCGGGCAAACGATCGGGCAGAACGGGGACCTGGAGGGGACACAGACGACGGGGTGGGTCGAGTGTGGGGACGGGTGTACGGTGGGGGTTCCTGGTCCTGGGGCTGCGTTGATCTTGTTTGGGGATTACGCGAACGCGACGGGGTTCTTTGTGGGGAACTCGACTATTGCGGGGTTGAACGGGTATGCGCCGTCTCCCACTGGGACTTCGGGGGCGGAGGATGATGGGCGGGGGGTGTGGTGGAGGGTCGTAGGTGTGGTGGTGTTGGTGGTGATGAGTTTGCAGTGGGTGGTGTGAGTTGGGTTGTGGTAATGGACATGCAACAATGATCATATCACAAGTTTGGCGAACAGTGGACGAATGCTTCAAACCTGTATCGACGACTGATCAAACATGACTCTGACAAGGTAAGTATGATGGTGGGTGATCAAGGGATGACGGCTTGCATGGCTGCCTGCGGTCTTGTCGTTGGGACTGACCAGAAAGACCCGCGCAGATAATTAATGGCTCAGCCGGCACTCGGCACTCAGTGTCCTTCATTCGAAAGTGAGAACCACCCGCTGGGAGATGTGTGGTTGTAACAGTGAACACGGAGGACGCTGCGTTCCATCCACTAGCACGTGCAGGCTGCGAACTACACGTCTCGGCGTCGGGCATGATCGTAGGACTTGCGTTCCAGCTGCTGACTTGAATCCCCATCGTTACACTGGATCACATTCTCAATCCGTTTCCAAGACGGTTCCAACAGCCTTGTAATCTATGTAACACAAGTCCTCAGAAACATTACTCTTCAATTCTCCCGGACTGCAGACGAGAGCCAGTCAGTCACCGACTGCGAGTAGGTGGCCGCCGTTATAACACCATCACAAGACCTTTCCTACTCTTGAGACCGTAAACTAGTGAAACAAGCGGTCAGACATGCCAACCCGATCGATCCCACAATTGATAAACGTACCCAAGACAAACGGACACCTCATATTTGTAAGAAATCATCTTCATCCTCTACCAGTTTATCAAGCAACTGAAAGAAAGAAGCCCCAGGGAATCCGACAACATTATGGTAATCACCGTCGATCTTACGGATTAACAGGCTACCGAGGCCCTATGTACGCACATACACAAGTTCAACACACAACACGTCGCATGAAGATACACAGGACGACGAAGACGAACCTGGACAGCAAACCCTCCGGCTCGATCGAACCCTTCTCCATTGTCGACGTAGGCTTTAAGGACGTGGGGAGGGCTGTCTATGAAGTAAACGAGTGACCGTTCGTCCATTTCCCTGGGTTCATCACATCGGGTTAAAAAGCGCGATGGCACAGAGTCCGCAAAGAATTACTTCACAGCATACCCAGGCGCCGTCAAGATAGGGTAAACTAGGGACGAGAAACCGTTAATTCGTGCATGATAGGGGCATGCCAGCGGACACGTCCTAAATCATCCCTGGGACTCACCGAGAGAAACACCTGTAACGACCTCACACACGCTCCCGTTGAGATCTTGCAGCATGCGCAGGTTGTCTTCTTTCGATGTAGGCTTTTCGAGCAGTTCTTGTCTTGTACCCGTCTCCATTTCGAGGGTCGTGGAAGGTAACGCATGTGTGAAGACCACCGTGTCGGCTGTATGTGTGTAGACCACGTTAACGGATGAAGTCATGCGTTTGGATTGACGTGTGTCTCTTTAGAGATAAGACCCCTTACCTCCAATGACTAGATCAGGAGGATCATCCGGGCTCTCGTTCTACTTCCGACAATCGGGTCATTCGTTTTTGTAGCTAACACCGAGACATGGGTGACTCACAACGAGCTTCTCATACACTTGTACTGCCTTATGCGTCGCAGTGGCCACGGGATATTCGTGGATCTGTTCAAAAGACGACAGAGGGAGGTTTTCTGCGAACGTCGAGGGTACGATCTCTGGTTCGAGGCCCTGTGATTTGACATGTTGGTGGGGATGAGATATTCAGAAGAAAGATGCGTGTGGGTTTAGGTTGTGGAGAGAGAAGTGGATGGATGGTATCGATTTTGCTGAGGCGTCATGCATTCATGGGTGGGGTGGGCTAGTGCGGGGCACTCACAAGTGCTCGTAAGATCTCTCTTCTTCGTGGGCTGGCGGATGCTAGGACCACTCGTTTATTCCGGAGTCTTTCAACACCTGGAGTGTTAAGTGCGCTGGGGAGGACGGTGTTGTGGGATGGCATCTTCGTGGTACTAGTAGGGTGCCGCCGACCGAATAGAGTCAGACAAGTAATTGCCAACTCCGCTGATCTCAATAATTTGTCCGAGAGTCTACCATTTGCACCAAAAATTTGGTAGAATGCTCAATGATTAATGATTCCTGACACTGGTAGGAGGGGGATATCCCTCGACTTCGAGCTTTAGATATCAATTCTACTGTGTGCTGTCTCATCGATATTTCCGCATCCCCTAATACCAGCTACGCATGCACTTCCACCAATCATCTTCCTTCGCAAGTTTAGGCAAGAAGGTCCAACTGGCACAACAGACATAGAAGCGCCACACCCAGCCCCGGAATCGGCGAAAGCCATCAGAGCGTACCATCCACCCTCACCCCTCTTCCGCTCGCATTCCTCGACATTCGGTGTCCTCGAATGTCGGCGCATAGAAACCGAACTTGACGTTGGATGTCCACCGTGCGGCGGCCTGCCAGGTGCCGGTGAGGGGGGACTAACCCAGCGCCAGGTGGTGGTGGGGGAGGAACCATCTTCAGCCTATCCGTCATCAAATCACACCCATCTTTGATCGACCGCTCATCCATCATTGTCTAGTGAACACCAAGGAAATGATAACGAGCATGAAAGAGCACGAAAGGAGAAACTAGGTGAGCGCACTAGGAGCGATTCGCGCACGTACATAGCATCAATTGGACTAGCAAGGGCTTGTAGTACCACTGTGAACAACACTGACAGGTTTAGATCTTGGCAGGGGATGTACTCACCCTCTCCGCTCACTGACCAGGTCCGGTTATCAAGGACCCGATCTCGTCGTGGAACGAACAAGTCGAGTACGCTGTCTAATCACGGACGGCAACTTGGGGAAGTGACGATGATAGCGTCTGAAAGAACTTACAACGGCTTCGGCGGACCTTGTTCCCGTGCGAGCGGTGCTAGATTGGAGATGGCCGGATATCATCGATAAGATCGTTCACCTCGTGCACGACACGTGAACACCAGTTTGCAGACGCTTGCTCTCAAGAGGTGAAATCCAGTCTGTCGTGCTTCGTTAGAAACCTCTAAGTTGAGTGAGTCCTTACCAAGTCTGGTCCCGCACGTCTGCACTGTTCCAGTCCTAGCCCTAGCCTCTACAACTGTTCTCTCTCGCAACTATGTCGAACACGTCACAAAATTCTACCAACCTTACGGCAAAGCCTCTAACCACGATGTCAGGGCATGAAGACACCATCTGGAGGATAGCATACCTCCCTGGGGGAGAACGAGTCGTTTCTTGCTCGGACGACAAGACGGTCAGAATATGGGATGTGGAGAAGGGTGAGCAAAAAGGGTCGTCGATGGTACACGGAGGCTGGGTCCGCGGTCTCGCTGTCACGAAAGACGGGAAAAGGATATTGAGTGGTGGTGGCAAGGATACGCGAATTACAATATGGGATGTGGAAACTCACGAGCGCATTGAAGAATGGGCAGGTCACACAGGCGATATCCGTTGCATTGCCCTGTCATCGGATGATCGACTGGCAGCGAGTGGTGGGGTGGGCGGCGAGATCGCGATCAGGGAGGTGAAGAGGAGTGGAAACATCAAACATTCAATCGACGCTGGCAAATGGGTTCAGTCACTCTGCTTCTCTCCAAACGGGGAGAAGCTCGCTTGCGTCAGTTTTGTCAATGAAGTCCCCGTCATCCGCGTGTACGACGTCGACAGTGGCAAACTCGTCCTCGGTCCACTGAAAGGTCACCAAGATTGGGTCCGCTGTGTTCTCTGGTCACTCGACGGGAGCAAGCTCTTCTCGGCATCCGACAATGGTACGATTCGATGCTGGAATTCCGAAACTGGGAAATCGATTGGTAAACAGACAGGTCACGCTGATTGCGTGACCTCCCTTTCGCTCTCCCCCGACGGCACAAAGCTAGCGAGTACATCAACAGATAAAACCATTCGTTTTTGGGACACGCACTCCGGCAAACCCATCGAACACCCGCTGCAGCACGAAGACCCCCAATCTGCAGTCGCTTTCTCCCCTTCTGGTGAATTCGTGGCATGCGGAAATGCAAATGTATCAATTTGGCGTGTCCCGTGGTGGGACGAGAGTCAAAAACAGGTAATTGGTACACTCACGCATCTTCCAACGGTATTCCTTATTGTATTCATTACCGCAGGCACATCATTCCTTGCCACTAGACGTGCGTTACCCTCAAATCTTTCATACAACCTTCCTGAAAGTTGTGTACTGTAGTCCCCGGCCGTGCCAGTAGCCAAGGACCATCACCAAGACAAATTGGACTCCCTTGACGTGAGAATCGTACATCTGTCCAGTCATCCTTGCGTGCTTAACTCGCGACCGCAGCTACCTGCAGGCCGCCATCCGATTACATCATCCTCTCGACCGCCTGACCGCCCTGCCGATCCCATCACAGCATCAATTTTGACGCGTGTTCCGCGCTCGCCGAACAATGCATGGAATCTCAATGATATGTGAGCCACTACTGTAAACTTTGATAGCTCATGAATTCACACGCATGGTAGTCGTTCCAATTTCGCGCCCGACCTCACCGGTCACGTCATGCAAGAGGGCGAACGCCCATTCGCATCCGGTAGCTTCGGCGACATCTATAGAGGCAAGCTCCGCCTTAGCGGGAGGTCCATTGATGTACATTCTTTTATATTTCTCAAGTCGTCTGAACTAACAGTTTGTCTAGGTTGCCGTCAAAGCCATCAGGACATACGAGGCTGCCGAAGCTGGTGATGATGCCCAGACACATAAGGTCAGCATCGTAGAATTTCTCTGCCATCTAAGCTAGTCCAATAAGTCGTTCAGAAATTCCGTCGGGAGCTCAAAACGTGGGTGAACCTCGACCACGTCAACATCTTACCGCTCTTCGGGACCACCATGAATTTTGGGCAGTTTCCTGCCATGGTTTGTCCATGGCTCGAAAACGGCTCATTGACACCTTACCTGGAACGCCAACGTGATGCCTTGAAACCCGTGGAAAGACTTGTTCTGGTAAGTATTCTTTGCTATCGAGTGCAAATCTAACATCGTATCATAGATCAATGACGCTGCTGCGGGTTTACACTACTGTACGTGTCGATGTTTCAATCGTAGCTATTAGGTGGCTCATACGTCACGGGTCATGATCAACAGTGCATTCCCAGTCGATTGTCCACGGTGACCTCTCGGGGGTACGTCGTCTCGATTAGCATGGGTCTCGCACGCTTACATGCCAAACATGCAGTCGAACGTGCTCATCGACGGCAACGGGAGAGCGTGTATATCCGATTTCGGTCTGTCGATCGTGTTGACGAAACTCGGCGGATCAACCTACGCAACATCCGGTCACGCAGGGGGGACGCTACGCTGGACAGCTCCTGAGCTGATCGACACTCAGGTGCCTGAAGACGAAGACAATCCGCTCGACGTTTCCCCGACACCGCAAAGCGACGTGTATTCGTTCGGCAGAATCATGTTGCAGGTATGTCCTACCACCGCACTGTTTTTCTCGCGTGCATTGATAGATCTGAATGATTGTCAGGTTTTGACAGGGAAAATCCCTTACCATTACTATGTCCGCGAGCCGCAAGTGCTGTCTGCGATTTCAAAAGGGATGATTCCGAAACGCCCCGGCCGGGAACTGGTCACTGACCGTCAATGGGCATTCACGCAACGATGCTGGATGCCCGTCGCTGGTGATGAATCACGACCAGATGACGACGAGATCGTCGAGTTTTCTGGGCAAGAGCTGGTCGAAATCGAGCAGATCACCCTGTGAAGGAAGGTATAGTTGAGGAGTGGCAGGCATATCTTTCGTGTGCTCATCGGCGATGGGGTTGATGTCGACTCTTCGGGTTGTGTCCCTCTCTCCGACGTTCTTCGAGAAAACGAGGCCTAACCAGGCACCAGCACAGCATGATCCGTCTTTTCATCTGTTCAACCATTCTTTGCGCACTTATCATCTACTATCTTACCGAGAACAAGTCTTGTACTACTCCTGAACCACATCTCATCAAGCCGTTACCTACAGTCCGTACGCTTCACGTGTCAAATTATGCCGACAGAACGAAAGACCCCAGATGATATAACATGAACAACATCCGTCCATTGACAGCGAAACCCAGCTAACGTTACACGATTGAAAAATGTCAGGAAAAACGATCCAGGAGAAGCAAGCTTTCTAAGCGAGATACTCGAACTGGCGATTCAAAAAATAATCTATCTGACGATGACTGAAGGACCTTCCGAAGTTCCCATGCAGTGGCAGTCAGGGAAGGTAACAGATGAAAGTCCGATAACTTGTTCTGTGCGTCGGCAAAGCTGCGGTAGGGCAATTCGTCAGCAATTGACAGAGAGCTAATCACGGGTGTTTACTGTAATACCAATAGCCATTGGAGGCATTTCAGACTTAACGAGGGAGGCCTTGGCTTCGGAAGGAATTGTCGAACGGTGGGTAGAATGGTCCGCTAGTACGTGCAAACTGCGATGCCGATGTTGAGGACTGCACATCTGGGCAGTCGGAGTTGTGTATGATCGTAGTCCTTGCGTTCCAGCTGCTGACTTGAAGCTTGAACCCCCACCGTTACACTCGATCGCATTCTCGATCCGCCTCCAAGACAGTCTTGACAGCCTTTTACTCCTCAGAAACATTATTCTTCAATCCTCCTGAACCGCAGACGAGAGCCAGTCAGTTACTGGCTGTGAGTAGATGGCCACCGTTATTTAAGCAAGCGGTCAGATGTGCCAACCCGAAACGATCCCGAAATCGATAAACGTACCCAAGACAAACGGACACCTCATATTTGTAAGAAATCCTCCTCATCCTCGACCAATTTATCCAGTAACTGGAAGAAAGAATGCTACGACATTGTGGTAATCTCCGTCGATCTTGCGGATTAACAGGCTACCGAGGCCCTGTGTACACACATACACAAGTTCAACACACAACACGTCGCATGATGATACACAGGACGACGAAGACGAACCTGAACAGCAAACCCTCCGGCTCGATCGAACCCTTCTCCGTTGGCGACGTAGGCTTTAAGGACGTGGGGAGGGCTGTCTATGAAGTAGACGAGTGACCGTTCGTCCATTTCCCTGGGTTCGTCAGATCAGGTTAAGAAGCGCGGTAGCACAGAGTTCGCAAAGTGTTACTTCACAGCATAACCGGGCGCCGTCAAGATAGGGTGAACTAGACACGAACAAGCATTAATTCGTGCATGATAGGGGTGTGATAGTGGTCACGTCCTAAATGGTTCCTAGGACTCACCGAGAGAAACGCCTGTAACGACCTCACACACGCTCCCGTTGAGATCTTGCAGCATGCGCAAGTTGTCTTCTTTCGATGTAGGCTTTTCGAGTAGCTCTTGTCTTGTACCCGTCTCCATTTGGAGGGTCGTGGAAGGTAATGCGTGTGTGAAGACGACCGTGTCGGCTGTATATGTGCACACCCCGTCAACGAAATGAAGTCGATTGACGTGTATCTCTTCGGGGATAGGAACCCTTACCTCCAATGACTGGATCAGGAGGATCATCCGGGCTCTCGTTCTACTTCCGACAATCGGGTCATTCGTTTTTGTAGCTAGCACCGAGACATGGGTGACTCACAACGAGCTTCTCATACACTTGTACCGCCTTATGCGTCGCAGTCGCCACGGGATATTCATGAATCTGTTCAAAAGACGACAGAGGGAGGTTTTCTGCGAACGTCGAGGGTACGATCTCTGGTTCGAGGTCCTGTGATTTGATATATTGGTGGGTGGGGGTGGTGATGAGAGATTCAGGAAGAGAAAGATGCGTGTGGGTTTAGGTTGTGGAGAGAGAAGTGGATGGATGGTATCGATTTTCCTGTTCATGGGTGGGTGGGGTAGTGCGGGGCACTCACAAGTGCTCGTAAGATCTCCCTTCTTCGTGGGCTGGCGGATGCTAGGATGATTCGTTTATTCCGGAGTCTTTCAACACCTGGAGTGGTATTGTGGGATGGCATCTTCGTGGTACTAGTCAAGTAATTGCCAACTCCGCTGATCTCAATAATTTGTCCGAGAATCTACCATTTGCACCAAAAAATTGGTAGAATGCTCAAAATGATTCCTGACACTGGCAGGAGGAGGGTATCTCTCGACTTCGACAAGCTCCAGATATCAATTCTACCGTGTACTGTCTCATCGATATCTCCGCATCCCCTAATATCAGCTACGCATGCACTCCCACCAATCATCTTCCTTCGCAAGTTTAGGCAGGAAGGTCCAACTGACACAACGGACATAGAAGCGCCGCACCCAGATCGGCAAAAGCCATCAGAGCACGTACCATTCACCCTCACCCCTCCTCGCGAAATAGTGTGGATGAATGGGAGAGTAGTCGGGTTTATGTGGATCGTGACGATTACTCGGGACGGGGGGCGTGTGAGGAAACGGGACATACGTCCACCTTGAGATCGGGAAACAACGCATGGCCAACGAGAATCATATCCATAATTAACTGTGCCAATCTTCTGCACAACGTCGAACGGTTTCCTTGCGTACCGCTGTTTAACAACATTGTGACACTGAGATCTCAGCGGACGTACTTACCTCCTCCACTCAAAGAACGTACTAACCCAGTCCGGCTATGAAGGACCCGCTCTCGTTGTAGAACGAACAAGTCGAGTACGCTGCCCAATTGATTGTGCTGTTCAGTGGGTTTACGGATAGCAACTTGGGGAAGTGACGACGACGGTGTCAGAAAGAACTACGGCTTGGGCGGGCCAAGTTCCCGTGCGAGCAGTGCTAGATTGGAGATGGCCGGATATCATCGATAAGATCGTTCACCTCGTGCACGACACGTGAACACCAGCTTGCAGACGCTTGCTCTCAAGAGGTGAAAGGCAGTCTGTCGTGCTTGATTAGCAACCTCCAAGTCGGACGAGTCCTTACCAAGTCTATCGCCGCACCTCTGCACTGTTCCAGTCCTAGCTATAGCCTCTGTAACTGTTCTCTCGTAACCATGTCCAACACGTCACAAAAGCCTACCGACACCGCAGCAAAGCCTGTAACGACGATGTCAGGGCATGAAAGCTACATCAGGGGGATAGCATACCTCCCTGGGGGAAAACGAGTCGTTTCATGCTCGCAGGACAACACGGTCAGAATATGGGATGTGGAGAAGGGTGGGCAAAAAGGGACGTCGATGGTGCCCGAAGGCGGTGTTTACGCTCTCGCTGTCACGAAAGACGGGAAAAAGATATTGAGTGGTAGCGGGATTAAGGTTACAATGTGGGATGTGGAAACTCACGAGCGCATTGAAGAATGGGCAGGTCACACAGGCATTATCGGTTGCATTGCCCTGTCACCAGATGATCGATTGGCAGCGAGTGGTGCGTTGGACGGCAAATTCGTGATCGGAGAGATGACATCGATGAAGAGGAGTGGAAACATCAAACATTCAATCGACGCTGGCAATCGGGTTAACTCACTCTGCTTCTCTCCAAACGGGGAGAAGCTCGCTTGCGCTTCTGTCAATCAAGGCCACGTGATCCAAGTGTATGACGTCGACAGTGGCAACCTCGTCCTCGGTCCAATCAAAGGTCATGAAAATTGGATCCGCTGTGTTCTCTGGTCACTCGACGGGAGCCAGCTCTTCTCGGCATCCGATGATCGTACGATTCGATGCTGGAATTCCGAAACAGGGAAACCGATTGGTAAACCTTGGACAGGCCACACTCATTACGTGATCTCCCTTTCGCTCTCCCCCGATGGCACAAAGCTAGCGAGTGCATCATTGGATAAAACCATTCGTTTTTGGGACACGCACTCTGGCAAACCCATCGGACACTCGCTGCAGCATGAAGACAACCAACGTGCAGTCGCTTTCTCCCCTTCTGGTGAATTCGTGGCATCTGGAGGGAAGGACCTAAAGGTATCAATATGGCGTGTCCCATGGTGGGTCGAGGGTCGAAAACAGGTGATTACTACGCCCACGTATGTTCCAATGCTATTCCTTACCATATCCGTTCCTTCGGGCACATCATTTGCGACCGCAGCTACCTGCAGGCGGCCCTCTGATCGAATCATCTTCTCCACCGCCTCCACAAGCTGCCCATTTCGCCCCCATACCTATTGCAACGCCGGATCAGCGCTGTCCAGACACTGCATGGCATCTCAATGATATGTGAGCCACTGTTGTAAACTTGGATAGCTCATAAATTCACGCGCATGGTAGTCGTTCCAATTTCGTGCATAACCTCACCGGTTATGTCGTGCGAGACGGTGAGGAACCAATCACATCTGGTAGCTTCGGGGACATATATAGAGGCAAGCTCCGCCTGGAGGGGAGCTCCATTGATGTACATTATTTTATATTTCTGAAGTTATCCAAACTAACACTTCGTCTAGGTTGCCGTGAAAGCGATCAGGACATACTCTGCCGATGACGATGACTATGCCAAGACAGATAAGGTCAGCATCGTAGAGCTTCTTTACTGTCTATGCTAGTCCAACAACTTTTCTAGCGAGTACGTCGGGAGCTCAAAACATGGGTGAACCTCGAGCACGTCAACATATTACCACTCTTTGGGACTACCCTGGGTTTTGGGCGGTTTCTTGCCATGGTTTGTCCATGGCTCGAAAACGGCACACTGACGTCTTATCTGAAGCGCCGACATGATACGTTGAAGCCCGTGCAAATACTTGCTCTGGTAGGTACTTGTTGTCATTGAGTACAAATCTAACATAGACGTTATAGCTCGGTGATGCTGCTGCGGGTTTAGAGTATTGTATGTATCGATGCTTTAGTAACAGCTCTCATGTGGCTCATACATTACGCGTCATGATTCATAGTGCATTCCCACTCCATTGTGCACGGCGACCTCTCGGGTGTAGGTCGTCTCAATTTCCATGGGTCTTGCACACTTACATGCCAAACATGCAGTCGAATGTGCTCATTGATGGAAACGGGAGAGCATGTATATCTGATTTCGGTTTGTCGATGGTGTTGACAGATCTCGAAGGATCCCTCTATGCAACATCCCGCCACGGAGCAGGAACGCTACGTTGGGTAGCTCCTGAGCTGCTCGACCTTCCGGTCCTTGAAGACGAGGCGAATCTACCCCACGTTTTGCCGACGCCACAAAGCAATGTGTATTCGTTTGGCAGAATCATGTTGCAGGTTTGTCCATCCACCACATTGTGTTTCTCTCGTGCATCGATACATCTGAATGATCATCAGATCTTGACAGGGAAAGTGCCCTACCATTACTACCCTCGCGAGGCGCGAGTGCGAGATGCGATTTCAAAAGGGATCATTCCGATGCAGCCTGATCCACCAGTGGTCACTGCCCGTCAATGGACATTCATGCAACGATGCTGGATGCCCGTCGGTGTGGGTGAACCTCGACCACGTGCTGACAAGATCGTCGAGTTTGTTAAGCAAGAGCTGGTCGAGATCGAGAAGGCCGCCTTGCGAAGGAGGGCATAGACATGGGGAACGTCAGCCGTCTCTTTTGGGTGCTCGTCGCCGCTGAAGCTGGTGTCGACTCTCGTTTCCCTCTCTCCAAGGTCCACCAGACAATCAAACTAGGCACCAACAAAGTGTTATACATCTGTTTAGCAGTTCAATTGTTCCTTCGCACCCATCATCTAGTCCCCTTGTACCCTATCGGACACAATCGTTGTCTCTTAGTATTCCTGAACCCCATCTACTACATCAGCCCGTTACCTATCTGTACATCCAGTGTCAAACTATACCGATAGAACGAAAGAACGAAACACCCCCTGCGATATAGCCTGGACAAATTTCATACATTGACAATGAAGTTACCTGATTTGCGTACGTTGATTGTTGGAGAGGCCAACTATTTCCTCGCACGTGATCAGTCGCGTTGAATAAATAGTCTGCATCGCCTAGCCTCAATGGCGCTCGTACCGCGACAGTGCAATGCCACGCGTCTCCCACTGGATAGCCCCAAACCACCCCAAACCAACCATGGACCCAGTAAGCTTACCTACCACGTCGCTGTTAACGCAGGCGACTACCCACCTGAGGCAGGGCCAAAAGCTCAAGGGCACGCAGAACCAATGTGTGCATTCGTCAGCGCATGCTCGGATATTCGTGGTATTACTAGCAAACGCTATGTTGCAGCCGACGATTGTCGCCACCATCGAGTTACTTCGTCCGTGTGAGTCATCATATCCCTAACGTCCACTTATGAAATGGCTCAACCTCTTACGTCCGTTCTGCCTTTCAGGCGAACCGATCGCCAATCCCCTGACCAGGAGAATACAATGTTCTGTGCGGTTCGTTCGTGAGCATCTTCATGCTCTCCCACACTTCTTCGTCCGGAGTACATCACCCGCTCCCACTCCCCGTTTCATCGCACGCCTAGCCAATCTAAATCAGATAAGGTACAAAGACGTGTCGTCGCAGATCTCAATTTCTCCCCTTGGACGCAATAGCAGAGGGAGGATCGAGACGACTATCGAAGATATGAGATTGCACTCGAGATGAGCATCATGATAGAGATGCGGAACTGGAGATATCGCTGCACGCGACATCGAAAAGGAGAGGCTTCCGAGGTGGATCCGTCACGGTAAATCCACAGGCATTCTATGTGAAATGCGCTCGGATCCGTCTTTCATGCCATCAGAGGATGGGCTTGTGGCGCTGTGCTCAGACCTAGATCGAAGAGTTCTTCGACAACTAGAAATAGGTGAGCCTCCATCTAGCCTTTTTCTACCTTCCTCGGACATGCGGGCGAGAATTCCGAATTCGATAGCGGGCAGAGGGCATCGAAGATTGAAATATTCATCCCCGAGGCACGTACCAAATCAACACCCCGAAACTCGAGGCCTCTCGAGGCCCATTACCCACACATTAATATATTCTTTAATAGCCGAATCTTCCAGCCGGCTGACGGCTCTTCTCCTGGCAGGTCGCGGCGGCATTGCTTCTTTTCCTCGTTGTTCGTGCACCTTCGATTCTCGATTCTGCCCTTGCGCCGATGGATATTAAGGCGATGCTTCTTTCAAGTCGGACTTATCTGGACTTCTTTTTTTGATTGCACCGCCCGAACGAACCACATTTCGTTACTCTTGATCGGGCCTACATACTCGTACCTCGTACCTTCCGCCCTATGACAACCACCTAACCAAGCTAACAAGCTAAGAGTCTTCAGGCTCAGCGACTCCACCGCTTCTCGCTGAACCTCCACGGAGTTTACACCAAGCCCCAACATCTTAAATCCGAGCCCCCCAACGCCCACCCACCGTGACCACATACACATACATATGAAATCATTCCAAACAACCGCCGAACGCCAACAGCCACCTACGCACCGCCCCGAGAACTCAGATCGACATCTGGATCTCAAGGGTTCAGGTCCATGAACGCTTCTTTCATCTCGCTGAGGGGGTACGTTATGCCTCTCATATCCGTCCGGGGATTAATCTTGACGCGAACGTTTGACGCGGGTGGCGTCAGCTTGAGGGTACGTTTTCTAAACGGGACGCGTGACGCACGGGTTCATGTTCGACGAGCTGCTCTTCGTCATTGGCCGCGGCACTCTGGGAGAGGTATCAATAACCGGTAATCTGCGCCTTTTCCCCTTGGCCCCGTCAGGTGGCCGCGATGCTGCGCCAAGATACCGCGGAAGTATGGAGCTACCCCCAGATCAAAACGATAGTGTAATCTGGTACTGGTCTCCAGCACCATTTTCGACGCCCAACCCCGACCCCTATGTACCAAACAGTTACACTCTACCCATCGCTCTCCGCACTCGCACTCGCACTTTGCACATGATATGATCCCTCGCGATAAACGTCGTTCCAAATCTCACTCGGCTCAATTTCCAGACATTAACAATCCTGTGTTTCGCTTTCCGCTATCTATCCCAACTTGCACGGTCCATGATCCCACTGTTTAATGATGTAGATGCACAAATCTTACCGTCTATTCGTCTCTGTTTTGGCCATGTCATAGCTTATATATTACACGTCGTCGTCGCTTTTCCTTTGTGTTGTTCGAGCTGCTTTTTTGTTTCCATTTGTACACCTTAATGTGACGTACATATACGCGAAAAAACAGGTGTCTTGTAATGCATCACATCGAGTTTGAGCGCCAAGGGTTCCAATATTAATGGTCTCTTTTTCATCTGGGCATCGTGTACGTGAACGAGCTAAGTAGTGGCATGGTTGAATGACCATATGGGTACTTCAGTTCTAAGATTGGCCAAGCTACTAATAGCTCCAGGGTTTGGGCTGTTCGCTCATTCCAGATTGGTATTGCTGGGCTGTTGGGCTGACTGCTGCGGCACGCACGCACGCCCGAACCATACATGAGCAACGGCATGGATGGGATAATCACCACCAAACCAGCACGGACCAGCCGACGCACGTGGCGCGATGGTGACAACAAGCAAGAACCGGTCGCGCAAACCGGTCAAGGGGGGGACGTCCCGCTCGACACCGAGTGCGACGTACGCATGAAGGACTGCTGCTGTTGATACTGCACCTCCTGTGGTACATACCCCTTACCCGAGGCTGCCCACGGGGGAGGTGGAGGACCGGGATGTGTGCGTGTCTGGGTGTGGGCGTAGTGAGAAGTGCCCTGAGGAGGTGGATGCGTTTGTTGACGTGCGTGCGGAGGAGGAAGCGCGTGTCCCCGTCCAGACCCAACAGAGTGTGGGTGAAGATGGGGAGTGCTAGAATTGGGAAGTGCGGGCGAAATCTGGGCTGGAGGAGGTTGAGATTGTTGCTGTTGCTGTTGCTGGGTCTGAGACTGTCCTTGCCCAGACGCAGACTCGCTCTGCACGTTCATACCCATAGGCATGATTTGGAACGATCCCGTGTGTACGCCCATCTTGTCCATGTCCCCGTTTCCACTCCCGCTGGTCCCGCCTCCAGACCCTCCCGACCCTCCAACCGGGTTAGGCCCGCCGGTAGTAGCTCTAGCTGCTTTCTCGTTTTCTGCAGCCCGTGCAGAGGCACGGAGCATATCCATGTCTATGCGCATCGCTGATCCGGACCCGCCGTCAGCGGCGAGAGCTTTGTCACGTTTGCGCACCAGTTTAGCATAGTCTATAAAACAGGGATTGTTATGCTTCAGTACGAGATTTGTTAGAAGTAAAACTCACGGAGACCACACGCATTACACAATGTCCGTGCGCCATCCGGACCTCTCCTCCACTCCGGTGTCTCCCTAATATTGCACGAATGACACTTTCCGGGGGGCGTCGCGCGCTGTTTGTAGAGGGACTACACTCAGAGATGCTTCGGGACTCAGATATGGAAAAGAAGAAAAGCTTACACTCCTCTTTCGATACTTGTTCTTGCCAGTAATCACAGCACCCCCAACAGCGCCCGAAACGCCTCCCGTCCCACCCGCGGCAGCAGCAGCAGCAGCCAGACTCGTCGTGAGCGCCCGCTTCGTACGAATGATTTGCATGTCTTGCTCAGCGGCGCTTAGTTCGGCAGGAGTTTGTCCCCCTGTACCTCCTTGACCCTGGATAGCGGGAGAGTTGGAAAGATGTAGCTGAGAGACGTGAGGGAGGGCGGTGACGGTGGTCTGGGTTTCTTCCCATGGACGCTTTGGCGCACGTGTGTCCAGGTCCATGGGTGTACTTGAGGGGCCACCACCGTTCAGAGCCGAAGACGTTCTCTCCGCGAATGCAGGCGAGGCGGAAGGGGGTGAGATGGACGAGCTGGACCCGGGATTTAGTGTTGAGGTAGAAGGAACAAGGGTGGATGTGGATGCGGCAGATGTACTAGTTGCGTTGCCTGAAGAGGGGGACCGTAAGGATTCAAGAAGACGGACGACCTCGGAGGCGCGGTGGGTCATTTCAACCAGTTCATCCGCAGAGGGTTGAATGAGAGGTGCCGATGACAGGAGCTGGGCTGTGTGTGGATGACAGGAGAGGAAAGTACGCCAGTCAATAATGTTCGTAAAACCGTGAACAGCCGGCAACGAGAACACTACTCACCATACCGAGTTGCAAAATTATACAACACCGTGCAATGCTTCAGCACCTCATGCATAACTCCCTCCTTCTCTCTCTCCCTCTGTCTTTCCACCTGTTCCTTCTCCCTTTGTTCCCTCTCCACCTGCCTCTCCCGCTCCCTCTCCCGCTCCCTTTGACCCTCCTTCTCCCGTTCTCGCTGACTCTCCTTCTCGCGTTCACGTTCCCTTTCGCGTTCCCTCTCCTTCTCTCGTTCCTTCTCGCGTTCCTTCTCTCTCTCCCGCTCCCTTTCCCGCTCCCTTTCCCGCTCCCGCTCACGTTCACGTTCCTCCTCACCCATACCACCCATCGAAAACCTCATCTCCCTCGCATGCACCGTATCAGCAGGAGAGACATACGCAGGACGCGGTGCTTCGGCATGATGTATCTGTTGAGTCTGCGGATGAGAGAGAGAATGCGATGCTTGGGCGTGCGTTGTATGTGCAGAATGTGAAGCCGGTTGTGCAGAGTGCGCTGGTTGGGGTGGATGAGATGGTTGTGAGGGATGAGGCGTGTGAGATGGATGGGAAGCGTGCTGCGCGGATTGTGAGGGAGGGTAGGGCTGAGACTGTGCATGTCCCTGCGCACTCGTAGCGCTCGTAGATGGATAATGAGCGTGCTGTGCCAGAGGTCGACCATACCCTTGCGTTGCATGTGCAGATGCATACGAAAGACTCGACGATGAATAAGCATGTGCTTGCGCGTGTTGCTGAGGTTGTGGTTGCTGCTGCTGCGCTGGTGGCGGGGCACGCTGAGAAGGCACAGCAGCAGGAACGTGCGCAGTGTCAGGCGCGGTAAACCCACTCCTCGGGGGCTCGTTACCACCTAGGGGATATGCACCCGCGGATCGCGAATCACCATACGAGGACCGTTGATCGGTGTTACTAGGGACATATGGCGGCGGCGCGGGAGGGGCTTGTCTCTGCTCATTTGGAACATATGAAGACGGCGCATCCGAACCTTCTGAAGGTGCATACGCATGCCTCGTCTCCTGAGCATGTGCATACCCGGAGGATGCCCGAGTTTGTGCTTCCTGGCCATGGGGGTAAGCAGAGCGCGCGTCCTGGTACGGGGGTCGCGTAGCCGTTTCCTGTGGATAACCTGCCCGAGTCGGGTGCTCCTGAGCGTACCCAGCCCCAGCTCGGGTCGCAGGCTCAGGAATGTGTGGTTGAGGGTAGGTATACTTCGTGTCGTGAGTATACACGCTTGTGCGTGGTTCGGGTGGGTAAGAACGGGCTGCTTCTGGTTGTGCTTGGGTGTAGGACGTTCCGGGTCGTGATATGTCACCTTGGTGGGAGTACAGAGAGCGTGCATCGTGGTGAGGGTACGACTGGGTGTGTCGAGTATCCGTAGTGGCAGACGCAGACGCAGAAGCTGGAGCAGAAGGGTGGGCGTACGTCATGTCGTGACGCGTGTCCACAGGTTTAGCCTGCGATTGTGCATACCGAGCGCGATCTGGAAGGGAGACACGAGAATCCCTGTATTATGGGCTCGTCTTGAGCAAACACCAGCGGAATACTTGTCACATACCGTGTTTCCTGGACTTGTATCTGTGCCCTCACAGCGGGTGTTGGCTCGTAGCTCGTACCGGGCCTGGGATCGTCGAAAGCATAAGTGGAAGCGGAAGTAGGGGTAGAGGTTACGTAATTGGCTGGAGAGTGTGAATGGCCATGTGGATGCGAGTGAGTTGATTGAGTTGGCGTAGGAGTGGGGGACGGAGGCGGGGGTGGGTACGCAGATGTGGGGGTTGCATACGAGTGATGTGATGGATATGCAGGGGCGCCGCTGGGAGCTGCACTACCGTACGTCGGAGATGTGGAAGTACTAAAGGTTGGGGACGTCGCACCAGTGGAAGTGTATGTGGGGGAGGTGCTGTATGGTGTATAGGATGCAGAAGTAGAGGTTGATGCCGAGGTTGGTGTATGAGATGGATAGGAAGGTGGGAATTGGTGGGAATGGGACGTGTTTGGTGTATATGGCGAGGCAGGTGGATACGTCGTCCTACGTTTTGAATGCGGATGAGGAGCAGGAAACGTGGTAGAGGGCGCACGTGCTGATACAGGGTTGGAAGCATCGACGGTCGTAGGGACGAGTGGTGTCGTGCGTGCAAATGACGAAGTCTGGTTCTGCGGCACTTGGGCCTGTACTTGCGACGAAGTCTGCGTATGAGTCTGCGAGTGTGGGTTGGTACTGTGAGGGTGCTGCTGCCACGAGGAAGTATCGTGCTCATGTTGCGGTTGGCTTTGTGTCGATGCTTGGAACGCGAACGGCTGTCGGTGGACGTACGTAGTCGCAGGCGCAGGCGTTGATGTCGGGTATCCAAATGCCGAAAATGAGGTCTGATTGCTCGATGCCGCAGTCCCTCCCCCACCTGCGCCTCCTTGACCCGCACTCTGACCATTCACGTCCTGACCAACTTCGAATTGACCATAACCTCCTTGTTCCGTTCCTCCGCCCTGCGAAGCACCTTCATGAACCGGTGGGGACCTATACTGAAAATTCAAGCTTTTGAGGGGAGGTAAGCGAAAATCGTTGGATGGCACGTGGGGAGACAAGTGTGGATTTGAATTTGAGTTATGATTTGGAGGATAGCGTTGAGTATGAGGATGGGGGTGATGAGGATGAGAGGACGCCATTCGAGCACGGATAGGGCAGTGATTCTCTTCGTGACGGTGTTAGCGTCCGAGTGTGTATTCTGGTAGGACAGCCCGATTCGCAAAGTGCTATAGCTTTAGAATGAGAAATCAACAAGATATCCCCGATGCAGTGACGATGATGCGGCGCACTCTGAATATGTGCGAATCAGTACGATTGGCAGATCTCTGCAAAGACAGAATAGCTTGGGTACCCTCAAGAAGCGAAATGGAACACAACGGAGCGTGATCGCAACAGCCCTGACTCTGTAATACAAACAAAATTGAGTAAAATAGGAAAGAAAAAAAATTAATCTCAGAGGTCGAGAAATGAAAAGAAGAGAGCGCGAGCTTTGGGCTGCCTTGAGCTGCCTTTTGGCAGAGAGCAGCAGCAGCGCGATTCAGTCCTCTGAAACTCGAGTTGACTGTATACCGTATCTCCCGATGGTGACGGATCTCCCTTGAAAGTTGGTGAATGTACGATGCAAATCGGCTCAGAATATCTTCACACGCCCCATATCAAGCAAAACTTAGATTCGCCGATTCACCGATCCAACACCACCAACGACTTGAACAAAAAGGAAGCGAAATCTCGTGGAATGATAATATGTACGTACCTGCTCAACTTCTGCAGACGTGACTCGGTTGCGAGGCGCTTCCGGCGCTTGCCTCTGGTACGTTGTCGCGTTGATGAAGAGTCGCGGGACGGGCACAAGTAAGAGCAAGTGATGATGCCCTGCTCAGCCTTGCTTGGCAGTTCTACCACGGATTAATGCTTTCAATTACCCTATACCCACCTGACCCAGACCCAGGAAGGCCCTGACAGCCTCCCCAAAACAATCTCAGATCACGCCCTCCACGCCTTTCCATGCCACCCCTCCTGATAACCGTCTTCTCCTCTTCTCCCAGTTCTCTCCTGAACGCCTGATTGGTAAAGGAACCCAAATTCCAGATTCCCCGGCTCCCCTTCGCCTCCTTTTCTCAATCTGCAAAACGTGCGATCCAACTTTTTCCTTTCTAGGCCTTTGCTCCGTCCAAAAATGAAGGCCTCTTCCCAAAGCAGTCCTACCCAGGTCGACACCCCGATGAGGTAAACATTCTCTCAGATTTATCAATAACTACTCGTGCCTTCCTTCCACGTGTCGTAAAAGATGGATCTCGATCGAGCCGATTCTTTGTTCTCATCCAATCGGTGCCTTCCGCGATGACCTCCACTAGTATACTACTGGTCCCTACCCCATCACTGATAGACACTCGTCGTGGTGCTATATCTCACAGACTCTATCCATCAGCCTCAGGTAGCCAATTGCAAGCCCGGCTTGCCAGGGCGAGTCCCCACGCATTTCACAGCCTTCATCATCTGTCACAATTTCATTCCCATGCATCCTCTCCCCTGTGTGTAGTTGTGCAATAGGTGAAAATCTTCAGTCTAAGTTAGTATCTACCTCAGCCTTTTTCCAACAGTCGAGTTTGGGTCCGAACCTTGTCATGCCATCTTGGTTTTTTTGGGGGGGCTTACTCGCGTTACTGTCATATCCCGTAAGCACGTTGTCTTCATTTACTCTATCATCCAACAAAATAAACTACTACTCGCTCGAGGTGTCCCAGATCGCGAGGTCATCGCGTTCGGAGCCCTAATACACACCCAATATCGCGTGTGGAGCCCATCTCATTACAAGCCGAGTCTCGATGCGCGGGTCAGTTTAATTTGCAGTAAGCAACAGAGGAAATTACTCAAAGATGGCTCTAGATCGTTCCACTGACTGACAAGCCCAACGATGTCGATGAAGCCCTTCAAGTCCGGTGCACATTCCCCCTCGTCGCCTAGTTTGGTATGTAGACCTGCGTCGTAGTCGGCCCGTCAGGGTCCCATCGCGATCGTGTCCGCGAATCACGATGGGCGATTTTCAAGTACATCCGAGGCCCAGCAGTACGGAATCAAATCGAAATCGTTTAGGATTCGCCGTTGATGTATCGTTTCGCGTCTTCACACTCTCAGCAGCATTCACAGCCCGTCATCCCCGTCAACTTTTTAGGTTCCTGTCTTTGATTTTTTCAGGCCGCATGGCAGCACGTTTTTTCTTTCTGTCGTGTACGTGGCCATCTTTGCACTTCCATCTCGTTTTGGTAGTTTTGTAGGGGAAAGATCGGAGCGGTGACTCGCTTGCTTTGTCTTCGTGCGATGCTCTTCCTTTCAGGAGCGTGCCCACTGACGTTTTTGATGTTGCAGGGACCACCCGTTTATGGTGGGGAACATTCATGTCACCTGTCACATACAAGTCTGGACAAACGAGCAGCCGCATATTTTTAGGATCGCTCTTCCTCCGTGTAGGTGAGCATGAATATATAATAAGATCGAGGTGGACGGGCCCCTGATAAATGAGGTGGATTGGCCAAACGTGGCGCAGTTTGAGCTTTGGAGCTCGTCGAAGAAGGTCGCGGCTCTCATAGCAGAAGGTTGTGCGAGGGCGTGGTGGCCGAGGAGGTGGACAGTGGCAAAGATCGACGTGAGTAACGATCGGACGTGCGGCAGCAGTGCAGCTAATGATAGACTCGCTACACGAGGCGGTGGACACGCAGGCGCATATGGGCCCCGGCGCTGGGCCAGACAGGCTGTGTTCACTCCCTTCATATCACAGAAAAGCACTGTAAGATAGGAAGATCGACGACCTCAGAATTACATGTCTTATCCGTCGCAGATACGATTTGAACTGGGATGCGGTGTGCGAGGCAAGTGTTGCACTTTCTAGACGGATCCTATGGGTGTATATAAACTGGGGCCAGTGGCTCGCAGGCTCGCTCCCAACTCCGCGACACACATGCAGATATGTCGGTGCGTGGAACGCGTGTCCACTTAAGCAGTACCTCCCATGATTACACAGCATTCACCCTTGCGGCAATCTACCCTCACACCGTTCACCGCGCACGCTCCCACCGCCCGCGTCTCATGGTATATCCATTCAATTAAAAGTTTAAAACAACATTTCATTAATACGCCACCCATCACTTTTCACAGGGACAGAGAATGGAAACCTACACAGGCTTATAATACTACTTAATACTTGCGTACACGATGGCGCCGCCCAGAACGTCAATCTCACAGCATTCTGTTTTCCATTCTTCCGGTGCGCCCCTTTTGAATTCATAGATCACGACACGCACCTCTCATGAGTAGCGCGCCCACACTGAAGCTGTGCCCCGTCACGCAAGATCCGTCCGGTCCGACCGGTAAGAGGGTAATTGCTAATCGATATCGGATCAGGGCGATCTAGCTCCAATTAGACGTGTGGGAACTTGTAGCGGCAAGGGTCGTTGCCAGCGTGTGTGAGAGGGTATGGGCTATCGATATCTACTATGGACGTCGGGGATCCGATGTCGCCTCTCGGTGGGCTTGGTGAAATCGAATCGGCCTCAGCTTCAACGAGATGACGATGTCAAATCCCATCCCAGCGGCGCTCAACGAATGAGTAACCGGTCCGACAACCCTCTCGCTCTTACATATTGC
>KN819343.1:306951-320871 GCA_000827475.1 Paxillus involutus ATCC 200175
GCAGACCCGAACCCCTTGGCAGAATCATGGTTACTAATCACCGTGCACCTCCCACTAGTTAGCAACCCATCATGATATATCTGAGCACAAGGTGACTTTACCATGAATCCGCGTTCGTGTGCTTCTAGGTGTCTATTTTCGCATTCGACTCCCGCCTGGAATGCCTGTTCGGTGCTCTCGGAATTCTTGCGAGCATTACCTCGGGACCTGGTCTCCATATCGGCTGCCTCTCGCACCCGAAAGTCAGAGCAGCACGCTTGCGAAGAAAATGCTTTCGATGAGAAATGATTTATGAGAATCTCTAGGAAGATGAGGTTGATACGTCCATTCATGAGTCCAGAGTTCTCAGCCAACCCAACGACACGTCTTTATATATGCATACATACCTGCAGAATCTCGGTTACGAGGCAGTGACTCGCACTGAGGCGTTCAAACGTTCATGATACCGAGTGTTCTTCGGACTGTCCCACGGTGAAGTTGTCGGAGCCCAAAACACTGACACGACCGCATTCCCTCAGGCTAGAGAGATAAGTACAGAGTTACATCCTTCACAAGGAAGACGTGGCCGATCCTGACAGCACGACGCGGCATCGATCATTATGATACTTATTGACGATCCCTTGGACTCTCTGAACCCATGCCTGGAAGCGTAGTGCCTTGTGAGCACAATTCAGCGTCTCACCATTCCGCATTACGAGCCTTCAAGCTTCAGAAACCGCACTATTCCATTCCAAGAAACCGCAATGCATCTAAGCTAGCCGCGGGTGACGTGCTATGTTCGCCGCAGCTGTGTCCTTCACGATATCGAATATCCACATGATGATATTTACGTACAAAACCCGATCCCGAGTGGAGGTAAGTAGTACGTTGTGCCACTATGTAAGATTTACACGAAAAGCTTATGACACACCAACTCCATATAGAGAGCCATCCTTCTCTCTTCTTCTCCTCCGAGCGCGTACCTTGGTTGGAGTCCGTCTTCGGCTCTCTTACACTCATTCTGAATCGTGAACGATGAACCTGAAGAAGGAGCTCGATGAGCTCATACAGTACCGCAACGCGTACTTCCTCGCCTTTGCAGCGACGACAGGATACGTCTGTTTCGGATGGGATATCGGTCTCATTGGCGGCGTCCTCGCGCTTCCATCCTTCCAGCAGTATTTCGGGCTTGACAAGGAGTCACCAGCCGCAAGTGCTGCGTTGAGTGGTAATATCGTATCTGTGTTACAAGCTGGGGGATTGTACGTTTAATCTCTGAGGATCTGAAGAGTTGGCGCTCATACATTCCTTCGAAAAGCTTTGGAGCTATAGCGTCGAGTTGGTTTGCCAGCCGGTACGGAAGGAAACCCTCGATGCTCGCTTCAGCAGTTATCTTCGTCATTGGGAGTGTAATACAGTCCATCGTGGGCATAGGTAGCACGCCCGCTGTCGGACTTAAAGTGCTCTACTTCAGTCGCTTCTTTGGTGGTGTGGGCGTTGGTGTTATGGCTGCGATCGTGCCTACGTATGTGTCTGAATGTGCACCGAGAGCCATTCGTGGACGCTGTACTGGGAGCATTGAAGTAGCGGTTGGGTTGGGAAATATGCTGAGTTGTCAGTACTTCAACTATCCTGGGTTGTTTCCATGATCTCATTCCTCGATCTCAGTCTGGGTCAACTACGGCGTCGCCTTGAATATCCCTATAGGAGAATTGCAATGGCGCACACCCATCATTGTCCAACTTATCCCCGGCGTTCTCTTCTTCATCTTCATGCTCTTCCAACCAGAATCCCCCCGCTGGCTCGTCGAAAAAGGGCGCTACGAAGAAGCCGCCAAATCCCTCGCCTATATCGCGCGTAGCGATCCATCCTCTGCTTCCGTCCAACTCACCCTCTCCGAGATCCGCGCCGACTTTGCAGGCCGTCGCAAACTCAGCTTCGTCTCCCAGTTCCGCAAAATGGGAGAAAACAAGATCACAGCACTCCGCTGCGCCATCCCATCCATCCTCACCTTCCTCCAACAATGGTCGGGGACAAACGCAATCAACTATTACGCCCCTCAAATCTTTGCCTCTCTCGGCATCGCGAGCACCACAGCATCGCTGCTCGCCACGGGTATCTACGGCGTCGTCAAATTCGTCGTGACGTGTCTCGTGCTCGCATTCGTCATCGAATCATGGGGACGTAAACGGACGCTATTCTATGGCGGGCTCGCACAGGGTTTGATGATGCTCTGGATAGGAGGATACGCAGCGATCCATCCCGAACCACGCGTCGTACCAGCCACCTACGTCTCCATCGTCGCCATCTACCTCTACGGCGTCTTCTTCTGCATCGGCTGGGGCTTCACGCCGCTCGTCCTAGGCTCCGAGGTCGCACCGGGGCACCTCAGACCGGCGGTGATGTCCCTCGCATCGGGGATGACGTGGTTGTTCACGTACGTGATTGCGCAGATTACGCCGACGATGTTGGACAGGATTCGGTGGGGCACTTATGTCCTTTTTGGCGTCGCGAGCGTGGTGATGGCGCTGTTGGTTTGGGTTGGGGTGCCGGAGACGACGGGGGTTCCGCTGGAGGATGTGAAGTGGTTGTTTGAGGGGAGGTTGTGGGTGAGGTTTGTGCAAGACGCGCCGGGCGGGCGGTGGGTGCTTGGTGGGAGAAGAGCGCCGAGCGTGGAGGAGTTGAAGAAGGCGGAGGCAGCCGGTGCGATGGTGGCGGTAGGGGGAGGGGGCCAGAGAAGTGGGCCCGGTGGGGAGAACGGTGCAACCTCGTATGAGATTGACAGGGAGAAGATGAGGGCGTCGGTGGTGGTGGTGAATGATCCGTTGATCATTTGAGACTCGGAAAGTGCTACGTTTTCAGCGCGGGATATATATATGTCTAGTCGTGCATACCCCTCTTTTGCTTGTTTCTTACAGTAATCACCGTCTATATCATTCATATTTAGTCCCATCCCCGTTTCACGGAGGCAGGGACAGCGCAAATCAACGCGGCGAATCATATCTCGCATCCGAATATTCTTCATCGGCTTATTGCCTTGAATGCAGATGTTCTACTCTACAAAGTTGCAACGGCTACACTAGCACTGTCAATGATAATACAATACGTGTACAACTCCTGCTCACGACAGAAAGAATAGTCACAGCGAACGAAAGCACTGCACCTGCAGAGGAAAAAAAGACCGGACGAGCGCAACGGCGGCCATGCATCGAGCACGACCAAGCGATCTCAAACACAACGAGCACAAAAAACCCAGGCATACAATGCGAGAAGAGAAGAGAAAAGGGTATAAAAATAAACTAATAGCAATGATAACCAAAGAAGAAGAAAAAGGGAACAAGAGGTCTAGAACGGCCTCCAGATATCCGTCCTCCTCTCTGGGTTCAGCGTCCGGCTGTGTTGCCTCATGCGATTAACATTGCGCACGAACGACAACCCAGGTGCCCGATCGACAACTGGAACATTGCGGCGGGAAAAGGCGCTTGTTCTGCGTTTACTGCAAACGATGACAAGTCAGAATCGCCGCCGATTGAATCAAACAAGGAGTACACGTACCAGTTCTGCGACCCTGATGGTGTGGCAGATGGCAGCTGAGAGGTGGACGGCACAGTTCCATTACTCGGCACAACTGGCGTAGGGGCCGACGGCAGCGACGTCGTGGTGCTACCTCCAGCCGAAGCTGGGGAAGCAGCCCCAGAAACAGCAAGAACCGGCAAAGCGGTTTGATTGGGTCCAGGAACTGGTATGCTTGCGTAATAACCTTGGAAGATATCATTCTGTGCGCCATCTTTGAAATTATACAGGTCGTTGTAGAAGGGAGGGGAATAGGTGCCTTCGAACATCTGTGTTGAGGAAGCGGGCGATATTAGTTAAGCGGAGGGAGAAAACGAGAGAAGGAACATGCATTGTTCTGCTCAGCTTGATACCAATACAAGGGCTGCTTCGCGCCATACGTGCAGTTTCCGGGGACAGCAGCGGCTTTTCCATTAGCCGGGTCCGCCCCGCAGCGACGAGCAACTTTGGACGTTGCAAGACCGACGGTGGAGGTAGAGTTTGTAATACGACATTGAAACCCGTTCATGTAGTCTAGAGGAAGGAATGTGAGAAAACAATGATCAAAACACGATGTACCGAGCTACCCACTTTGTTCTGACCCGCTATCGGGTGAATGAATCCAAAAGAATGCACAGGTGCACATATTATCTGGGCAAGGCGGCATGTTGGCAGGAACGCTGAAATCTGTGTAGCGATTCCAGACGCAAGTCTGATTAACGCTAAAGATGGTGAAATCGGCAGGCTCGACCTGCGTCGCGTTACTCTTATACGCAATGGCCAACCCACACCCTTTGACGTCGCTCAGGCCAGTAGTGTGGTACTCGGAAGTAGGCGAGCCGGGACAGACGTTGTTGGGATCATTGGTTTCTTGGACGTTTCCACCTTGGGAACTGGCGTAGAAAGTTGTGGCGCCTTTATCGCAGGCGATTTGGGTGGTGACATTTTGACCAGCGGGGAGTTCAAAGACATCTTCGGGGTGAGGTGGGTAGGCGAGGTGGCCGTGGAACCACCATTGGCTAAAGGGCATGTTCGACAGAGGGGCGACAGGGCGATTGTCGTAAGAGAAGGTTTGCATCGTAACGTTGAACCCGAACATTGAGGGATGCCAAATAGCTATGGATCGGCGATGATTAGCTGAACAGAGGTAAGTAGAGGATGAGACGTACAGGCATGGCCAGACACAAGGCGCAGTGACGAGAAGATACACAGGAAGAGCAATATAGACATCATTGGAGATCAAATCAGTGGTTGGACCAGCCAGGAATGAGCAATGTTCAGATTCAGGCTGAACGAACGACGAAGAAGCTTCGAATGGCAAGTAAAGCTGCAGAGTGCAAACCCGTGCACGGGGGGACGAAACACAGATATAGTTAGCATATGTGGATTCCTTGCCCACATCTTTAAAGGTCTCCATTGTCCGCTGTCGAGGCAACGTTAATAATAGGGACAAAAGTAAACCATGATAATTGAGGCGGCAATTAAGCGCAACGCGTCACACACAATGGAAATGTGACACGTGACTGTCACCTTTCACAATGACGGTCCGACTGGTAGTAGTACTACTAGTAGTAGTTGTGCCATCTCCTAGTCATCTCCGTCGGATACAACCATCTTCTACAGTAACGACCCACTCCATGATGCATGATTGCCCACGTCGATATGGTTGCTTAATCTCGGGGGAATCAATGTTGGTATGGTGAACAGCGAAAATGTGGGAAACCGCTGCGTCGTCAGTGGGTGCCAAGTCACCTTGTCGAGCCTCAGACTATCAGGGCGTTGCTTCTATCAGTACTTGTCCGTTCCTTGCCAAGTCCTCGTTTTTCTCATGGCATCAAGCACTGTGAGGTCTGTCGGAAGGAATATGGCAGCCAGCAGGTCCCTTGATCGTTGCGACGATGGGTCGATAATCGATCGAAATGTCACAAAGCCAGCTTTGAGCAAGCTGATGCTCTGACCACCGTCCACCATTGTTTTCCTAAACTTTTCAGAAATGCCACTCGTCCGCTTGTCGGTGTGGACCATCGTTCCACAAGTTCTCCTATTAAAAAGTTTCGCTTCAAGTCCAATGTTTTACTAACCCATCTCTTACTGCTCTCATGCGTTCTAAAGTTGCTACTCCCACTTCTGCACTTCCCGCTCGACCTGAAAGGCCCGTCAAATATGCATGTCCGACGAATGCTCCTGACGGTACTATCGGATATGATCGTCCTCTCGAGAACTACCTCGATGTCTCTAAAGCCGGTCAACTTATGCCGTCCAAACCCACGAACAAAGTAAGTGCTCCTCGAGTCCCCTATGTACATCGTAATACTGATCACCCCTTTCCCTACATAGCTTTACGACACAGTGGCAAGCGCCCACGACTACCGCTTCCAGCCCGACCCGACCTGGTCCTCTTCCCGCCCCTTCCTTCTTAACCGACGCGAACGTCGTCGCTCTCTGGCCAAGCTCTCAGGGAACTCCCCAGATTATATGGGGATTTCGCCTGACCTCCCGGGGTGGCGTCCTCGCCGTTCCTCCTACGAAGACAGACGAGGTGTCGTTCCCGTGGCACCGAGCGAAGTGAACACCCTCGTCCCCTACATCCCGCCCATCGGTACCAGTATGCCACCCCCGTCTAAGGAGTGGCTCGATGCGAAGGCGAGAGAAATCTTGGCCGCAGCTCAAGCTGAATTTGGGACTCCAGAAGTCGGAACACCTGGCATGACCGGTCAGGCTATGTCAATAAACGATGGAGAAGATGCCAGCCGTTCATTGACTGCGGGCGACGAGAGCGACTTTGATTGGGGATACGAGAGTGACAATACTATCTACGCTCCTAGAACGGTTGTAACTTCTCGCAGATCACCACTGCCACCCGCACAAGCATCTGAATCAGAGCCAGAGTCTCACGAAGGCGATTTCAATTCGGACACAGATACGGACACAGACTCGGATAGCGACGATGGATGCAACTGGAACAGCATGCGAATCTCCGATTCAAGTCCCCGCGCACTGACCGACGTTCCAAAGTGGATCATACCGCGCAAACGGCCTTCTGTCGTGATCTCTGAGAACGGGGACGTCTTCATGGGCGGTTGCGACAACAATACTGGCCGTAGTCCAAGTCCAAGTCCGAGCCTAAGCGAAGACCACGGGTCAGCTCCCCCGTCCTCTGGTGACGAGCGTACGAGCACGAAACGTAAAGGAAGGAAAAGCATGCATACGAAAAGGTCTGCTAAAAAGCCTAAACGGCACGTGGACGATACACCTGCACGGCAGGGACGGAGGAGCATCGGTGTGTATGAGACGAAAAAACGTGGGGAAGCTACTAGGTCCTTCGAACGAGCGACATCCGTCCCTCCTTCCAGGGGTATCCCCTCGCACACCACGGGAAGTAGTGCGCGTGCAGCCTCTCCCTCGCCATTCTCTTCCTCACCTCCCCAGCCTACTACCTCCCCAATCCTGCCTCGAGTCCCGCGCCCTCAAACCATGTCTCCTCATCAGCTTTCTAAACCCGACCTGAAGACCTACCCTTGCTTCCTCGACGGTTGCACCCACGTTTGTGCCTCTCTGGGAGATCTACAGAGGCACCAACTGTCCCTCAGACATTGCGCTCCCTCGTATCCTTGTTTGGCATGTGGGAAGTCATATACGAGGCAAGATGCGTTGAAGAGGCACTTGACTGGTAAAGTGGTTTGTAAGAGGGTGCATGCGGCAAAACTTGCTGAGGGGGACAAGGGAGGGGTAGAGGAGTGAGGGGTCCTGGTCCTGGTCCCCGTAATCGAGGGAGGTGAGGAAAGGGTGCACTGAACATGCCCTTTCCTCCTGACATCCGATGGTCGAATGTGGGTGCATGAAAGGGGTCCAAGGGACCGAAGCTTTAATCTTGATTATTCATTAACCTGCTGGCTTGCTGGGTTAGCCACCGCCTTGTCCTTGCATTGAAAATGTCCGTTTCTTTATGTGCCTTCGTTGCATTAATCCTGTCCTTATAGTCGTGTATCTTCTATGTGTCGTCCCTTCTCGAATACACCGCACACTCGTTTATCAGTTTTAAATTCACGGCGTCTTCTGAGTCTAGACGTGCTTCCTCAATTTCTACTAGTAGCTTCGAGTTTCTTACCCTGATAAATTTTGAATCTGCGAAGTCGGAAGTTAACCTGACAGTGACACATCCGAGTCAATCTCCGGCTCCGCAACGCTAGCATGCACCCTCCTCGTTGTCAAGGCTGGCGCCCATGGTGGCGCCTGGCCATCCGCAGCTTGCAAGTTCCGCGTCATTAGTATCGACAAGTCGAAGGGATCATGTTCATCGAGACGGACTCATCTGTCACGGCGCTCAGTTCAAACCATGCATTGGCACGGCGGTCGAGCTCGAGCACTCGAGCTTCAAGGTTCCTCGTAGACGTCGAATTAAACTCAGTCGATCAGGGCATACAGACATCCCACCAAAACCCCGCCATGTTCTTTTTTTTCCTGAGAGTTCAAGTTAGTGCACGGAGTAATACGAACCTAACAATATTCAGCACGGTCAACCATCACCGCAACATCACCGTATCCCCGGGACCCGACCACGAACGTTCAACGTTCGATATTTGTTAATGCTTCACACTGTGTCCGAAGTGCAGTCAGCCTCACGAGAATTTCCAAGACAAGATAAAGAAGGATACAGAAGGATACAAACCACCGAGAATACATCTGGCACGGCCCAGCTAGATGGCTCGGAGGGTCCCACCGCCAAGAGTTCCGTCGAACAGCTGACCTGAGCCTGAGCCGGAGCCCGTTTCCCGGCCCCACACTTGCCTTCCTATCATGATGCCACGACGATCGACGGTACTGGGCAACCGTGCCCACTGTCTTCGTCGGACCTCCCCCCCACGATTCACTGTCCTCTTCTTATGTCACGCATCACAACGAAACAGGCTTGGCTCGCGATAACCTTCAGGACGTTTTACTAGGTTTCCCAGTTGGATGAGCCAAGACGACCATCAAGGCACCAGGCGCTTTTATATGTGGAAATGATCGGTGGGCGGGTGAGCCCGTTGACGGCAATGTGTTACGTTGTCTTGGGATGCATGTGGTGCTTGGTTGAAATGAAAGCATCGCAGGGGGGTTACTTTCCTTCTGGGCTCTATATTCCTTTTGAATCGTGCGGATAGAGCTGATGTTGGATATTCGATTCTTGACAGTGACGCGGTGAAATCGTTTTTTTTCCGGTGGCGCCCCTCGCGCAGCATCATACATCAGCATGGACGTAATCCTTCGAGGCACGCAGTAAGGTTTTGAGGATACCCTCTCGCTGGTGCGGATACTCCCGCAGCTTGAGAGGGGCCGTCCCTATCTCGTTCGCCCCAACAACGATAAGGCCTCACAACACAGCCCAGAGTCATGATCAAGGACCCTTCGGAGGTTATACGTCCACTGCGCACTCTTCCCGACGGTGTCCCAGTTTGTCTCAGGACTGGCCCTGGGGATTGGCGCCGAGAAAGTCGGAAACCAGATGCAGACAGGTCGAGTATAGTGCTAGCAAGGCTTTTGGGCCTCAGGTTCTTAGAAGGCAGAATCCCTCTTCTGCGAGCGAACAAACGTAGTCAAGAGCGATCCGTAGGCACGTATCTGTTCATTTGGGCCGTACTTTGTGCCTTGACTTCTTTTTCATTCGCGTTCTTGGTCACAGGCACTTGCGGGGACGTTCGGTGGTCGTGTAACTCTCGTCTGCGCAGTGATGGTTGCATCAACGTAACTAATTCTTTTCATGATCAATATGCAGGTCTTCTTACGAATAACCCCCTGGGGAGGCCTGGGGAAGCGCGTCCTTGTGGGTGAACCCTACTTGGAGGCGATCATTTCGGTATGTGAGTACATCGAACAAGTTTTCTCTATTTGATCTTATCTTTCTTTTGTTTTAGCCTAGAGGACCTCAGGAGTTGCGCCGGCAGCTCATTACCGCCCTTCGGTGACCTTCTATGGGATTCACGTGCCCGCTCCATCGGTGCGCTGTAAATGCCTCTCCGGTGCCGAACCCCTCAAATGTTTCTATTGTTTTCGCCCAGAGGGCGTTCAGGAGATGCGCCAGCAACTCGTTTCCATATATACTCCAATGATTCTTTGGGATTTGCGTACACGCTCTATCTAGCTGTGTCTACTAGCGGTGTAAACCCTCATCCGCTTCCGAAAAACCCTCAATCCATCCCCGTTACAACCCTACATCGGTACTTTGTGCTTCATTCATCCCCTTTCTATCTCTGTCTAGAATCCGAAGGAGTCGCACCAGCCAAATTTCCACTTGCGGTGCAACCCAGTATAGCATGTTCTCGTCGTCGTCTGGACATCAGCATGGCATGATGCATTCATTGACGGCTTGCGGCAGGTTCCTGTGCTCCCTTTTCACTAATGGATTGTCTAGGTTCCCTGTGCTACGAACAAATAAATCGAGAGACTCGCTAGTTGTCAGATGCTGAATTTGTGCAGCTTGCCAACGCCACCAAAATGTTACATTGAAAAAAAACTCATGGCAGATGATGGTAGAGGGACGGAAACAGCACCCCAGTCCGACGAGATTGGGACTGAGATGTTGGTGCCAGTGCCTTTTCTTCGTCGGGGGTTGTTGTCGCTGCTTCTGGAGCTTCCTGGAGCTTGCTTGAGTGACCGGTAAGTATATGCATCAAGATTCGATTCCGTTCCCATATGATGGTGTTTTTTAGAAGGTTGTATGTAACCTGGGAGTGTGGACACCGTTCGTACGGACGAGGGTGGTGCATGCCACTGTATACTATGGTACTATGCAGTGGGATCCTCGTGTACGCATTATAACTAGATCGATACTATTATGAAGGGATCAATCAATTATTCATCGTATTCAACGAGAAATCTCTCCCATCAGTCGCGCCTTGCGTTGACCTCAGGTCTATGTGCGGGTGCCGGTACTTGCGATCAATGCACGCTTGTTACGAATTTTCTCGCTACATAGTGCATCCAATCCATTTCGCTTCTTACACGTACGTCGCAAGTGCTAGGCAGTGCTTTCGAGACAGGCAGATGCTACTTCATCTTGATCTTCACAGATCTCAATTGATCGATTGATCTCCGAAGAAAACAGCACTCCCACAGCCGGCCAAGAAGTATACCAGGGAAGCCTCGATGGACCCGGCAACTTGACGCCACATGGCCGCATCGCGAGTCAGCGCCTCCAGTCACCAGCTCCAACAACCAACTAGCCAACGGCCAACAGCCACCATCTATAAACCATAAACTTTACAGCACGATCATTTGGCGTACGTACCTGCACAGGAATCAAAGACTCGTTTGGGCATCTGCATGGAAGGGCCTGAGGAGCCCCGAGACACTCGTCGACCTCGGGAAGGCTGTGCGAGGCTGCGCTGATTCTTTTTTCTTTCGTATTTAATGTACCGACGGGCCGGGAAGGAGGGGGGGTCGATTCTGATATATACGTGTTAAAACCTATAGACGGCGGATCGGCGACCTGGTTGGGACCGAATATTGAATACTGAATGGAAGAATGGAAGAATGGTTGGTTCGTGCCTCATTATTGGAAGAACCCCTCTTGGGAGGGCTCCAGGTCGGTCCGGACAAAGTTGCGTGTGACAGGTCTTGACTTCCCGCGAGAGACACCCGTCCGTCCCCAGAACCAAACACGTCGTCCATATCTTCAAGCTTTCAAGTCGCACGTGCGCCGGACAGCCGCCCCCAGAAAAGGGCGTTTCAAACTAGTGGCCCATCACTTTTGATCGAAACGAAACCCGATGCTAGTCTGTTACTTGCTATTTACTGCGGAGGGTGGAGAACGCAGGTTGACTCACCATTAATGTTGGAATGCGGCGCAAAGAGGTTTGACAGACAACAGGGTCGACGTTCATAGGGTTGATGGCGATGTCCTTGAGCACTTCCTTGCGGATCGGACATGTCCGCAGCAGTGGCACCCTTCAATCGAAGATGCGACCATGTACTTTGCAAGGATCATGCACATGGTGTGTCGAGATGTCCACATGGAGAGTCCTCGAGCGCCCACAGATGCACTGATAACCATCAAAACACAGCAACCTACCAGTGAGGGCGACTTACTCGGGAAGAACTCTTTCTCGCAAAACCCATATAGTAAAGCGGGTCACGATGATCATCTGTTCTGGCCGGGCAAGAGACGCGACAGACAAGTTGAAATGATGTAGTCCACACAGCCCGTTTTAATTGGGTCGCTCAGTTGCGGTCAATCAACCCAGTGCTATCGACATCACCGATTCGATGGGTAAACAGTTGCGCCGCTGGGAACTTTGCTGGCGGCCCGGCGGCCAAAGTGTTGTATTGTCGAAAAAGAGACTCCTTGTTGTTCTCTCCCGATGCGTCATGTAGGTAGGCAGTGCAGCCATTTACGATCAAGGGTGGCGCGATCATGATCTTGCTCGTACGTTTTTGTCGCGTCGTTGCTATGGGCTTGTCACATCCCGAGGATGAATTCATTTTGAGAGGGAGGGGAGGTGGTTGACCTGGGGTAAACGGCGAGGCTGTACTTGTACGTTAGGATACCAATGGCGGTCAACGTTGCCCATGCCTGTTTGCTAAACCCTCTTCCCAGTGAGGAGGCTTCGGGCCATGTTCCAGGGCCCGAGGGATAATGAATCGAGAGGTCGGCAGGAACTTCGAAGTTGGGTCAGGGAGCACACGATTGGTGCGCTGCTAGTACATAATAGTCCGTGATGGTGGCACGAAGATCCTCTTCGCGGGTGGATGTGCCTTGTCCTTGTCCGAATTTGACTGATACGACGCAGCTGATTAAGCGGCAGCTTGACCGCGCACGACCGCGCGATGGGCCTATAAGAAGGAACGACTGTCTTCCTGCTATGGTATGTCTAGGGAGGCTAATGGGCCTAAGCCTTTGTCAGTTAATAACGTTTGTCATGTCTCCCTTTTGAGTGCGGGAGTGAGTAATACACGGTCTAACACGGTCTGACTCAAGTTCTTGATAGAGGGAGCTGAGCGCTGATTACCGAGAGGATGCGTAAGGCCGGGGGGACGTGGCCCGACTGGGTGCTCTGCGTTTCTTAGGGGGAGCTTGGCAGCGTGAACACTTCATGTTATCGAGCCAAAGGAAGTAAAAGAGAAGGTTTGGCAACTGAATTGTTTACGAGACACCAACGAGATACAATAAGAAAAACGATTGACCCCGCGGTGTCGTCCGGAACGTCGTGGCCGCGGGCTGCTTCGGGTTGATATTGACATCAGGGAAACGAAACTTTGTGACAGCCGCATGGAGAGTCGCCAGCCGCATGTACTCGAAATCAACGATTTGTGGAGCAACACAGAAAGTATCCGAGTAACGCAGAGGAACAATCTTACACATTGCCTGCACATGTGGAACACTGCGAGTGTATGTAAGCACTATGACAATGGGCTCCAGGAATAACAGAAGTTACGATTCATGAGTTCATGAGGCCTTGAGGGAGAAACCGTTTATGGATGGCTTGATGCAAAATTCGGAGAGCAGCGCCCATGAACTCGTGATTGATTGCCGAACATCGTGATATGATATAGATGGTGACCCGGTTGTAGTCTCGTCTTGGCGAGATGATGAATCAAGCTAAGAAAAGAAAAGAAAAGGCAGAAAGGCAGGTGCAAGGACGGTAGATGCAAACGGGGAGGATCTGCTGGCATCGATATGATGATGGGCGCTTGCGATCAGTGGGAATGTTGTCATCGGAGGTATCCGTGATACGGTAAAGATCGTTTGGGGCGTGCAGAGATGGCGTAAACTTGATAAACATCTGATATTGTCAAAAAACATTTGAAAGCTCCATGGACGGACTGAATAAACACGTCTGGACCTTTGTCTGGACTCTGGAATATGTCTGAGTCGTTCACATACTTACACGTTCGTTCGAACAGCGCTGGACGGAAATAGATGCAGATAAGTGAAACAGGTGGCCGACGGGGTTGGATCATCATCATCGATGTCAGTCAAGATGGGATTCAAGTCGAGGTATTAAAGTCAAAAATTCCATGCCTTGGATAGGCCTGTTGAGCTACTTGAAAGTCGGGCGTATCATAAATGTGGTATTCACGCAGGATCTTGGTTTTCCAATTGCAGGTTATACGACATTTGATTCTGGTCTGCCGTGGACGCCGGCAGCTGAATCCACCAACCGTTCAAAATCTACCAAACCGAAATATAGTGGAATATAGTGACTTGCAGAATGGTTGAGAGCAGATTGTATATGTGAGAAGGGTTAACGTTTTGTGATGGTGCAAGGCAATGGGAAATATTAATGTAACATAATGCGATAGAGTTGTTGTGACGTGGGCGGAGGTTAAAAACTAAAGGACTTCTAATTGGGTGATGGGCAATACGTTCTCACCAGCTGGTCAGCATCAGAAATCTTGTTCCCCTCGACA